>CP106727.1:94293203-94893203 GCA_025506655.1 Gossypium rotundifolium
TTTAACCTCTAGCTACAGCGAAGAAAGAGTGATGGCCTCCACAATGACCACAAAGTTATTGAGCAAGAATGGGTCGAGGAAATCATTAGATGAAATTGGTGAAGGTTTTGCTCATAAATGAGGTGGCAAATTATAAGTCACTCATTGGACTTATGCAGAAATAATGCATCAAATGTAATTCCATAAAAATAAATATAAAATAAATGGGTAACCATATAAATAGTCAACTAACTATGTTCGTGTTCTTCTCTTGGTCATGTCACTTTAAAAGTTTTCAATTTTGGTATTAATGTTTGAATTTGTTTTTATTTTGGCCACTCACTGTTAAATTGATAACGGAAAGACTTTCTCTAACTAGTATAATAACATATTTAATCCTCAATACTTATATATTCTATCAATTTGATCTTAATTATAAATAATTCAATAAATTTAACCCTTCACATTTACAAATTCAATCAATTTGATCCCCAAACATCCTAACCAAAGTTTTCAATTTTTAAAAGAGAGGCATTCCTAATCTATCAAGTGTTTCATTCATGGTTGAAATTATCTAATTCAATATATAACTTTTTTCTTTATATTTTTAAAAGTTAGTAATTGCACTTAACTAAGCACCATTAAAATAATAGAAAATGTAAATTTTAAAATATAATATATGATAAAATTATATAAATAATTTTATATTTGTAAAAATAATTTTTCACTTTGACTAGCATAACTTTAGTTTTAAATTAATTTAGCAAATGATTTGACACAAAATCAAATTATTAGTGATACATATTACTTATTGCGATTTAAAAATAAAAATAAATAATTAAACATAAATAGAACACATAGTAGTCTCTTAACTAGTTCATAAATTTTAAAAATTATTATCAATGTAACAAAAGGCTCGAGGCCTTTCGCCCCCACAAATCCTCTTATTTTGTTACTGTATTTTATTTCTTTAACAATTGATCGGATTCGGGTCACACAACTCTAACAATTACAATGTGGTGTAAACTTTTTGACATTTGTATGTTTCATATTCTATATTCAATGAAAAACCCTAAACCTTTAAAAATTCTACAAATTAGTCCTTAGACTAGTTAGATTAAGCTAAAACGACTTCAAAAACATAGAAATCATTAAAAACAAGACAAAATTACATATCATGTGTCGAAACCTTTTTTTTGTTTGAAAAAAGGGGTCGACTTTAAAAATAAAAATGGAGTCGCCACCAATCCTTTTTTGAGGTGTGATTGGATCACTTTGAGATTGATCATTTTAATAAAACATTTTAATTTATTAAAATAATAATTTTGGTCTACGAAATTCAATAAAAATGAGTTCGAGTCACATTCATTACGAGGAAGAATTAGCACCCTCGTAACGCCCAAAATTGGTACCGAATTGATTGATTAATGTCTTAATATCAAAAATTTGAAAAGATTTCAAAATACGATCCTCTTTGTTTTAAAAAAAACTTGAATGAATTAAACTAGATACCGAGACCCGCTTATATTGAAGGAATAAAATATCATACCCAGTGAGTTAGGATACGACATTTCGAATCCTCGAAACTAAGCTTGTATTTATTTAGAACTCATACATTTAAATTTGAGAAGGATATTCGATAATTTGGGTCAAATGAAAAATCGAAACCCAGTAAGTTAGGTCACAATTTCTCAAAATTCCAAATACAGAATATTGCCTTTGCTTTTAGAAATTTTTATCTCGAGATAACAAAATGTCATATTCAGTGAGTTAGAACACATCATTTTCGAATTCCCGAGAATAAACTTTTATTTAATCCAAATGTTTTGGTTTAAAAATTATTGGTTCTTTAGACTCGATGAGAAAAATCGAAACCCAGTAAATTAGGGTACGATTTCTTTTGAATCTTTGAACGTGGAGTATTAGCTAATTTCAAATTTTAATGCATCGGATAAAATATAATATGATCGTAATAAAATGGAAATTTAATTATAATGCCAATATGTATAATAGAATAAGAATGAGGCATAATATAAATAACAATAATGAAGGCAAAAATAAAATACAATAAAATAAAATTTAAAACCAACAATCTATATGAAATAATAAGTAAAAGAACAAATAAATAAAAGAAAATAATAACAAAATAAAAGCTAATGGTAAATCAATAAATAAATAAATATTATATACAATAAAATAATAATATTAATAACAAAAATACAATAATAATTATTAAATATGTTAATAAACAAATAATAATAATAATAATAATAATAATAATAATAATAATAATAGTAGTAGTAGTGGTGAAAATAATAACAATAATAATAATAGTAGTAAAAATAAAATAATATTGGTAATAATAAAAATAATAGTAATAGTAACAATAACAATAACAATAGTAGTAGTAGTAATAATAATAATAAAAAATAAAAAATAATAGTAGTAGTAATAATATTAAAATAATAGTAATAAAAATAACAATAATAATACTAGCAATAATAAAAGTAATAGTAATAGTAATACTAATTGTAATACTAATACTAATACTAATACTAATAATAATATTATTAAAATAATTAATAAAATAAATAATATGTAAAGAGAAATTTAAAATAAATAATATACAAAACAAATTAAAATGAATAATATATATAAAAAAATTACAATGAGTAAATAAATAACAAATTAAAAGGTTGTAATCAAACAGTTTAAGGACTAAATCAGAAGGATAATGAAATTAAAGGTAAAAACTATAATAAAATAACAAATTAGAACTAAAATCAAAAGAAGCAAAAGGCTGAGGGCCAAAAGGGCAAAAAGCCCAATTTCTGGACACGTGTCCATTCCAACGCATCAGCGGGTTAGGGACCAAATCAAAATGCGCAAAAAATTATATGCCCAAATTAAAAAATAAAAAAACAAGTAAAAGGACCAAATTAGAACAGATCAAAAATGAGGAAGGACCAGACTAGTAATTATACCATTTTTAAAAACGCGTAGATCCTCCCTGGTCGGGTCAACACGAGGATCTTTAGCATGGAACGACGCCATTTTGGGCTTTGAAGACAAACTCCAAAACGGCGCCGTATTGGGGCACTATTTAAGGTTGAAAAATCTATAAAAAAAAAAACATTTGGAATCAGTTTTTTTTAAAAAAAAAAAGAAAGAGAGATCCCTTTTCTCTCTGCCGAAGTTCTCCAGCCACAGGTCCGATCATCGGCCAGCCAATCGTCGTCGTGGATCGCCGCCGCCGGCCACTATACACGGTGGCCGGAACTCCCAAAAGTAAGCTTTTTCTTTTTCTTTTTTCCTTATATATATATTATATTTAAAAATTAAAAAAAAACTTTATATGTGTATAAAGACAGTTCCGAAGAGAAAAGAAAAAAGAGAAAAAAAATGCAAAAATAACCTTTGCTTGATTTGCCTTTTCGTATTGATCTTTTTGTGTAAAAAATGTATAGCCATTTACAACGATTTTTCTTTCGGTTTTATAAACCAAAAATCGAAAATAAAATAATAAAATATCACATTTTCTTTCTGTTATTTCTATTTGCTGGCTCTTTTTGCTGTTTGCTTCCTTCGATTGCAGGTGAAACCACCAGGGTGACGTGGAGGACGCGCGCGTGTGGAGAGCTGGAGGTTGCGGCGCACGAAGGTTCTAGAAACCTCTAGGGTTTCTGGAAGTGTTAAAGATTTTGGGCCATTTGGGCCTTGGGGTAATTGGGTCTAGGGTTTAAATTTGGGCCTGCTATTATTTGGGCTTATTTTCTTTTTCTTTTTTTTTTTGTAAATCTGGACTGCTAATGGACTGTTTGGATTTATTATTTATTATTTATTATTTAATTTTTTATCAATGTGGTTAAATTTGAGCCCAGGCATAAATTGGGTCTTACACCATGCAATCAAAAATAGCTTGGTCGAATGCCTTAGCAAGCTTCCATGGTTTTCTTCTTTAAAATTTGGTGGTGGATGACAAATGAAAGAGATGAAGTGATTTTTGTTTTATTTAATTTAACTTTATTTACTCTTTTACCATTTTATCCTTTAAAATCATTCATAATTTCAACAAAACCAACTCCATCAATATCCACTACCACTTCAAATAGTTAATTACTAATCAAGTCCATTAGGTTAAAATTTCATAACTATTTGACACTTTTATCTAATAGAACTTTACTTTTGTAGCTTTACGATTTAGTCCTTTTCACTTAATTAAGCATGCAAACTTTAAAATTTCTTAACGAAGTTTTTATACGACCCTACTAACATATAGTAGACATTAAAATAATAATAAAATAATAATTTACTCATCGGATCTGTGGTCCCAAAACCACTGTTGCGGTTTTACTAAAAACGGGTTGTTTCACTACAAGCCTTAAGATTATAGCTGGGAGCTTGAGCTCACGCGAATTATTTTGGGAGGGATAATATAAAATAAGCACATTAATGAAATAACACCTTTCTATGAAAGTATTAGAATTTACACATAATACTTTTTAAGATGATGCGCATTCCATGTGCGCGGTAGAATTGCGCCCTCCAGTCTCGCCAATTTGTATGCTTCGTAGCCTATCTTTTCTACAACTTTGTATGGTCCCTTCCATATTGGGGCCATCTTTCCTTGCTGCAAAGCTGGAAGGTTGGCCTCAGTACTTCTGAGTACAAAGTTATCAATTTGGAATTGTTTATTTTTTACTTTGGAATTGTAGTAGCGAGCTACTTGCTGTGCGCGTGTTGTATTCTTGATTTCTGTTGCTTCCCGAACCTTATCAATGAGATCAAGGTTGAGTTTTATAGCTTTTTGGTTGGCATTTTTATTGAAGTGTGCTGTTCTATATGACCACACGACAATCTCAACTGGAATTACTACCTCTGTGTTGTAAACCATTGAGAATGTTGTCTCTTCTATTGTAGTGCCAGGGCCACAAAATTTTAGATAGCTTCTTTAAGCAAGCACTTTGGCTTCTCCCACTTTCTTCTTCAAAGCTATCAAAATGTTCCTATTCATATCCTCTATTTGCCCATTTTATGGGTTGTTTTAATAGAGCTTTGAACCAAACCGATATGAAGATTAGCACAAAAATTATTAAATTTTCCTTGGAATTGTGTACCATTGTCCATGACTATCAAATATGGTACATTGAATCTACACACAATCGACTTTTAGAGAAAAAATTCCATTTGCTTATCAGTGGTTGCCAGAGCCTCAATTTCAATCCACTTGGTAAAGTAGTCTACTACGACTACTATGAATTTTTTCTTCGCTGTGGCTATAGAGAATGGGCTGAGGATATCGACTCCCCAGGTCACAAATGGCCAAGTGCTTGACATGATTTAAAGAGGTTCTACTGACTGTATCTGTACTTGGGTGTACCTTTGCCAAGAATCACATGTGTGAACTAGCTCATATGCATATTTCTAAACTGTGGGTCAATAATACCCCTGACTAAAATTTTTTTGGGCAAGCAATCTTCCACCCAGGTGATCGCTACAGATGCCTTCATGAATCTCTCACATCACATACATAGCCCTTGACGGCGTTAGACATCGCAACAACGATTGTGAGAATCCCTTTTTTATATAGTACACCCTCTAAAAGGGTATACCTAGAAATTGTAGAACAAAATGAATTGTTTTAAGTTGCTTCACAATCTAATAGTTTAATGACTAATCATTCACTATCTAGTTATCTAGTTCGTGGACTTAAGGCATTTGGAATGTCTAATACATAGCATAGATATTCATACCTCGCAGCATTGTGCTGTAGTTTTGTGAACTCTTTTCTATCTGATTGGTCATTTATTCATTGCAATACCCAAACTATAGGAGTCATCTATGTGTCTTATTAATCTACATAAAATACTTGGAGTGCTTCATAACTTGGGCATCTCTGTGCTCCAACAAAATCTTTCCCCTCTGTTCAATGACAATAGAAGATGCTAGCTTGGACATTGTGTCCACACTTTTGTTATCGCTCATTGGGACTTGTTTTATTTGTACTTTATCAAACCCTGCAACAACTAGGTTGTAGTTAGGTGGTACCTCTTCAACCCTGACTCCTTAACCTCATACTCACCATTCAACTGCTTGTCGATCAACGTGGAATCTATATGAACAATAAGCTCTCTTGCTCCAACCGGGCAAGCTAACTGTAACCCTGATACCAATGTCTCGTACTCTGCAGTGTTGTTAGATACCTGAAATAAAAAGAGAGTCCATATTGTCACTTGTTTGCTTCGAGGTCTAGTAAGATTACCCCTACTCTTGATCCAATTTTTGCATTAAATCCATCTGTAACACCTTTACCCGTGTCTAACACCTAGACCAGAATATGAGGCATTAACATGCTTAATCTTACTTAATTCTTCAAAACAGGCTATAAAATTTCATTTAAACGTATCTCTTACTCAAACTTGGCCTATGAGGCCTTAAACATACTTCTGAGAAGTATATAAATCTTTCCGAGAACTTTCACACATTCGAGAAACTTTTTAACAAAATAGGGGCCACACGCCTCGTATAGGTCTTGGGACACGCCCGTGTACCTCTAAGGCATGCCCGTGTCTTGTGTCCGTGGTCGACACTGACTAATATCACACGGCCATGGCACACCCATGGCCCTAGCCCGTGTGTAAAACCTTAGCATTCTGACTTGACCACACGGCCTATGCACACGCCCGTGTATCCTGGCCGTGGGAAATTTACCATTTTATGAGCAAAGTGAAGACTTCACACGGCCTAGGTGCACGCCCATGTTCTAGCCGTACCTCCCACAAGGTTTAGACACACGCCCGTGTGTCTACCCATGTAGACAATTATCATGCTATCTACCAAGCCTTTTTGCCACCCATATTTGCATACATTCATACCTTATCACATAGCTATACATATCATTAATATAACTCTTAAATTAAAGTAATTTGATTATAAAAGAAATAAGGTTTTCATCCCATACAATAGGGAGGACTATTTATCATATAAATACAAACAACTTAGGCCATCATCTATGGCTATACACAAACAAAACATAAGTTCTCTTAGGCCAACACAATTTGGCTACATCAACAATAACTTAATCAACCTTAGTACTAGCCCTATACATGCCATAACTCATGGGGACTTGATACCTCATACCGAGTGTCTGTTCGATAGTGTGAAAACATCTCCAGCGATCTCCAACCCGAGCTAGCTAAAATAACCTATAAGAGATGAGAAAGGAAGAGGAGTAAGCAATAATGCTTAGTAAGTTCATCTGCATAATCTGATCATTATTGATATTCAATGAATATAGATAACCACAAAGTATAATACCTAGTTTTTCCCTTTAACCTATGGCTACTTACTCAACCACTCTTAAAGTCTACTCATTCTATCTCTTACCATATTCTTACCATGCCACAAGCTAATTGCTCATTTAATTAGTACACAATCCTGCACTGATCACCACAAGATCATATAAAACAACACATCAAGCATTTTTAATAAGTCTCTCATACTACTAATCTATCGGTGGTTACGCACTTAGCCCACCATTGTATCTCTTATAGGGTGGTATCGCACACAGCCCACCAATCATTTATAACTATGGTGATTTCGCACTTAGCTCACCAATCATTTATAACTATGGTGATTTCGCACTTAGCTCACCAATCATTTATAAGTGATGGTATCACACACAGCCCATCGATTACTAACTAATCAGATGGTAACGCACACATCCCACCGATAGTAATATAGTTGATGGTATCACACGCAGCCCATCAATTAATAATATACCAGGTGGTAACGCACACAGCCCACCTGTATTATGCATTCACAATTATCTATCCTCATATATTTCTCTAGTTCAAATGTTCATCCATAAACATCATCACTCACTATCATTCTTACTTAAGTTTCTACGATTCTCATTCGTACTCACATAGTGCATTAACAAATCTCTCTCATACACTAAGGTGTATTGATTACACTTATCCCCTTAGAGGTCCATCATACACTGAATTCATCTTTAACTGCTAAATAACACTATTAAGTCTCATACACTTATTGTCACATTGACATCATACCCCTGATAGGGTCATACATGAATTAACATATCGATGCCATGTCCCCGACAAGGTCTTATATGAAGTATCACATCGTTGCCATGTCCTTGACATAGTCTTATTTAATATCTCTCACCGAAGCCATATTCCAATATGGTCTTACACAGAACCTTAACTATCATCATTTCATACTATTTACGTTTCTTACCATTCTTAGGTTCAATTCTCTTAACAACTCATCAAACGACATTTCAAACATTCATTGAGTAATTATATATTCCATAAAACATTGGAATATTAGAATAACTCATACGTAATTACAACATTTGCACATGAACTTACCTCGATGTCGAAAGGGCCGAAAGGGACCTTTTTACCCATATTTCTCTTTTCACTCGTTTTAGGTCCAAAACTTGTTTTCTTTGATCTAGAACAATGTAATATACTGATTTAATCACTTATAAATCATAATATATCATTATCTACACTTTAGGCAAAAATGACTATTTTGTCCCTATACTTTGGCAAAATTATGATTTTGCCCCTAGGCTCGTAAATAAATTTTCATTACATTTTCTCATTAAACAAGACTAGCTGAACATTTAATCCTCTTACAAATATTCACAATTCCATCAATTTCATGCCTTAATGAACAAATCACAACTTTTGCATTTTAGTCCAATTAGGTGTTTTCATGACAACACCTTTCACAAAAGTTGTTTCTCATCATCCTATCATTCATTTTCTTCCATAAAAATTCAGCAACCAGCATAAAATCTCTCATGGTAAGTCCCTAGACTCTCAACCATGTTACAAATTAGTCCACTCATTAGCTAGCTTAAGCTTTCGGGACTCCAAAAATACAAAAATTATCAAGAAAAGTCATCAAAATCACTTGTGAGGAGAAAGGCTTGCTGAAATTTTGAGCTTCAAAAAACCCCATTCTTGCTACTCATTTTCGGTGGATGAAGAGAAGAAATAAAAAAGATGATAGCTTTTTGCTTATTTCATCTTATTTTATTCTTTTTAATCACTTAACATGACCAACATTTAATGCCCTTGTCCCCTAACTTTCCTTGACCGGCCAACTCACTTAACAAGGCCAAATTGCACATTTGGGACCTCCAATTTATAATTCATAGCTATTTGGCACATCTAGCAAATAAAATAAAACTTTCACACTTTATGCGATTTAGTCCTTTTTCACAATTTAGCTAGAAATTGCTAAAATTAAGGCACCAAAATTTTCATGGACCCTTATAAACATGTTATAACACATAAAATAACATGAAAATAGTTTTCTCTATCCTCAATTTAGTGATTCTGAGATCACTATTTCGACTAGCCCCTAAATCGGACTATTACAATTCTCCCCCCTTAGGGATTTTCGTCCCCAAAAATCTTTTCAGGTGAAGCTTCTATTATCATTCTTAAAACGTTTCCATCAACAATTCCAAATTACAAATCAACTTGTCCTCAAGTTTCTCTCGCCAACAACCTTTAAGCTATAGTACACAAGGTCGAAGCACAACTTGAGACCTAAATTACTTTCCCTCCCGGGCATATATTCAACAATCTACTAATTGGGAACTCTGTACATGTCCAGAATGATCATTCAAATCTGTATAGCATAATTCACTATAATTCAGATGACATCCCCTCTTTGGGAATCAGGTTAATCCAAATTCGAAATCTATTGTGTGCTTTGGAAACTCAGCTCTTAGTGGTCGACTATTTCTGACCATAAACTCAATCATATCGTAAAATGTACTCTATTGTTAAAACATTTATGCACCAAACTATACTTCCTTATTCTTGCATAAGTAGATATGCTACTACTAAATCTCATGCTTAAATTTCTGTATAAGTTCTGGATTCATCATCATTCCAAATTCTATCTCAATTAAGAAATATCAATAACAGAAATCTTATCCAACCTAAATTTTCACTACCTTAAATAAACTCATTCAGAGCTTATTTAAAAAATACAATTTACTAACTCACTTTTGAACCTTTTTGTTCTAAAAAGAAGACTCGCTCTAGTCATTAACCTTGCTGAAACAAGGATATTACCGACTAAGATCAACTGAGTAACTAACTTGTATTGCTGAACATGGATCTTTCATTTAAACACCTGTACTATGTCTACTGTCTGAGAAGTATTATGTAACTATACCCACCATGGTAATAGCTCATGTAATAGTCCATTTTATACCCTAGTCAGAACAGTGGTTTTGGGACCACGAATCTGAGTCTAAATATTATTTTAATATTATTTTCTATGCCATTGATGAGTGTTTAAGCATGTGTTAAATTTTCGTAAACTAATTTGACTGTCTGTGTGTTTAATTTGATTAAAGGATAAAATTGCATTGAATGTGAAACTTGTATGCTATTTGTTAAGTACCAATATGATGTGGGTTTATAAAAGTGAGGGCCTTATGTGGAAATTTAGCCAATTCTATGGCTAGTGGACGGCATGATGATGATATGTATATAATATATGTTTTATTATGCTTACTTTTATAAGTTTATAATATATGTATTTAATATATTGTTTTTATAAGTTATTATATATTATAACAAAACATAAAATAATCCATAGTGCTTATCTTCCACCAAAAACACAAAAAGGAAAAGAAAAGAGAAAGAAGCTTGGTATTCAGCCATAGTTTGGTCTAATTCAAGGTATGTTTTCGGTCGGTTTTCTATAATTTCTACGTTTTTGTAATCGTTTCTTTGAGAGCGTCAAAACCTATGTCTCAATTTGATGAATTGATGATGTTTGTATGAGATACCATTGATGACATGTTAAGCTTTTTAATGATTTTTGATGTCAAATCAAAGATATGAGCTAGATGAACACATTTTGTTCTTGAATTTTTGATGAGTTTAGAAAATTAGGGCTAAATTGTGAAAATAAATTTTTGAGGGGTTAAATCACAAAATAAATGAAATGTATGGATGTATATGGCTATATGGAAGATTCGACCTAGCTATGTTGATGTGAGATTTTGCATATTTTGTGTTTTGTGCAAATAGGACTAAATTGTAAAAGTGTGAAATATTAGGGGCAAAATGGTAATTTACCATTTAGGTGTTTTTGGATTAAATTGAAATGAAATATGTTTGAATGAGATTAATTTGAATATGTTTAGATCAAGATCAAAGAAAAACGGACTTGGATCGGGGAAAAGCAAAAATTATCGAATAGCCAATTTTTGTTGTCCGACGATATCCGAGGTAAGTCTTTAAGCAAGTTAATACCGTTAATATCGGTTGTAACCTTGATTACATGCTGAATTTTGAATTTATTGATTGGAATTTGACCAAAGCCGAATGGAATATAGTGTTTTAACAATGAAATGTAGTTAAATTTAATTGAGTTCAATATGTGAAAGTGATATGAATTATGTGTGATATATGTGATATTGGTAATATGTAATGTGTATGAGATGGCTCAATAGTATGAATATTTGGGTTTGAGCCTAGCGTGCCTTGTCTTTGGTGAAGTTTATCGAGCTTATTGCCTAGCGTGCTAAATGTTTGGTGATTTAATTTCGCACCTCTGTCTAGCAGTGCTTAGTGCTTGGGTGAGTAATTCAGCTTACGCCTAGCAGGTTTTAAACCGGTGATGAAATTTCAAATTATAAGGCATAAAATTTTCTAGTTATGTGATCATTGAGCAAGTGAGTTGATACTACAAGTTATATATATATATATATATATATATATATTCGCCATACATGTAAGTGCCTACGAGTTATTCAATTGATTTTCTATATTCGATCAATAAGGTAAGTATATATGTGTTAAGTCGTCGAAGTCGAATGATACTAATTGATCCTATACATTCAGCCTTATGTTTATGTGGCTATATTGGGATTACATTGATATTTGATATATGAATTTATAAAGAATCAAATGGACATATGTGTGTATACATCTTTCTATGTGAAATTATTAAGTATAGAGCATACACTTTATTGTATCTCAGATATATGTATATGTGATCCTATTGAATTATTTATATTGAAAGTATAAGTAGTTGGTTAAGAGCTATTAATTTATATTTGAACCATATGCCAAATATTAATATGAAGTTTAAAGGTAAAATAGTGATGATGGTTGAGCTAATTGAGGTATTAGCATTCGACATTAGTAGACCAAATAAGTATTAATCTTTAAGATTTTATAATATTAAGTATGATATTGAAAATGCTTGAATGATCATTAGATTTAATACATTTTCTTAAGACTTACTAAGCTAGTTAGCTTACTTTGTGTGTGATGTTTTCACTCTGTTTTATAGATTTTGGTCAAGCTATGAACTCCCGGGGTCGTCTTTGAAGTAATCCACACTAGCATCCTATCTTGGTACCCTAAAAGTTAAATTTTGAATTTAAGGCATATATAGGCTAGCTTAATGCTTGAATGACACTTTTGTTAATGTATATAATAGCCATGCGAAAATGGCTAAGTTTCTATGTTTGAGTATACTTTGGTAATGTTGGTCTTGGTATACATATTGATGATATTAGGCCTTGCTATAAGTTAATATGAAAATTATTTCATGATGTATATATATATGTATGAGAGTGAGGTACTAAGTTTAGGTAGTTTTATATTTTGTTAAAAGTTGGAAAACAATAATCATGGTCCTTTGTGTGAATGGTTTAAACTTGATTTTCTTTATATATCTATGTTCTTAATTAAATGTTTGAGTGCTTGGTCTTGATAACTCGGTTAGGGTATATGTATGCTTGGCCCTAATTTAATTTTTCATGAAGTGGTGGTATGCTTTAGATTGATAAAGAAAGTGGTTTTCGGTTGAATTGTAGTTAATTGAAATTATAGATTCAAATATATTTGTATACATATGCATGGTGCTGAAATGGTTAAAGTGATGAACTAGTCTAATAAAGGCAATTTGAAATGCTATTATACATGATAGTATGCTAATGACCACGATGTACTTGGGTTTACCGATCATATCCGTAGATGATGTTTTGTGTGATAGAATAATAATATGGTCATTTGTGAATGAACTTGTAAATTGAAATAGGTATGTTTGGCTTTAATATAAAATGATAAGTAAGTTTACTCATAATATCCATTCTTAATGCCGTATATGGTTTGATTAATAAACTCATGTTTTAAGAGTTAAATATAGACTTGAGTATATTCGGTTAAGGTGGCTGTAATGACCAAACGAATGATATCCCTTGTCAATTGTTGTAATGGTTGCTATTTATATATATTGATGTTATAAATTATATACTTGGATTAAGAAATGAAATAGGACTATTTATTAACTAGAAAATTTGGAAATCACGTTTGAAAAACCGGTTTTTTGTTTAAAGTCAGGCCTATTAAAGAATGGTAGTTTAACTTTGATGCATGTGAATTGGGTGGCCGAGTTGATTAAACAAAGACTAGTATATGTTTGGTGAAATGAACAGGCTTTATTTATATACTAGTTGAATTAATAGTAGGGAAGGATTTTGTTAGTCTAGTATACTAAAAGTTGATAATTGATATATTTGACTGTGCCGAGTTGTGATATGTGCAGTAATGCCTCGTAACCCTAATCTGGCGATGGATACGGGTTATGGGTGTTACAGCTCAAGTCGTTTCCATTATCTCATTTTCATAAGATGCTCTCACTCATTAAAAAAAATTCAGAAAATGCACATCGATTTTTCCCATAGATCATTACAACACATCTAACTCTCAACACAGACATAAAAGTGATCGTCTCTAGATCACCAATCTAACAACTCATTTTTCTCAATTTAGACTGAACTCAGTACTAGAACTTTCAATTAATAGTTCCTTCTATAGCTTTCAACTCAATCATCATGGTTGAATATTTTGATGAGTATATCTTTGTATCATGCTCCCTGTTTACATTCACACAAAATTTTATTCTCTTCACTGATTCATGTGCAAATATACACAGAACTTGGACCATGTCTCAATACATTAATCTACTTTCTTCTCCACACTGAGAACATATTTCAAGAACACTCTCATCTGACTTTCTCTTGCTATGATAATCTAAAACCTTTACTATCATCATATCTCACGATAGTAGATACATCTTGATCGAATTCATTAACTCTATTTGGCTTGTCCGAAAACTCATCACATAACGTGAAACTCATGATTCCACTCCTTATACTAGAATCATCACCAACCTCCTCCTCAAACTACCCGAATAAGGTTACGAGGAGATAAAGGGATGTCAATTCTAATTACTAAATCGACAACTGTTTATTCTGATTTCATAATTAGCTAACATTCTCGCACGATCTCGATTCATGAGATAAACAACTACATCGCCCCTAAAAGGAAAAAGTTATTAACATGTAATACTTAAAGAGATCATTATGATCCATACAACTATGGTTATCATAATTGAACACTCTCACAGTTCAAACATTGTTTCTTTAACCATTTCGTCCTCAAACTCCTTAATAATTTCTTTCATTAATGAACATCAATTTAAGAAGATATCGATAAACATACATCTCAGGCTTTCTACTCACTTGAGTCAAATAACCTAGGCTAACTTTCTCTTTGTTTTTAACTTGTATAATCAATACAATTGTTAAAGCATTCAGACATACTTACTTACAATCAATTTTCTTAAGCATATATCGTACCACACTCTATACTCATTCGCTTGCTACTCATTCACGAGTTCTTGTTTTCACTCATTCACATGACTTCAGTACAATTCTCATTTCTATGTCTAAACTCATCTATCTGTCCCATTGATCACTAGGGAGAGTTAAAGACGCATATTCATCATCATTCATGTAGGTTTGAAACCAATGCCACAACTCCGAGGGGGTCTTATATGGACTTCCACATCAAGTATCGATGCCATATTTTGAACATGGTCTTACACGATTCTCCAATTCCTTATCGAGACCATATCCCGAATATGGTCTTATACGGGACCTTATCTATTTCATATCTCACTGATAACCTTTTCATTTTAGTCCTCTAAGACTTCAACCTCATGTTCACAACAATTACTCTATCTGGTAGAGTATTATGTATCAATGTGATACAAGGCATTCTGAATTGTGCTATCAATAATATTGTATTATTCACACATATCAGCATACTTTGATATGGTAAACATAATCTCAACTTCATCATTCATAACATGCATAATACTCTTAGTCAGCTCTAGCTAGCATAACTTAATAACAGCTTTACTCACTTGACTTCTCTGCTTTCACGTTCAATCTTCACTCTTTTGCCCGATGGATTTCTATGTATGACCGAGGATACTGAATCTCATCTCACATATATTTCAGTGCCAATGCTATATCCTAGGTATAGTCTTACATGGGATCTCTTAACTCGCCCTTGACGCCATGTCTTGACATGGACTTACTTGGTATCTTTGCCTGTTTGCCGATGCCATGCCTTAGCTTGGTCTTATACGGACTCTCTCGTCTCATGTGAGTGATTGAGTATCCTAAGTAATTCAACTTCAATCGAGACTTTCTCATACTCATGTTCTACATTAACATCTACTTAAGTACTCAACATTTCACTCTAATTTCTCTTACTATTACTAATCAATTAAAGAATGTCTTACGGGTTTGAGTACGTCGTTCACTTGATTACCATAGTCCAACTATGGTCTTACTCGTATCACAACATTATAGCCAATCTATTACTTTACATGTCATCACGATGCCATAGCCTCGCTATGATCTTACACGAAATCTCATATCAATACCAATGCCATATCCCAGATACGGTCTTACATGGGAATTCATGTTGATGTCAATTCCATATCCAAGATATGGTCTTACACAGGATCATGTATCGTCACCAATGCCATGTCCCAGGCATGGTCTTATATGGGATCACATGTATCGCCATGGTCCAACCATGGTCTTATTCATCATCTTATCATTGAACGACCGTACTCATCCCTTGCATTCTAGTTAGTCAAACTTCCCGGTTTAACTCTCACACCATAATACTCGTAATTTCATACAGAGTCATGAAATAAAACGTTATACATCATCTACTTTAACTGTCGCACATAAGATTCAACTATGTGGACATATTGATCATACATCATTCAAACAATCGTATATACACATATACCCCATTCTCTGGGTAAATTTACTCACTATATACACCTAACCCAATAGGTTGAGTATATAACACCTTATGCACATCCAGCCAATACAGATAAGCTTATCACTTTATAACTCTCATTTCATGCATTATCACACACATGTCAAATACTTCTATTCATACCTCTTCAAATCTTATCAATGCATAAGAGCATTTCAATTACCTCATTATCACTTACAACATTATTGGATTTAGCTCAGTTGGTAACCATCATTATCTTAACAAAACAAATTCAATAGAATTGGGAGATATCACAATATCATAGTCTACCTATGGAATGTATAGCTAGACTCTTACTTATACTACGTTAGTCTGAGAATCGACTAAACCATGCTCTGATACCACTAAATGTAACACCCTTTATCCGTGTCTAACACCGAGACCATAATACGAGGCATTACCATGCTTAATCTTACTTAATACTTCGAAACAGGCTATAAAATTTCATTTAAATGTATCTCTTACTCAAACTTGGCCTATGAGGCCTTAAACATACTTCTGAGAAGTATATAAATCTTTCCAGGAACTTTCACACGTTTGAGAAACTTTTTAACAAAACAGGGCCCACACGCCCGTGTAGGTCTTGGGACACGCCCGTGTACCTCTAAGGCATGCCCGTGTCTTGTGTCTGTGGTCGACATTGACTAATATCACACGGCCATGGCACGCCCGTGGCCCTAGCCCGTGTGTAAAACATTAGCATTCTGACTTGACCACACGGCCTATGCTCACGCCCGTGTATCCTGGCCGTGGGAAATTTACCATTTTATGAGTAAGGTGACAGACTTCACACGGCCTGGGTACACGCCCATGTTCTAGCCATGCCTCCCACACAGTTTAGACACACTCTCGTGTGTCTACCCATGTAGAAAATTATCAGGCTATCTACCAAGCCTTTTTGCCACCCATATTTGCATACTTTCATACCTTATCACATAGCTATACATAGCATTAATATAACTCTTAAATTAAAGACATTTGATTATAAAAGAAATAAGGTTTTCATCCCATACAGTAGGGAGGACTATTTCTCATATAAATACAAACAACTTAGGCCATCATCTATGGCTATACACAAACAAAACATAAGTTCTCTTAGGCCAACACAATTTGGCTACATCAACAATAAATTAATCAACCTTAAGTATTAGCCCTATACATGCCATAACTCATGGAGACTTAATACCTCATACCGAGTGTCTGTTCGATAGTGTGAAAACATCTCCAGCGATCTCCAACCTGAGCTAGCTAAAATAACCTATAAGAGATGAGAAAGGAAGAGGAGTAAACAATAATGCTTAGTAAGTTCATTTGCATAATCTGATCATTATTGATATTCAATGAATATAGATAACCACAAAGTATTATACCGAGTTTTCCCTTTAACTTATGGCTACTTACTCAACCACTCTTAAAGCCTACTCATTCTATCTCTTACCACATTCTTACCATGCCACAAGCCAATTGCTCATTTAGTTAGTACACAATCCTGCACTGATCACCACAAGATCATTTAAAAAAACACATCAAGAATTTTCAATAAGTCTCTCATGCTACTAATTTATTGGTGGTTACGCACTTAGCCCACCATTGTATCTCTTATAAGGTGGTATCGCACACAGCCCACCAATCATTTATAACTATGGTGATTTCGCACTTAGCTCACCAATCATTTATAATTATAGTGATTTCGCACTTAGCTCACCAATCATTTATAAGTGATGGTATCGCACACAACCCATCAATTACTAACTAATTAGGTGGTAACGGACAAAGCCCACCGATGGTAATTTAGTTGATGGTAGGCACATAGCCCATCAATTAATAATATATCAGGTGGTAACGCACACAGCCCACCGATATTATGCATCCACAATTATATATCCCTATATATTTCTCTAATTCAAATGTTCATCCGTAAACATCATCACTCACTATCATTCTTACTTAAGTTTCTACGATTCTCATTCGCACTCACACAGTGCATTAACAAATCTCTCTCATACACTAAGGTGTATTGATTACACTTATCCCCTTAGAGGTCCATCATACACTGAATTCATCTCCAACTGTTAAATAACACTATTAAGTCTCATACACTTACTGTCACATTGACATCATACCCCTAATAGGGTCATACATGAATTAACATATCGATGCCATGTCCCCGACAAGGTCTTATACAAAGTATCACATCATTGCCATGTCCTTGACATGGTCTTATTTAATATCTCTCACCGAATCCATATTCCAATATGGTCTTACACGAACCTTAACTGTCATCATTTCATACTATTTACGTTTCTTACCATTCTTAGGTTCAATTCTCTTAACAACTCATCAAAAGACATTTCAAACATTCATTGAGTAATTTTATTCCATACAACATTGGAATATTAGAATAACTCATATGTAATTACAACATTTGCACATGAACTTACCTCAATGTTGAAAGGGCCGAAAGAGACTTTTTTACCCACATTTCTCTTTTCACCCGTTCTAGGTCCAAAACTCGTTTTCTTTGTTCTAGAACAATGTAATAAATTGATTTAATCACTTATAAATCATAATATATCATAATCTACACTTTAGGCAAAAATAACTATTTTGCCTCTACACTTTGGCAAAATTATGATTTTGCCCTTAGGCTCGTAAATAAATTTTCAACACATTTTCTCATTAAAAAAGCCTAGCTGAACATTTAATCCTCTTACAACTATTCACAATTCCATCAATTTCATGCCTTAATGAATAAATCACAACTTTTTCATTTTAGTCCAATTAGGTGTTTTCATGACAACATCTTTCACAAAAGTTATTTCTCATCATCCTATCATTCATTTTCTTCCATAAAAATTCAGCAACCAGCATAAACTCTCTCATGGCAAGTCCCTAGACTCTCAACCATGTTACAAATTAGTCCCCTCATTATCTAGCTTAAGCTTTTGGGACTCCAAAAGTACAAAAATTATCAAAAAAAGTCATCAAAATCACTTACTTGTGAGGAGAAAGGCTTGCTGAAATTTTGAGCTTAAAAAACCCCATTCTTGCTGCTCATTTTTGGTGGATGAAGAGAAGAAATAAAAAAGATGATAACTTTTTGCTTATTTCATCTTATTTTATTCTTTTTAATCACCCAACATGACCAACATTTAATGCCCTTGTCCCCTAACTTTCCTTGACCGACCAACTCACTTAACAAGGACAAATTGCACATTTGGGACCTCCAATTTATAATCCATAGCTATTTGGAACATCTAGCAAATAAAATAAAACTTTTGCACTTTATACGATTTAGTCCTTTTTCACAATTTAGTTAGAAATTGCTAAAATTAAGGCAACAAAATTTTCATGCACCCTTATAAACATGTTATAACATATAAAATAACATGAAAATAATTTTCTCTATCCTCAGTTTAGTGATTTTGAGATCACTGTTTCGACTAGCCCCTAAATCAGACTGTTACATCATCAACACAAACCGACCAATCCTTTGATTTCTTGGTGGTTACAGTGTCTTCCTGTGGCAGACTAACTACTATGTCGTGTGCAACAAATGAAAAAGAAATTTTAGTACAAATTGGAAATTTGTAATAAGTCATTACAAAGGTAACGTAGTGGACCAAAGACTACCATTAAGATTTTAGAGGAATTGCAGTTTAAATATCTTTATTCTTAGAACGTGATGGACTCGAAACTAACTAATATTTCGACAAAGGCAACGCACCTATCGAACAGTAGTATAGCTTTGATGAGTCCAGAATATCAAATTACTAGTAATAACTATATTTTTATTATTTAGCCTAATAATTAAGGAGAGTTATTTTAATCTAAAATTTAACTAACTGATTAACTATGAACGCAACAGAGAGTGAAGAAAGTAATTGAATAAACCAATGAATAAAGACAATACCCAAGGAAGAATCCACCTATACTTCACTTATTATTCTGACTCTGAATTAACCGATTTATTCACTTATCTTGATCCGTAGAAATCCTTAAATTACTTTAATATCTCTTTCGAGACTAAAAACAACTGACTATAGGTTGATTAATTAAAATCTCTTTCTAATTAAAACCCCTATAGTCGTATTAACTCGATCTATAGATTCCTTTATTAGATTTGACTCTAATCCAGGTAGATTTATGTCATCCTATTTCTAAGGTTGCAATCAACTCCGCTTAATTACGTGAGATCAACTCTTAAACAAAGACTTTTGCTCTACTGAATAAGCAAATCAATCTTGACTTAATATCCTGAAAATATTAAAGCAAGGGTTAAGAACACATAATTCAGAACAAGAACAAGTATTTATCGTGTAATTCATATAATTAAATAATAAGATTCATCATAGGTTTCATCCTCCCTAGGTGTTTAGGGAGTTTAGTTCATAACGTAGAAGGAAAACATTATAGAATTAAGAAAACAACAAGACATAAAGAACCCAAAAAATTCTAAATAACTTGATGGAGATCTTCAATCTTTAATGAGATCCTGCTTCCGAGATGATTCTGACAGCTTCCTTAGAGTAATCTCTTCGATCTACTCTACATCCTCCTTTAGGTCTTCCTCTGGTGTGTATTTATAGAATTTAGAAGGCTCAGAAACCATAAAAATTGGCTTTTTTCGCGTGAAAACAAAGCAGAGTGCGACAGGGACACGGGCGTGTGCTCAGCTCGTGTGAGGGTGTCCAGGCAGTGTGAAAATTTGCATGGCTCGTGATGGACACGGGCTGGCACACCGACGTGTGTCCAGCACCCTGCCCGTGTGGTTCTGGCTTGGCCGTGTGGATCCTTAAGATGTCCCGTTTTGTCCGATTTTGGCCCATTTTCTACTCGTTCTGCTTTCCTATGCTCACCTAAGTATAGAAATATGAATTTAAAGGATTATGAGCATCAAATTCACATAATTGTATAAATAAACATCTAAAAACACGCTAAGTATGTGATTAAAATGTGTTACTTTTATGGTTTATCAAATATCCCCACACTTAAGCGTTTGCTTATCCTCAAGCAAAATCCTCAACTCACAATTAAAATTAAACTTCTTTATTTCACAATCCTTATTAATAATGTCTTATCATAATTCACAAATAATTCACAAATAATTCATACATTGATAATGTAGCTAAAAGGGTCCTAAAGATTCAAACAATCTAAGTCACAAATTTTTATAGCACGAAAACGTAGGTGTTTCCCCTTATCTAAATAATTACTTTTGATTCAAAACCGGCAAGAATTGACATCCTCACTAAAGATTCACTCAAATCACTCAAAGTGTTTAAGGTTCAAATTAAGCACTCAAAAGTTAAACATGAAAAGTTATTACCATAGGCTTGCATGAAAATCAAATCTCCACCACTATAAAATGAGATGATACACAAATCAAAAGGTCTTCAAAGGTTTGTAATGGGGCTTGGGTTAAAGGTGTGGATAAATGCTGAAAAAAAGGTTAAAATTGAGATCAAATTGACAATTTACCTAACTAGAAAAATAAACTAATACTAAATAATTACATCAATTAGAAACTTATCAATAATAACACGAGCTTCTTCTCAAAATGTGAAATTAACCGTTTAAGCTCAAATAACATAGAACTAGTAATAATTAAAATAAATATATATTTTTTTCACTTTTTTTTACTTTTACTTTTTTTTTCACTCTTTTTTGAGTTGTGGATAAAAAGAGATAATTTAATAATTGAAACAAAAGAACATAGTTAGACAACTGTCCGAATCAAATCTCAACAAAAAGGGAGTCAATAGAATAGGAAAAATTCTCAATGAATAAAAAAGAATGAGTTATGGGTTAATATTAAGGGTAGATCAAGAAACGATTTATTAGGCTCAAAGGGGTTCACTAAGGGTTAGTTATGAAGGTAGGCTTTTAATGGGATAAGTGGGTTAAAACGTAAGTGCCTTTATCATCTTAGTATATCAAATCAAAAGTGTGGTCTCGACATGCATAATCGAAGCAAGTTCTAGAATAACGAATCAATATTGACACACTCATAACCAATAATAAAGTGAGCAAGAAAAGTGTATGCTCTAAAGGCTCAAAATCTCACAAAAATTATGGTTTTTATGTAAATCTTGCAAATTTCAAACTTCAAGGTAATATTTAAATTTAGGGAAACAACCTAGCTATTTTTTTTTGAAAATAGACTTATCATGCTTGATTCTCTAATGTCTTAAAGTTTAAATAATCAATGCACAATTACCTAAGAATTTAATCTAAAACATATCAATAAAAATCACAAATCGATAAGAATTCATTCTAATAGTAAAATAAGAAAATTACTTGAATACAAGACATAGTTCAAGAATTTTCTAATAATCATACAAATAACCTCCCCACACTTAAGATATACATTGTCCTCAATGTATGAATATATATAATGACAGTATAAGTAGAATATCATAAGAGAGGAAGATAAGATAATAAGAAACATAAAAGACAAATAAAATAAAAATAAAAATAAAAACAAAAAGACAAAATAAGAAAAGAGAAAGGGGGTTAGGGTTTTTATAGGGTGACACGATTGTGTAAGGGTCCCTGTTGGGCCACACGGCTGTGTTACACACCCTGTGGCTTGTTTTCAAATCGTGTTTGTCGAGGGAAAAAAAATAGTCCAGTCTTCACACGGCCTCAAACACGCCCTTGTGTCCAGGCCGTGTGGTTCACATAGCCGAGTTGCACGGCCATGTATATCATTCTTCACTTCTCCCAAGCCCGTGTGGAATTCCACACACCCGTGTGATCTCAAACATGGCCGTGTGTATTGCCCGTGGAGCCCCTTGACTTGTTTTAAATTTTGAAATTTGAAAAATTAAGCTCCAGTTTTCACAAGGCCTAAGACACGCCCGTGTGTCTAGACCATGTGGTCACACAACTGCGTCGCACGCTCGTGTGAAATATATTTAGACCATGTCTCTGTCGATTTTTAGGATCTTAAAGCTCCAGGATCCACACGGCCTAAGACACGCCTGTATATCAGCCGTGTGGGTGACACGGCCATGTTGCCAGCCTTTGAGCCCTCTGTCGATTTATTTAAAATTTAAAAACTAATTCCCAGGATCCACACGGCCAGGGACACACCCGTGTGTCCAGGCCGTGTGGGTCAAAAACTTGCATTAAAACATGAACAAAAGTAAAAATAAACTAATTAGTAGGGTTAGTGCTCGGGTTGCCTCTTAGGAAGCACTTATTTAAAGTCTAAGCACGACTTACCTCATATTCGCATAGTTACGGTGGTTCACGGAGTCGAGACTCCTCTTTTTCGCTGTCAATTCTTTTATTCAAATAAGGTTTTAGCCAAGTAATATTTACCTTAAAAGTACCAAATTTAGAATGATTTACCTCGACTGTACCGTATGGGAAAATATTCAGTACCGTAAAAAGAGTTGCTTCTTCTGCATTAAGCTCTGAAGTGGCGATTCGAGGGTCCTTTTTATCCAACAGTACCTGGTCCCCAAACTTGAAGTTGTTCGTTTCACCTTTAGGCTCGTCATGGTGTTGCTTCAGTTTTGCTTCGTGTGTTCTCGGTTTCTCCTTGGCATGTGTCCTCCATTCATCTAGTTCATCGATCCGAAGCATTTGCTCCTCATGAGTTGTTTTATTGTTGGCATGAGAACTAGGAGGTAGCCCGTTTGTGCTTTTTCGAGGTGCTTCCTGAAAAGAGGGTTGGACCACATGGTTAGTAATAGAATTTATACACCACCTTCAATACTCGATGTCTTAACCGAATCATGAGCCTAAAGAGTGATCATTTTGTCACCTACACGAAGTGTGAGTTCACCTGTACCAACATCAATAATAGTATTGGCAATTGCTAAAAAGGGTCATCCTAAAATTAAAGGTGTATCACTGTCCTCATTCATGTCTAGAATAATAAAGTCAACTAGGGATATAAATTTATCAACTTTTAAAAGCACATCCTTAACAATACCCCTAGGAAATCTAATAGTTTTATCTGCTAGTTGAATGCTCATCTTAGTTTGTTTAGGTTTCCCAAGACCTAGTTGCTTAAACATTTTATAGGGCATGACGTTAATACTCGCCCCTAAATTAGCCAAGGCATTGTTAATATCTAAACTACCAATTAAACAAGGAATAGTAAAACTCCCTGGATCGTTTAGTTTGTTGGGTAGTTTATTATGTAAAATGGCTGAGCAGACTGCGTTTAGCTCCACATGTGATGCATCATCTAACTTCAGTTGTTTGCTAGGAGCTCTTTTAAAAATTTAACTAAGTTGGGCATCTACGAAAGAGCTTCGATAAACGGTAAGTTAATATGTAACTTTTTTAAGAGTTTAAGAAATTTACCAAATTGCTCATTAGTATGGTCTTTCTTCGTCACATTTGGATATGGCACACAAGGTTTATATTCCTTACTGACCGAATCTTGCTTATTTTGGCTTACCTCAACCTTACCATTGCTTACCATAGTTTCTTGCCTTAGTTCTGGTTTAGGTTCAACTAACCCTTCTTCACCTCGAACGTAATTGTATAAAGCTGCTCTCTTGGGTTAGTTTAGGTGTTGCTAGGCAATCTACCTTGTAGTCAGAAATCATTTTAGCAATGCCCTATCTGGTTTTCGAGTCCTTGAATCGACTCTTGTTGATTCTTAAGTGCGATTTCAGTGTTTTGAAAATGGGTTTCTAACACTGAAATAAGTTTCGTCAGCATCTCTTCAAGGTTTGGATTTTTCTCTTGCTGGTAAGGTGGTTGTTGGAGGCCTGGAGGGGGTTGTTGTCTTTAATTTACTTGACCACCCCAAGAAAAATTAGGATGGTTCCTCCAACCTGCATTATAAGTGTTACTATAGGGATTGTTATGAGTTCTAGAATTATTACCCATATAGTTGACTTGTTCGCCTTCTGTGCTAAGGTTGTTTGATCAATTTTCTAGATGGTTCCCTCCTTCGTTTGTGTCGCATTGCATCATCGGATATACCTGCATGGAACCATATAAACCATCAATCTTTTTATTTAAGAGTTCTACCTGGTTCGATAACATGGTGACTGCATCAACACTAAAAACACCGGCTGCTTTCATCAGCTTTGTCCTCATGACTTGCCATTGATAATTATTTAGTGACATCTCTTCTATAAACTTGTAAGCCTCCACAGGTGTTTTATTATTCAAAGTACCACCGGCTGATGCATCGATCAACTACCTAGTTGAGGGGTTCAAACTGTTGTAAAAAGTTTGAACCTAAAGCCATAGAGGTAACCCATGGTGAGGGCACCTTCTCAATTAGTCCTTATACCACTCCCATGCATCATATAGGGTTTCCAAATCCATCTGTACGAAGGAAGATATATTATTCCTCAACTTGGCTGTCTTAGCCGGTAGAAAGTACTTCAGCAAGAATTTTTCGGTCATTTGTTCCCATGTAGTAATAGATCCTTGTAGTAGGGAGTTCAACTACTGTTTAGCTTTATTTCTTAATGAGAATGGAAATAACCATAGCCGAATGGCATCAGAAGAAATGCCATTTATCTTAAAAGTATAGCAGAATTCTAGGAAATTAGCCAAATGAGTATTTGGGTATTTATCCTGCAAACCATCAAATTGAACAAACTGTTGAATCATCTCAATAGTGCTAGGTTTCAGTTCAAAATTATTTGCAGCAATAGTAGGTTTAACAATACTCGATTCAGCCCCAGTTAAATTGGGCTTAGCATAATCGTACATAATACGAGGAGCAGGATTTTGATTCACCAGATTTGTGGCAACCATAGGAGGTAGCAGATTATTATCAACCCTCTCCTCGATATAATTGGTATCGTCCTCTTGCTCTTCCTCTATATACTGTAGACTTTGCCTTATTTCTCTACGGTTTCTGTGAGCGGTACTTTCAATCTCACTATAAAAAAAGAAATGGTCCTGATGGGTTCCTTCTAGTCATAAACTAAAGATACCCGCCAGAAGCAAATAAAAGAAAAGTTAATAAAAATAAAAATAAATTGCAATAAAAATAAAAATGGCTAAAGTAATAAAAATTAAGCGTTCCTAATATCTTAGTCCCCGGCAACGACGCCAAAAACTTGATGGAATCGAAACTAACTAATATTTCGACAAAGGCAAGCGCACCTATCGAATAGAAGTATAGCTTTGATGAGTCCGGAATATCATATCCTCAAGGACTAAAATTACTAGTAATAACTATCTTTTTATTATTTAGCCTAATAATTAATGGGATTTATTTTAATCTAAAATTTAACTAACTGATTAACTACAAACGCAACAGAGAGTGAAGAAAGTAATCGAATAAACCAATGAATAAAGACAATACCCGAGGAAGAATCCATAGACTTGACTTATTATTCTGATTCTGAATTAAATGATTTATTCACTTTTCTTGATCCGTAGAAATCCCTAAATTATGTTAATATCTCTTTCGTGGCTAAAAAAAACTGACTCTAGGTTGATTAATTGAAATCTCTTTCTAATTAAAACTCCTATCGCCGTATTAACTCGATCTATGGATTCTCTTATTAGATTTGACTCTAATCTGGCAGATTTATGTCATCCTATTTCTAGGGTTGCAATCAACTCCGCTTAATTACGTGAGATCAACTCTTAAATAGGGACTTTTGCTCCACTGAATAAGCACATCAATCTTGACTTAATATCCTAAAAATATTAAAGCAAGGGCTAAGAACAAATAATGAAGAACAAGAACAAGTATTTATCATGTAATTCAGATAATTAAATAATAAGATTAGTAGGAGCCCCAATTTGCCCGGGCCTATACCAAAAACTAAAAAACCAAAAGTAAATAGTCCCAAATAATATATAAAAATCAATGAATGTCCAGTCCATCACAACTAAACAAAATAAAATAATAAAGGCCCATTTACAATAGTAGTCCATAACCCAATCATAACCCAAACAACAAACCCAATTACACAGCCTGAATGGCCCAAACATTTTTCGGCAGACAGAAACCCTAGGGTTCTAGAACTATTTTGCACCGCGTGCGTGCCTCCACGCGCATCACCAAGCGCGCCACCACATGCCACCACACGCCTCCGTATCTCCAGCAGGCCTTCGTACGCCTCACGTCGAATGCCACGTCGCCTTCGTACTTGCAAATTAGACCACAACAATAGCAAATATAGAACAAAATAGAAAAAACTTTGTATTTTCATTTTATTTTTGAAATCGGCTATATAAAGATCGAAGAAACCACTAATTTTTCTTTACGTTTTTTAAATACAAAAATATAGAACAGCAGAGATATTATTTGAATTCTTTTTAGTCTTTTTTTGTTTTGCATATCAAACACATACCTGATAATAGAATAAAAATACAAACCTTTACCTTTTGTGATGATCGGGGCTGAAATCGAAGCGTTTTTTTTCCTTCTTTTGATTTTTTGAGAGGTTTTGGGTGTTTGAAGGGTAGAATTAGATTTAGGGCATTTAAAAGAGTTCAAAACAACCTTTTTCGAGCCTCCGACCATTGGGCACGATGGCAAACGGTGGTGGAGCACGATGGCCCGATGGCCGAAACTCGGCCGAACTATGGCCGGGCTTGGAGGGCTAAGGCTTGTTTTTAGAGAGTTTTCATTTGTTTTTTTTAAGGAGGGTGTTAAAAATGTTTTTTTAAATTGATTTTTAACTATTTATAAGCCCATGATACGACGTCGTTTTGGTTTGGTCTGTTAATGACTAAAACGGCGTCGTTTAAGGGCCATACCCGCGCGAGTGACCCGACCCAAGGAGGATCCGCATGTTTCTGATTATTGGTTTATTTGTGTATCAGGTTCCCCGTGTTTGCAGAAGGTTTCAATGGGGTCCCACGTTTGTTTTTTAATTTAGCCCCGATTTTCTATTGTTTTAATTTAGTCCTCAAACCGACGAGTGACCAATGTTTGAACGGCGTCGTTTCGGATGTTTGGGATAATTGTTCATTCGATCCATATTCTTCGCGCGTGTATTCCATCTGGGTCCTCCTGCTGTTTTTAATGTTTAGCTTTAGATTTTAATTTGGTTTTAATTTCAGATTCATCCATGACTGTTTTGATTTATTTATTATTTTTACTTTTCTGTTTCATTGGAATTATTATTATTATTATATATTTTTAAATATGTTATTATTTGAAAGTATATATTATTTATATTAAATTTCCATACTATCTATTTTAAATGCTCTTATATCGTTATATAATTTAAATTATTTCATACTTTTATTTATCATTTTAAAGATCGTTTTATGACTACTTATTTTAAGACATCGTATATTAATTATTTTGACCATTTCATGCATATTTTATCTTTAAATAATTTTGCATAATATTGGTTTTAATTACTCTTCATTTTGCATTCGTTTTTTTTTGTATATTATTTTGCTCTATTCTCTTTAATTGCTAATGTTGAAATTATGTTATATGATTATTTTATTGTATGGATTATAAGCTGTTAATTTGTAATAATTAATTATTTGTGATTCATCATTGTAATGTTTGGTATATGTATTGCTACTTTGCCTTGTATATTATCATTCCATTGCGATTTTTTTTAAATTATGTTTTAATATCATTCGAGTTTAAAAACCATTTCGTTCAAAGGTTTTTAAAATAAGGCAATGTTTTGTGTTTGGAAATCTGAGAGATCGTGCCCTAACGTGCTGGGTTTCAATTTTTGTTTGACCAAAAATCGAATATCCTCTTAAGATTTCATTCGTGTTTTCTTAGCTTTAAAATAAGGTAATGTTTTGTGTTTGGAAATCCAAGAGATAGTGTCCTAATGTGTTGGGTTTCAGTTTTTCGTTTGACCAAATAACCAAATATCCTTTTAAGATTTCATTCGTGTTTCCTTAGCTTTAAAAATAAGGTAATATTTGTGTGTTTGGAAATCCAAAAAAATCATGCCCTAACGTGCTAGGTTTCGATTTTTCCGTATAATCAGACCCTCGAGTATCCTTTAAAACTTTTTAAATGTATGAACTTTGGAAATCATGAGATGATATTGGTATTAAGGGTTTGAAATGGTGTATCCTAACGTGCTGGATATGGTATTTTATTCCTTTGGAACAAAAGAATCTCAGTATCCAACTCGAGTTATTTTAAATTTTTTTTTTAAAATGGAATTGTATTTTAAAATCATTTCAAGTTTTCAACATTAGGACATTAATCAATCAATTTGGTACCAATTTTGGGCGTTGCGAGGGTGCTAATCCTTCCTCGTACGTAATCGACTCCTGAACCTATTTTCTTAGATTTCGTAGACCAAAATTATTATTTTAATAAATCAAAATGTTTTATTAAAATAATCCATCTCAAGGTGATCCGATCATACCTTGAATAAAAGATTGGTGGGGACTCCATTTTTATTTTAAAGTCGATCCCCAATTTTTTCAAGAATGGAAAGATGGTTTCGAAAGCTTGGTGACTCCACTGGGGAATCAAAGAGAGTTAAGCCATTAAAATTGATTATTCGTTGTCCTTTTGTCAAAAATTGAAAATTTAATTTGAAAAATTACGATCCTTTTATTTCATCCGCTTGCATCATCTTATTTGATTTCTGTGGTTTGTGTCTTATAGAATACTTTTGTATCATATTGCATGACCGTTGGGTCACACCCTTTTAAGTGGGAGTAAGAAGGTACTCCTTCGTGAGGTTTTCACCTCTGTGCAGGATAGTGAATCACTTTCGGGATACATCCATACCTATGTCTTCGTGAGATTTTCATCTCCGTCCAGTCATAGGGAAATGTGTCCCCCTAAATCGAACTTGGTCCGTATGAGCCTATAATAGGTGAGGATCGAGGAATCTGCTGGTTCGAGTACCTCTCTTTAGAACCAAAAACTGCATATAGAAAGCCCTAAGAGCCTATCCCAGGTAGAGCTGTGATAAACCCTAGTGGTCACCCAGATAGGCGCTTGAATGTTTTTACATGCTTTGAATTTTGTTCCTATATATTATACTGACTTTTAGTGTTTAATCTTTGTTACTTTGCATGCATTTTCATATTAGAGAAAGGTGTCGATTAAGGTTCGATTGCTAAATTAGAGTGCTCAGCATGGAAAACAAAATTCTTGATAAAGTGGAAGATAACGTGACTGTCCGAACTTGGTCAGAAACAACATAATCAGAGAAAGGGGATAGCCTAGTTACGGGGCATGTGTCAGAGTTATGGGACTACACTCGTATTAGTGTGATGCAAAATAATCTCCAAGAGTTGAAAGTGATATAGGATCAGCGGAACGATGAGACCAAGAGGTTGTTCTACTAGGATTATAGGGGTTTGCTATACTTACTTGATGTCAAGGTATACGAGTAGTTATTCTGAGCCCTCACTCAGTACTGGAACCCCGTATATAGTTGCTTTACCCTTGGGAGAGTGGATTTGGTACCCACTGTGGAAGAATACACCGCTCTACTACATTGTCCGAAGGTCCAAGTTGATAAAGTCTATTCGAGAGCTCTTATGTCCCAGCCTTTTGGAAGATGTCAATGAGTGTTACGAGAATGAGTGAGCAGTGGATTATAGCCAGGATTAAGCAAAAAGGTGAGTGTAAGTGCATCCCATGGGGGAACTTGAGGGATTTGATTTTAGCTCATCGTGATATGAAGAGGAAAGTTGATGTCTTTGCATTAAGAATCTACGGATTGATGCTATTCCCTAGGGCTTTAGGGTACGTAGATGAAACAGTCACAGATCTCTTCGACCGATTCAGTAGAGGGTCACGCCATTCCTGCAATCTTGGCTGAGACTTTTAGGTCATTGAATGCATGTAGAAGATCTAGAGAAGGCATGTTCATAGGGTGCGCTCAGCTGTTATTGGTTTGGTTTCACGAACACTTATGAAGGTAGATAAAGTCTCTTGTCAACCTTTCTGTGAGAATTATTCACCTTTAAAAGAAAAGTAGCTACGTTAAGGCGCGAAGATATATCAGAAGAAAGGTGCATGATAATTTTTCAGAATCTCCAAGAAGAGGATATTGAGTGGAGAACTCCATGGATGGTGCCTGATGAGATACTTTATAGATGTAGAGGCATTGATTGGGTCCCTTTACCTGGATTTGGGAAGCCACTAGATATACTCCTTTGCTTGTAGCAAGATAGTATAAGTCCAGACAGTTTGTGCCGGTGACACATGGGTTAGCTCAAAGTGAATTCTCCTATAGAGGAGAAAATTACAAGAAAAGGATCCGAGAAATTGCTGACGCTTGGAGGCAAACTCATCGGATGAAAAAGTTAACGGTAGGATCAATGACTACTCCTGAGTATAGCAGATGGTTTAGTAGAAGGATTAATGAAAACATCCTGGGACCAAGTCTGGAAGGTGTTCGACCAATGGAAGAATACTTACAGATAGTCCCATCAGAATTGGAGATAATAAAACAAGATTTTGAAAAGAGAAATCGGGAGTTGGAGATGAGAATAGAGCAATTAGAAGAAGAGAAGACGCATTTAAGGTTAGATGCTGACATTCAAAAGTTAGAGGCCGAGAGGAAAAAGAAAGGAAATAATAAGGCCGAGGAAGACTTGGATAGTTTAAAGATGGATTATAAAAAATTACGTCTATCGATGAGAACCACTGGATTGGGGAAAACTTCAAAATAGTGGCAATAGGAAATTCAAGCAAAAAGACCAAGGCTGATCAGTGGAATAAAAGATTCCAAGAGGCTCAAACTTAGAGAGAGGTTCTAGAAAGGAGTCTATCAGAAGCCCAGAACGAAAAAGGAGAATTAAAGGCCAGAGTGGCAGAGCTTGAAATAGTACTCTACCAGTATAGAATCGTAATTCCTCGGTTGAGCTAAGGGCAAGTTTGAGCAAAATTGAAGAAATGAAAGGAAGAATAGAAGAGCCAGAGTCTACTTTGTAAAGTTGGAAGCTTCGAGTAGAATTTCTTGAAGGAAATGAGGAGCGTTGGAAGGAACAACTTCATCACTCTCAGAGTCAAGTTAGGGATCGAGGTTACATTATGGGTGAAGCCGTGGCTCAGATCCAGGAGGTAGCTGACCATCTGCAAACCTTGGCAGCTCAGTGACACGCTAAGTGTGAAGTACGAGCTAAAATCAGACAGGGGTCAGGAACTAGCTTCTTAGGAAAGTTAAAACTCTGAGCATTAGGGCAAAGCCGTATTTGTAATCCGCTTTATGTAAAGAGCTTTGTTTTCTAGTAAAGTTTTCTAAATGAAATTAAATCAGAATTGACGTCTTTTGCATTTCATGCACTTGCATTCCATCACTTGCATTGCATTATTTGCATTAGATTTGCAAAAAAAGATCCTAATTAGGTAAAATTATTTTAGTTAACCTAAAGAACATGGAAAAAAGGTTGTAAAGAATAGAGAAAATGCAAATACAAATGCAGGAGCAGCTGACCAAAATTCAACAAAAGATACGAGAACAAATGCTAGAATTCCAAAGGAATATGATAGGCCAGCTAACCCAGTTACCAGCCGGAAGACTTGAAAAAAGGAGTGGCCCAGTGGTCAACAGTGTGGATGATAAGAAGACATTGTTTATTCCACGATAAGTATCCCGAGTCAACTAGACACACATTTGCATGGGGTACCCGTTGTTATTGGACCCCAATGTTAGACCAGTACTTCGGCCCTGTTGAACTTCTGATGGGTTCAGGTTTTAACTCAGAGGATGATCGAGCCAAATCGGTTGTTCTGGCAGAAACAAAAGAAAAAGGAGAGTGGACTTTAAAAGCCCCAAGAAAAGGAAAATAAAGCAAATATTACAAGAAGGCATAACAAGGGCCATTCAGAGCCGATTACAATAAGCCAGCCAAGGACGGTGGCTACCAGCCATCAGGTCTCCCCAAGGCAAGAAACCAATTTAAGATCGAACTCAGAGAAACCCCAGTTCACACCTATTCCAACGACGTATAGGGAGTTATATCAGAGCTTATTTGATATGAATGTTGTAGCTCCTCATTACCTGAAACCAATGCAACCTCGTACCCCAAATGGTATGACACAAATGCCCAGGTGGGTACCACGTGGGGATCACAGGGCATTCGATAGAAAATTGCCTTGCTTTCACGAAATTGGTGGAAAAGTTCACCAGCATGGTTATTGTGAAATTAGATGACACGCCAAATGCAGAAATATGAACCTGGGAGTGTTTTGGACAATTGGACTGCGGAAGAAATTCTTGTAGTATTTAGAGCTTACTCAGAGTAATGTACAAGATGCACTTGTTGCTTCAAGCCTAGAAGTAATAAGACTTTTTTTTAAGTAGGCTTGTGTCCAGAATCTTTTATTTCAATAAAATGCTTCTTTTTGAGCAAATATTTTTATTTATTTCATACTATACATTCTTTTGGAATATTCTTTCATTCTTCATTCGTGATCATATCATATAAATAATCATCCTTAGAATCATTTATTCTTTGGAATATGCTTTCGTACTTAGGTACCAAGATATCAATGACATGAGCGACACTGTTACTGACTCCCTTTTTGAATGAGATATGGGTCTAAGGGATCTAAGGACCTTGAAGATGATAGAGATCGTAGCCTATCTTTTGATTTGTTAAGGATGGTAGAACAAGATGAGAATAGACTCTACCATGCAAAGGGTCCGTGGACGTTGCAAGCTTAGGAAAAGGGCAAAGATCAAAGCCTAACTCACCATAGAAATAAGGCGAGACATTATTGAGCCATTTTCGAGAATTCGAAGATGTTTTCGTACGATCATATTGAGGCACACCGGGCTACTGAAACGTGGGTATGTTGTTAAGATTGGTGTTTAAAGAACCCATGCTAATGGTTCCACAATAGTCAGCCTAATCATGAGGTTTAGGTCTGCTGGTCCACCAAAAAAGGGAGGTTGCATCATGTAACACCCCAAACTCGGCCCATGCGTTACGACCGAATCTGGTATGTCACATGAAGAAAACGTATAAAGAACTTGTGAATTTTATAAAGTTGATGTTATTTGATTATAGATAGGAAAAACAAGGTTGGTTTTAAATATTCGATAAAATACTTCTAATCACGAGAGGTTGATTGATAAATCGAAAATCGAACTAGTGAACCTTAAAACCATGACTTTTGAAAATAGCGTTGATAATTCAAAAGAAAATCCAAGTCAAATTATTTATAAATATATTTGTTATAAAATCCATTTGTTAATCAATGTTGGAAAACCGTTACTTATGATTTTAGAAAAATCCCCATTTTAAACATTTCAAGCAAGATAATAAATACGACTAAACATAAAGCAAAATAAAAATATCCCAAAGGCCTTATTACAACTTTTAAAACCCAAAATAGTAAAAGTAACGAATTAAACGGAAAACAAGTTTACTAATGTTCGAAAGCATCATTTATTAAGTATGGCCTCCACTGAGTCATCCATGGCCCCAACTCCTCGTCACTGAGCATTACCGAAGGATTAAGAAAAGGAGTGAGTTACAAAAACTTAGTGTATAATCCCCTTTACCGTTATCCACCGGGCCTGAACCCGTATAATAACATCTTGGGCCTGAGCCCATATAGCATAATCTTGGACTGAAGCCCACTTACATAACAATATATATTTACATACATATGAAATGTATGCAACCCAACCCATCCATCCAATCACACCCCTGACCAGCCAATCACTCCCGTGGGGATCAAGTCAACCCACCCCACTGCTCACACCAAATTTGCAGTCAAGCTGCTAATCACGGAATATTTGTGGCTGAGCCACCGGAATCATAATTATGTAAACATATATTTATATTGTGGCAATGCCACCAGGCTACACTGCTCTTCATTCAATTTTTCCCATCCCATGCAATATGTCAAAATGCATCATAGATAATAAAATAAAATATCCACATATATATAACAATAATTAATCTAGTGAATTATTTCAATGGATCGGCCCATTAAAAATTTTTTGATAATTCGGCCCATTAAGGCATTCTAACAAATAGGCCCATAAGGGCATTTTTGTAAATCGGCCCATAAGGGCATTTTTGTAATTCGACAAATTAACACCGATTTTGACAAATCTTAGTATTAAGGATTTTTAAGCAAATCACTTGATTCATACCATATCACCGTTATTAAGTTCTTAAACAACATCAATTGATTTTTCTAACATGATGATAAATCACAGATTTATGGGATTTCGGTGTGAGATTACACACCTGATTATGGTAAGAACTAAACCTTCTTGATTGTCGGCACCTAAATCACCATTACACTCGATTAACCAACAATGAGATTTTATTAATCTAAATCTAAATCAGACGATCTAACATGCTTGCCCTTAGTATCGTGAACGACCACGATTTGCCTATTCTCACCGGATGATGGTCCACAACCTTGGTGGAAAATCCCGAAACGCCGATACCACCCTTCGTTTGAACTTAGGAGTAGGAATTGCAAATCCACTCATTTTGTGTTCTCCTATCGCTTTTCCTTTCAAATCGTTACCACTTGCCTCCATTGAAAAAGTCTTGGTCAGTAAAATACTACTATAAAAGAGAGTAGTTGCTTAGGGATAGGATTCGACTTACCACTACTTCTAAAGGATCAACGAATAGATAAGAACGAATGATTAGTCCCTAGAATAAGATTTTAAACTTAATCATCAATCCGTTTTAGCGGAATAACCAAGTATTGAGAGATATCGAGATGAACCTTGAAGAAATCCCTTACCTTGACAATAATAGATCCAACTTCCACCGTTTGGGCTTATAACTAGAGATGAATTGGCAAAGATGTGATATTCAGCCACCCACTAAAATACTACGAAAAAGAAGAGATGATCACAATTTGAGAGAGTAGGAGAAAATAATATTTTGATTTAGAAATAAAATAGAACAACCGAATAGTGATGAACACACATTCAGCTAGGGAGAAAAAGAAAATGAAAAGAGAAGAAAAAAACCACTTACCGATTCAATCAAAGAAGAGAGAACCAACACGAAAGAGAAATAAATAATAAAGAAGAGATTAAGGGTTAAAAGGTTCGGCTATGAAGAGAAATGAACAAGAAGATTCGGCCATCAAAATGTTGATTAAAGAAGAAAAGAGATGGGTTGAAAAAGAAAAGAAAAGATGGAGAAAGTGTACTAGATGGTTTCGGCTAATCAAAGGAAAAATGAACAAAATGAGATGAGTGTTTCGACAACAAAGGAAGAATGAACAAATGGCTAGGGTGTTTCGGCCAAAGCAAAAGAAAAAGGTGTACAATTTGGCTTTAGAGTTTCGGCAAGCAAAGTAAAAGAGTTGGAAAAGAAAACACCAAAATTCTAAAAAGATACAAGCCCTACATGCACCAAAATTTTCCAAAATGGTTAAAGGAAATTGGCTCCCAAAATTCCCTTACCAAAACCGCGTATCATCTTTACCAAAAAGATGAGTGTTGACCAAAAATTCTATCCCAAGCAACACCTAAAATTCAGCCAACATGTCCCCATTCCTTATCCCTTTCTTTGATTTCTTTCCTTCTTTTTCCCTTGTCTTCCTCCTTACCATATTCCTTAGCCATCTTTCCATCAATAAAAAGTCTTCCTTACCATATTTAAAACCTTGGTCGACACTTTGGAAAAGAAGCACAAAATAATCCAAAAATTTTGCAATAGGTGGATTCGAACTCCACCCCTTAAGCTCCTTAATATGGCGCCACACCACTCTACTACTAGCTCTTCTTGTGCTAGCAAAATACACACTTATTTCCTTAAGCTTTGATGGCACTTACCTTCTCCCCTTAAAGTGCTTCAACACTAAAATTTTCCTATAGCCTAACTTGAACCTGAAACTTCCTAGAAACCCCGTAACCTTCCAAAATCACCTTTCTAGTAAGTCCAACTTGAAATAATAACGTTCTCTTGTTCTCAAAAACTTTAAACACGCCTACATTCAAGGCCCATTAGGCCCAATTCTACTAGGCCTAATTTCGAGAAGTTACACATCAGTTATGCTGTGAATGCCAGATGGATGAATACAAGACTTACGCGCCTCCTCTATTTCTTCACAGATTTCTTATATGTGAGGCAGAGACATTATCAAGCCAATCTCCTCAAAAGCTTTTATCCAACAGCTGATTGATATTCATGGTCATTGATTACTTTACTAAGAGGGTAAAGGTCGCTTCATATGCCAAAGTTACAAAGTCGATAGTTATCTAATCCCATTCTCAATGCCAAAAAAAAAAAATCAGATGCCAACAAAGAATGCCAGAAAAGATCATGTTTAACAATGCATAATTGCACAATGTCAAAGATTTACAGTCTGTTCAAAGATCAGACACCATATTAATGCAGCAAAGGCAGCCAAAAACCATTCAAATTAAAAAAAAGGATTGAGATTTGTAAAGGTTGGCATAGAGAAGTTACCATTTACCCTCTATGATTTTTGAACATTGGCCAGGACCTTCACCGGGACAACATCTTTCTCATTGGGATATGAAAGGGAAACAATTGTTGGAAGTTAAGATTCATTTTCTCCAAGCTTTGATTAAATCGGATGAAGCAGAATGTCTCCAGTAAGCTTGATTAAAAGTATTCATCATGGTCGAATGTACCAAAAATGGATGATACGGGCTTATGACAAAAAGGTTCACTCAAGAGAATTTCAGGATGGGGACCTGACATTAGGAATGATTCTTCGCATCCAAAAGGACTTCAGATGTAAATGCCAAATTTGGAAAAACCTTATGTGGTGAAGAAGGCTTGTTCTAGAAGATCGTTAACCTTGACCAAGATGGATGGCAAGGACATGCTCAAGCCGGTGAATTCAGATTTTTGTCTAAAAGGAGAAAGGTGAAAACTCGTAAAGTGGCACTTTGAGACAAAAAAAAGAAAAAGAAAAAAACTTCAATAAAAAAGAAAAGAAGAGGCCAAGGCGAAAACCGCAAAGGGCGCCTTGAGACCAAAGGGGATTTGAGTTCAAAACTCAAAAAGGGCAGCTCAAATTTTGATCAAAAGTAAGACATACAGTAGTCTTACTATACTTGAATTAAAAATGAAGAAGTATGCTAAGTCTTGGGGCATCGACAAAGTACTACGGATCCCCTAAACACATATTGAGCTTAAAATAGTCTTTAAGAAGTTTGAACAGAGAAGCTCAGGTGCGATATCTGGGCACCTAGTTTCCTTTTTATCCATTTCAAATTTGTTATTTAGATTATCTTATTCTTTTCATAGAATGCTCCCAATAACATTTTTTTGCATTTTCTATCTTGAATTAACTTATTTTTTTCGAGCTATGCTCCTAATTAATTTCCTTCCTGTCCATGGTTATGATCTTTTTCAGGCATTTTGCATTGAAATAACGATTAGTGGACTAATAATACTTTCATAAAAGGAGTTTCGCATATTACTCTAGAAGCTTCTAAATAATACAAGAACTTGAAACATGATCATTGTTTTGAACTCAACAAAATTAAGGGTTGGAAATATTTGAGTCCAAATTAAGATTATCTCTTCAGATTTTGTCAAAAATGGTGATTGAAGAAAATGACAAGATATTACGTCAGTAATAAAATCTTGACAAAAGAAAGCAATATCAACCCAAGCATGAGAAAGGGATCATTCTCAAGAAAAATGATATTCTACATCCATACGAATATCATGAATTCACATCTGGGCAGATTTCCCAGGGAGTGATCGGTTGATTGAACAAGTTACAGTCCTCTACCTTTGAGTTGCAGTGGGGTAGATTGAAGATGAAACAAACCCTATATTCTTGAATTACAAGGGGGTAGATTAAAGTTGATACAGATCTTATACCTTTGAATAGCAATGGGATGGATTGAAGAAGAAACAAATCCTATATTTTAAAGTCGCAATGGGATGGATGGGAAAAGGTTCAGATCTTGTACCCCTAAGTCACAATAAGATGAACCCTGAAGTTACAGTGGAGCAAATCTGTTGAACAAAATGTAATTGTTTTCTCAGGTTTTCTGTTGAGAATACCAGCTGAACAAGATGACAGCATAATACGTCAGTGATAAAGCCCTGATAAACAATGAGTGATGACACCTGAAATAGGAATCATTTTCATAACATTTTCGCATTCATATATCATAGCATGTCTAAATAGGAGCATTTGACTCATTTCAATCATGGCAACCTAATTATTAGGCATAAGTATGTATCCATTCTACAGGTTATGTCCTCAAAAGGACTGTATAGTAAGGTAGATTGAAGATAGCAGTTGGCATTCCTGAGGCTGCAGGAGCAGATCGAAGACATCAGATCTTATCTCCCTGAGTTTGTAGTGGAGCAAATTGAAGATAGCAGATCTGGCATTCCTGAAGTTGCAGGAGCAGACCGAAGACATCAGATCTTGTCTCCATGAGTTTGCAGTGGAGCAGATTGAAGATAGCAAGTATGTCATTCCTAAAGTTACCGGGTAGATCGAAGACATCAAATCTTGTCTCCCTGAGTTTGCAGTGGAGCAGATTGAAGATAGTAGATCTAGCATTCCTGAAGTTGCTGGAGTAGATCGAAGACATCAGATCTTGTCTCACTGAGTTTGCAGTGGAGTAGATTGAAGATAGCAAATCTGGCATTCCTGAAGTTGTAGGAGCAGATTGAAGACATCAGATCTTATCTCCCTGAGTAGCAGTGAGAGTAGGCTGAAGATTGTAGATCTTGTCTCCCTAAGCAGTAGTGGAGTATATCAGTTAAGGATGGCAGATCTTATCTCACTAAGTAGTAGTGAAACAGATCGAAGACCACAATTCTTATCTCCTCGAAGTTCTAGTGGAGTAGGTTGAGGCTACAAATCCCTTCTCCCTGAGTTTACAATGAGGATCAACCCTTACTTCCCTGAAGTTTTAGTAGAGAAGATTGAGGTTATGAATCTATTCTCTTTGAAATTACATAGGAGTGGATAGAAGCACTATTTCCTATACCCCTGAAGACGCAGTGGGATGGAATAGGGCTACTTGAAGAAAAGAAGTGCCAAGAAGCCACGACCTTACAAGACCAGGCAAAGTGGGCCCTCTTATAGTCTTTGCTCTATTCTCATTGTGCGACAATGAGCAAAGAGGGTGAAACACCCCAAACCCGGCCCACAAGCCCTGACCGGATCTGGTATGCTTCTAGAAAAAAACCATTCAAAATTTATTTGGACTTTGCCAAAAATTCTTGTGTGTTTTTGAAAAAAACAGTTGATTCGTGTTGATTAGGTGTCAAAACATTTAATATTTATATTTATGAAAAATTGACTTTAACTTTTAAATTAATAAAAATCGTATCATACTTAAATAATTAAAATGCATGCATAATCTGTTTAATACTTATGGCCTTATTTCATCAAACAAAACTCAAATAATTCAAAACTTAAATATTAAAAACTAATAAAAATAAAAATAATCTCTGAGCTAAGCATGGCCACCATTGAGCTCCTGCCAACCCGGTCCATTATTGTGTGTCACCGAAAAAATAATCCCACAATGGGGTGAGTCAAACACACTCAGTGTGTAACAACCAACACAAGTCTCAAACAATTTAGGCATGTCAAATCATACATAATAAACATATATAACCAATGATGCAAACCCGAACCCAAACCTAAATAACCATCCGCTACACATCACCCGTACCAACCATCACACCGTGGGGACTACTAAGTCGACCCTCTATCCGCTACACATCATCGAAGGTAGTCGCTGCAGACGACATGCTCATCGCCCTTATAATTTTGTGGCATAGCCACCATATAATCAATTTGTGACATAAGTCACCACATTCAGATTTCGTGACATAAGTCACCACATTTAGATATTGTGGTATAAAACCACCAGATCACTTCCCCTTAACATTTCACCCATATGCCCCATGTCATACAAATCATGCAATAACATGCCTTATTCTTTAATTCACATTCTTATTAAAATCCTCATATGTGCCATAACAGATATTCATGCTATCATAACTACAGTAGTAGTAAGTTACGTACCTGAGTACTTTGTACCATTGCTTGGTACTCTTAGCCACATCTTACATATTCTTATTAACACATTTATTAAAACATAACCATAAATCTATTAAGGCTTAGTGTGGGGTACAAACCTGATTTACTTAGTGAATTCATAGAAATCCCGAAAATCCCGATCTAGCATCCTAGATCCTTAGTTCCTACATTCGGCCAACCCTAAACATGTTAGCAAAGAGCCATTCGGCTAAATAGCCAAATCCCGAAGGATTAACGCAACCAACTTCTTACCTTGTTGTCGATTTCACTACTAATCAAATCCCAAAATTCCGTAGTCTTTCTCCCTTGGAATCGGCTAACACTAGATCACTTGATTTGGTTAGTTTTCAGCTTTTGAATAAATAGTAAATAGATCTAGTCACTAAATAGGGCCTTGGCCGAATGTGCATAGTCACTTACCTTATGAATCTTAAATCCCAAAAACTTTGTGATGACCCTTCTTGCAATCGGCTAGACATTAAATCATTGAACTAATTAGTTTCGGCTTTTAAACCAAGTAAGAAATAGATTGGAATCCCTAAATATGGCCTTGGCTGAATATCACATGACTTACCTCGGATATTGAAATCCCGACGATGTCCTCCTTATAGTCGATTATAGACAAATCCCGAAAGATCCTTTGTAATTTCGGCCAAGAACATTAATGGGTTAGATTCTTATTTTTGATTAGTCTAAAATAAAGAGAGAACAATATCAATTGATCCTTACCCCTAATGATGAATTCGATTGTCCCCCCTTACTTGAACCCACAAGACATTCGGCTATGGCTAGATGTTGAGCACACAAATTTCGGCTTTTGATCAAGTGAAGGAATTGGCTTTACCAAGAGTGAAGAGGAAGGGTATGAAGCTTTTAGGGGTTTCGACAATGATGAACTAGGGAGAAGGAGGTTTCGACTTAGAACAAATAAAAGAAAAGGAAGACTTTGAGGAAAGAAAAGTGGGAATTCGGCTAGAGAAAGAGATGGGAAAGAAAGCAAAAAAAAAAAAAATGAATACTTTGCTTACTCAATTTCGGCAACAAGATGGACTCCCTTACTAACTAAAATTTGGCACTTATTACCCCCCCTACATGACCGAATTTGTCCAACCAAAGAGTCCATTGGCCGACCACTATATCTTCTCCTATCAAATCCCTTAATTCTTTCCTATTTTCTCTCCATACAACTCATTCAAATAAATTGAATAAGTCTACATTTATCCTTACCTTTAGCCGAATTTTTTTAAAAAGGAATTTAACTTAATCTACACACCTCCTCTCAGTGCCCCATTGCCGTCCAACACCTCTTCTCCTTGCAGCAAAATTAAACTCTTTTATTTGCTTCCCTTACAGCTCGAACCTAAGCCCTTCCCCTTTTCTTGTGGCGTCACACTCTAAGGCCCTAAGTGGCACCTCCAAGCCACTTAAACAAGCCCATTCTTGTGTTATATTTCACCTACAAATTTTCTTAAGGCCTCTTAGGCTTAGCTCCTTCCTCTAAACTTAAAATCGATTAATTTCACTACACTTTAGAGTTCACAAAATTCATCAAACACATTCATAATTTACAAGCACATGTAATTAGGCAAAAATGCACAAGCCCTATTTCCCGGATATTACAGAGGGGCAGCTGTAGGAGCTCAAATTTTCCCGGTCCCATACCAAAAATGAAAAACTCACAAATAAACAGTCCCAAATAATATATAAAAACCAATGAATGTCCAATCCATTACAACTAAACAAAATAAAATAATAAAGGCCCATTTACAATAGCAGTCCATAACCCAATCATAATCCAAACAATAGACCCAATTACACAGCCCAAATGGCCCAAACATTTTTTGGCAGACAGAAACCTTAGGTTTCTAGAAGCTATTTTGCGCCGCGCGCGTTCCTCCACGTGCATCATCACGGGCACCACCACATGCCACCACGCCTCCGTACCTCTAGCAAGCCTTCGTACGCCTCACGTCGAATGCCACAATGCCTTCGTGCCTACAAATCAGACCACGACAACAGCAAATACAGAACAAAACAGAAAAAACTTTGAATTTTCATTTTATTTTTGAAATCGGCTATATAAAGACCTAAGAAACCACTGTATTTTTTTTACGTTTTTTGAATACAAAAACATAGAATAGCAGAGGTATTTTTTGAATTCTTTTCAGTCCTTTTTTGTTTCGCATATCACAGACATACCTGAGAATAGAATAAAAATACAAACTTTTACCTTTTGTGACGATCGGGGCCGAAATCGAAGTGTTTTTGAGCCAAAATCGATGCATTTTTTTTCCTTCTTTTAATCTTTTTGAGAGGTTTTGGGTGTTTGAATGGTTGACTTGGGTTTAGGGCATTTAAAAGGGTTCAAAAAGACCATTTTTGAGCCTCTGGCCACCGCGTACAACGGCAAACGGTGGCAAAGCATGGCGAACTATGGCCGGAGCTTGGAGGGCTAAGGCTTTTTTTCAGAGAGTTTTCATTTGTTTTTTTTAAGGAGGGTGTTAAAAATGTTTTTTTTTTTAAAATTGATTTTTAAGTATTTATAAGCCCATGATATGACGTCATTTTGGTATGTTCTGTTAATAACCAAAACGGCGTCGTTTAAGGGCCATACCCGCGCGAGTGACCCAACCCAGGGAGGATCCGCGCGTTTCTGATTATTTGTTTATTTAGGTATCAGGTTCCCCGTGTTTGCAGAAGGTTTCAATGGGGTCCCATGTTCGTTTTTTTAATTTAGCCCCAATTTTTTGTTGTTGTTTTAATTTAGTCCTCAAACCGACGAGTGACCAATGTTTGAACGGCATCGTTTGGATGTTTGGGATAAATGTTCATTCGATCCCTATTCTTCGTGCATGTATTCCATCTGGGTCCTCCTGCTGTTTTTAATGTTTAGCTTTAGATTTTAATTTGGTTTTAATTTCAGATTCATCCATGACTATTTTGACTTATTTATTATTTTTACTTTTTGTTTCATTGGAATTATTATTATTATCATCATCATCATCATCATCATATTATTATTATTATTATTATTATTATATTTTTAAATATGTTATTATTAGAAAGTATATATTATTTATATTAAATTTCCATACTATCTATTTTAAATGCTCTTATATCGTTATATAATTTAATTTATTTCATACTTTTATTTATCGTTTTAAAGATCGTTTTATGACTACTTATTTTAAGACATCGATATTAATTATTTTGATCATTTCACACATATTTTATCTTTAAATAAATTTGCATAATATTGGTTTTAATTACTCTTCATTTTGCATTCGTTTTTTTTTTTTTGTATTTTATTTTGCTCCATTCTCTTCAATTGTTAATGTTGAAATTATGTTATATGATTATTGTTATTGTATGGATTATAATTGTTAATTTGTAATCATTAATTATTTGTGATTCATCACTGTAATGTTTGGTATATGTATTGCTACTTTGCTTTGTATATTATCATTCCATTGGGATTTTATTTTTTTTAAAAAAATCATGTTTTAATATCATTCGAGTTTAAAAATCATTTTGTTCAAATTTTTTAAAATAAGGCAATGTTTCGTGTTTGGAAATTTGAGAGATCGTGCCCTAACATGCTGGGTTTCGGTTTTTTGTTTGACCAAATAACCGAATATCCTTTAAGATTTCATTCGTGTTTTCTTAGCTTTAAAATAAGGCAATGTTTCATGTTTGGAAATACGAGAGATCGTGCCTTAACGTGCTGAGTTTCAATTTTTTGTTGGACCAAATAACCAAATAACCTTTTAAGATTTCATTCGTGTTTTCTTAGCTTTAAAAATAAGGTAATATTTGTGTGTTTGGAAATCTAAAAATCGTGCCCTAACGTGCTGGGTTTCGATTTTTCCGTATGACCAGACCCTCGAGTATCCTTTAAAATTTTTAATGTATGAACTTTGGAAATCATGAGATGATATTGGTATCGAGGGTTTGAAATGGCGTATCCTAACGTGCTGATATGGTATTTTATTCCTTTGGAACAAAAGAATCTCAGTATCCAACTCGAGCTATTTTAATTTTTTTTTAAAAAATGGAATTGTATTTTAAAATCATTTCAAGTTTTCAACATTAGGACATTAATTAATCAATTTGGTACCAATTTTGGGCGTTGCGAGGGTGCTAATCCTTCCTCGAACGTAACCGACTCCCAAACCTATTTTCTTAGATTTCATAGACCAAAATTATTGTTTTAATAAATCAAAATGTTTTATTAAAATAATCCATCTCAAGGTGATCCGATCATACCTCGAATAAAAGATCGGTGGCAACTCTATTTTCTATTTTAAAGTCGATCCCCATTTTTCAAGAATTGAAAGATGGTTTCGACAAGATTCATCATAGGTTTCATCCTCCTTAGGTATTTAGGGAGTTTAGTTCATAATGTAGAAGGAAAACATATTAGAACTAAGAAAACAACAAGACATAAAGAACCCAAATACTTCTGAAGAACTTGATGGAGATCTTCAATCTTGAACGAGATCCTACTTCTGAGATGATTCTGACGACTTCCTTCGAGTAATCTCTTTGATCTACTATGTGCCCTCTTTTAGGTCTTTCTATAGTGTGTATTTATAGACTTTAGAAGTCTCAGAAACCCTAAAAATTGACTTTTTCCGCATGAAAATAAAGCAGGGTGCAATAGGGACACGGGCGTGTGAAAATTTGCATGGCTTGAGATTGACACGGGCTGGCACACGGGCGTGTGTCCAGCCCATGTGGTTTACATAGGCATGTGCCCTGCCCGTGTGGTTCTGGCTTGGCTGTGTGGATCCTTAAGTTGGCCCATTTTTTTCGATTTTGGCCCGTTTTCCACTCCTTTTGCTTCCCTATGCTCACGTAAGTATAGAAATACAAATTTAAAGGATTAAGAGCATCAAATTCACATAATTGTATAAATAAACATCCAAAAACAAGCTAAGTATGGGATTAAAATGTGTTACTTTTATGATTTATCAGGACGTAATATGGAATTAACATTTATAAATTGGGTTACCTAATGAGTTGGTAGGTGCCTTGAACGAGCATTCAACCATGAAGTCAGCTAAAACTTTCCCTTTAATTGCTATCTTTGGCACATACTCTATACCAAATTTGATGAGCTATATACTCCATTTGGTCACTCTTTCGGAGGTGTCGGGCTTAGGTAAAATTTCTTTGATGGTTTGATTCATGATGACTACCACGAGATGGGCATGGAAGTGTGGTCATAGTTTGTGAGCTGTAATAATTAAAGTGAAAATGAGCTTCTCAACTTTCATGTACCTGATCTTGTCATTTTGCAGCACCTTACTAACATAGTAAATCGAGAATTGTTAAACACCCTCTGCCCTAAGCAAGACAATTGCCACAGTTACCTCAAACGCAGCGAGGTATAAGTAAAGGGTCTCTCCTTCATAAGGTGACATTAGTAATGGTGGGGATGTGAGATATTCTTTGAGCTTCCAAAAATTTTTTTGGCACTCCTCTGTCCAGGAAAAAGAGGTGCGTAGGGCCTTGAAGAAAGATAAACATTTGTCAGCCATTTGTGACATGAATCTGTTAAGCACAACCACTCTTCCAATTAGTCGTTAGATATATTTTATTTCCCTCAAAAGGGGAATCTCTAGGATGACTTGAATCTTCACTAGGTTCACTTCGATTTCTCTCTCTGATACCACAAAGCCCAAAATTTTAATAGGCTTAACCTCAAAAGCACACTTATTCAGGTTTAGCTTCATCTGGTGGGCTCGTAATACCACAAATGCTTCCGACAGATTTTCAACATGCTTGGTGAGAGTAGAGCCCTTCACTAACATGTCATCAACATAAACCTCAACACTTAGCCTGATCTGCTCTATGAAAATTTTGTTCATCAATCTCTAGTAAGTCGCACCTGTAACAGTTCGATTTTGACCCTAGTCAAAATAGTAATTTCGAGACCATAAATTTGAGTCAAAAAAATATTTTAAAATTATATTCGGTGTTTATTATGTGTGAATTTATTTGTGTGAAATTTTCGTGCTTTAATTTCACCGTTTGAGTGTCCAAAAGGATTAAATCGCAAAAAATGAAAATATAGTGGTTATTTTTAGAAGGGCCGAATAGTGGTTTTTCTTTTAATATGGAGGTTTTATGTTGCAAATATGCCATTGAACCATAGAATGGATGGTTAAGGGCATATGTTATAAAGTTTACTAATTAAAATTCATAAAGCTAATTTCGTAATTAAATTAACAAAGTTATTATAATAAAAAATGTTAAATGGTGGCCATTTTCTTTAATATTCATACACTGAAATAGAAAAGGAAAAGAAAGATTAAAAGAAAAATAGGGTTCGGTCCTTTGAAGCTTCAATTGGTATGTGATTTTTGTTCGGTTCTTGATAATTTCTATGTTTTAGTAATCATTACTTCATATACTTCAAAACCCATGCTTCAATTTTGTGAATTGATGATGATTTTGAAATATGCTATTGATGAAATCATAAGTTTTGTGAAGTTTGAAGATAAATTATGAAAGATATGGAGTAGATTAACATAGTTTGTCTTTGGATTTTTGATAAAAATGAGTAATTTGGATTAAATTGAGAAAATAATATTTTGAGGGACTAAAATGTGAAATAAATGAAATGTATGGACTTGTATGAAGCTTGTGAAAATTCGGCTAGGCATGGGAATATGAAATTTTGTGTATTTTGTGATTTTATGAAATAGGGACTAAAATGTCAAAATGTGAAAATATGGGGGCTAATTTGTAAATTTCCTAAATATGTGTTCTTGGATTGAATTGAATGAATTGGTGAATAAATGAGTTAAATTTGAATATTTATAGATCAAGAACCGAAGAAAATAGATTTAGACCGTGGGAAGTCGAAAGTGATCGAGTAGTTGAATCCGTTCGTTTAGTCCGAATATGAGGTAAGTTTATATACAAATAAATGTATTTGTATTGATTTTTGTATGTTCATATGAAACTTTATTGTGATGAATGTTTACGAGATGATAAATATATGAAATCCGAGGAAGTATTGACAACGTATCAATGTTCGAGAAGTCCTGTACGAACCTAGGAATAGATAAGATTACATATGTCATGACATAGGTTTCTAATATGAGATATCATGTAAGACCACATCTGGGACGTTGGCATCGATATATGACATCGTGTAAGACCACGTTCTGGATGTTGGCATCGATTTGAGACTTATGTGTAAGACCATGTCTGGGACATCGGCATTGTATCTGATTTCGTGTAAGACCCTGTCTGGGACAGTGGCATCGATATTTGGTTACATGTAAGACCACGTCTGGGACGTTGGCATTGTACGACTATTCGAGCCATTCTGAGTATCCTATTTGGTTTCGAATGGTTCAACGGGCAATTCCGAGAAATGAAAGACTATGTGAAATGTGAACTCAATCGGTATGTTTGAATCATACACTATGCATGTGTATGAAAGGTAAGTATATGTGGTTGTGTACAAGTGAGAAATATGGAAAGATTTAAAGAGTTAAATGTGATGAAACACCCCAAACCAGGCCCACAAGTCCTGATCGGATCTGGCATGCTTCTTGAGTAAAACCATTCAAAATTTATTTGTTACTTTGGAAAATCTGGGTGGTTTGGAAGATAATTTGATTTGCGTTGAGTTCAAATTGAAAACGGTGTTATTTTTGTAATCAATAAGTTGAAAGTATAGCCGGATTTTTAGAGGTTAACCTTACATTGAAAATCAATTGTTGCTTAGGTGTCAAAACATTTAGAATTTATTTTTAAGAAAAATTTGCTAAACCTTTGATTTGATAATAATCGTAACGTAATAAACCGAATAAAAATGCATGCGTAAAACAGTTAATCGTAATGGCCATATTACATAAAAAAAAACCCGAAATAATACCAACATACTTAAATAATAAAACCCAACGAAAATAAATAGCACTGAGCTGAGCATGGCCACCATTAAGCTCCTGCCGACCCGGTCCATTACTGAGTGTCACCTGAAAAGATATCCCACAACGGGGTGAGTCAACAGACTCAATGTGTAACCATCAACACAAACACCCAACAATTTAGGCATACAAATCATATATGCAACATATATAGCAGTGATGCAAACTCGAACCCAAACCTAGTTAACCATCCTCTACACATCACCCGTACCTGCCATCACACCGTGGGGATTACTAAATCAACCCTCCATTCGCTACACACCATCGAAGGCAGTCGCTGCAGACGACTTGCACATCGCCCTTATAAATTGTGGCATAGCCACCAGATAATTGTGACAAAGTCACCAGATAAAAATATGTGACATAAGTCACCATATTCAGATTATGTGACATGAGTCACCAGATATTGTGGTAAAAACCACCAGATCACTTCCCCTTTTCATAATCACCCATATGCCCCCATGCGTCATACAAATCATGCGAATATCATGCCATATGCCTTATTCATATTCGTAACCAATTCTCATATATGTCATATTCATAGTTTATAAAACTATTAACATATCTTTAGAGAATAACATACCTGAGTATGTTGTACCACTGAATGGTACCTTTAGCCACATTATTCACATTCTTATTAACACACATATTAAGTTAATACCGTAAATCTATTAAGAATTTGTGTAGGGCTACACACCTGGTTACTAACGTGCTTTACTAAATCCTGAAAGTCTACTGAAATCGATTGCACTCCTTCCTAAAAACCAATGTCAGAATCGGCTAACATTACTAGACAGAATGGCCTAAGGCCGAATATGCATATCCACTTACCTTGTGGATCTAAATCCCGAAACGATCACTTGCTCCTTAAGTTGTCGAAATCCCTACTTATCAATGGTTAGAATTGGCTTAATATGTAGAAACTATGAAGATGGCCCTTGGCCGAATATTAAGACTTTCTTACCTTGGTTGTCTGGATCCCGAAATCAACCCTTGTTCTCGGTGGTGTCAAAATTCCTTAGATCTAGAAATCCCGAAGATCTTCTCTTATAGTCGACTTAGCAGAAACCCCGAGATCCCCCTTCAAAGTTAGTCCAAAGGGCATTAAAGGGGATTAGAGTCTTTATTTCGATAGACAAAAATAGAAAACAGAGATTTTAAACCCAAGAGAGAGATCCCTTACCAACAGAGTGGCCAAAACGCAATTGATCAACCACCTTCAAGAAATTGACAAGGATGCTTGCAACAGAAATGGATTCAAAGAGTGACAATGAAGTGGACTTTCAGCTTAGAAGGAAGTAGAAGGGAGGTACAGATTTGGCTTGATGAACACTAGGGAGATTCGACTTCAAAAAGGAAAAGAAAAGGAGAAGTATGAGACTTTAGGAAGAATCGGCAAAGGATGGAATTTTTTTTGAGAGAGGGATATTCGGCTTTAACAAATGGAAGAAAAGAAAGAATAGTATTGTGGTCTTTATCAAAATATGGAGAGGAAGTGTGTGAGGCTTAGAAGTTTCGGCAATGGTGATCAAAAGAGAAAGAAAGAAAAGAGTGAAGAGAAAGGCTAAATTTTGGCATAAAACCCCTTAACAAAATTCAGCTACTCCTCCCATTCTAACTTTGCTGAAAATCACCTTAAGGGAGTCCCATATTCGGCCACCTCTCTTCGCTCTCTCCCTTATCCCTTGATCCCCTCCTCCTTAGCCGAATCCCCAACACTCCAACCCCATCTATACCTCCTCCTTCTAGAGCCCACATGCTGTCCACTACTGCTCATCCTTGCAGCAAAATAAAACTCCTATTTGCGTCCCTTGCTGCTCGAACCTAGGCCTTATTACATAGCTTGTGGCGTCACTTACTAAGGCTTTAAGTGGCGCCTCCTTGCCACTTTACCAAGCCCATTTCCATGTCCAATTTCCCTTACAATTTTTCTTAAGGCCTTATTTGCCTACCTCCCCCTTTAAGGCTTAAAATACAATATTTCTAAGGCATTCATCTACACTCTAAAGTTCTCAAATTTCATAAAACACATTCACCACACACATAGGCATGCTACTTCATACAATTAAGTAATAATGCACAAGCCCTAATTCCGGATATTACAGCTTCTACCCTTAAAATAATTTCGACCTCAAAATTACAGCTAGAATAGGTGGGGTATTATCACAGCATCGCTTCTTCCGGCTCCCAAGAAGCTTCCTCCGATCCATGGTTACGCCACAACTCTTTGACCAGAGGGACCGACTTCCTTCGAAGCACCTTCACATCTTGTTCCAGAATCTGAATCGGCTCTTCCTCATAGGGCAGATCTAGTCTCAGCTCTACCTCCTCAATCGGTATTATATGAGTTGGATCCGCTCGGTAACGACATAGCATCGAAACATGGAATACATCGTGCATCTGCTTCAACTCCGAAGGCAACTCTAACTTGTATGTCACTGGTCCAATTCACTTCAATACCTGATAAGGTCCTATAAATCTGGGACTTAACTTCCCTTTGCGACCGAATCGCATCACCTTCTTCCAAGGTGAAACTTTAAGAAACACATAATCTCCTACAGCAAACTCGATCTCCTTCCGTTTAAGATCTGCGTATGACTTCTGCCTGTCAGATGCCTCCTTCAACCATGTCCGAATTACCTTAACCTTTTCTTTCAATTCTGCCACGATTTTTGAACCCAAAATCTGACGTTCTCCCAATTCCGTCCAACATGTGGGAGTGCGACACTTCCATCCATACAGTGCTTCGTAGGTGCCATCCGAATACTTGCCTGATAGCTGTTATTGTACGCAAATTCTGCTAAAGGAAAAAACTCTTCCCAACTCTCTTTAAAGTCTAATACACAACCCCTTAGCATATCCTCTAATACTTGGATCACTCGCTCAGACTGGCCGTCCTATTGCGGATGAAATGCCGTACTAAAGTCTAATCTGGTGCCCAAAGCTTGATGTAGTGCCTTCCAAAATCGAGACTTAAACCTTGGATCCCTATCCGAGATAATCAACATCGGCACTCCGTGCAGCCTTACAATTTTCGCAACATACAACCTTGCCAATTTTTGTAGGGAATAGTCAACCCGCACGGGAATAAAATGCACGGACTTTGTCAATCGATCCACTATCACCCATACCGAGTCCTTCTAAGTAGGCATAAGGGGAAGCCCACTAACGAAGTCCATGGTGATTCTCTCCCACTTCCACTGCAGAATCTGTATTGGCTGAAGCAACCCTGAAGGAACTTGGTGTTTAGCCTTAACTTGCTGAAACGTTAAGCACTTCCCTACAAATTCGGTAACTTTTTGCTTAAGACCAGGCCACCAAAACTGTTCCTTTAAATCTCTATACAACTTACTACCTCCAGGATGCATAACATAGGGGTTACTATGCGATTCCTGAAGAATTCTCTGCCGTATCTCCTCGTTCTTCGGCATATAGACCTTACCATTGAAACACAATACTCCATCACCATTAATACCATAGTCCTTCAACTCCCCACTCTGCACTTGCCGTAGCCTAGCACTTAGATCATCATCCGCCAACTGACTCTCTTTCACCTCATTCAACCACGTCAGCTTAACTTGCAACTTTGCTAACAAACTTCCATCATCATACAAGCTAAGATGTGCAAACATTGCCCTCAGATCCGACACTACTTTCTGACTTAGGGCATCTGCCACCACATTCACCTTACCCGGGTGATACTCTATAAAACAATCATAATCCTTCAATAATTCCACCCACCTTCACTGTCTCAGGTTCAGCTCTTTCTGAGTCAGCAAATACTTCAGACTCTTGTGGTCCGTGTAGATCACTGACTTTTCTCCATATAAGTAGTGCCTCCACACTTTAAGAGCAAAGACCACTGCTGCCAATTCCAAATCGTGCATCGGGTAGTTAACCTTATGTGGCCTTAATTGTCGAGATGCATAAGCAACTACCTTCCCGTCTTGCATAAGGACACCTCCCAATCCTGTATAGGAAGCATCACAATATACCACAAAATCCTTCCCTGCCTCAGGCTGAATTAAAACTGGAGCTTGATCAAGACCCTCTTAAGTTTCTCAAAGCTCTCCTGTTGTTTATCACCCATCTGAAAGGTACCTCCTTCCTTAGTAACTTTGTCAAAGGTCTTTGCGATCGATGAGAACCCTTCTATGAACCTTTTATAATAGCTTGCCAATCCCAAGAAGCTACGAACCTCCGCCACGCACTTGGGTGATTTCCAATCCAATCTTGCCTCAATCTTCCGAGGATCCACCCTTATCCCTTCGCAAACACCACATATCCTAAAAAGTAACTTCCTTCACCAAAATTCACACTTGCTGAACTTGGCATATAGCTTTTTCTCCCTTAACACTTGCAACACGACTCAAAGGTGCTCATCATGTTCTTTCTCAGACTTCGAACACACCAAAATATCGTCTATGAACACAACAACGAACCGATCCATATAGGGTTGGAAAACCCGATTCATCATGTCCATGAACGTGGTTGGGGCTTTTGTCAATCTGAACGGCATTACCAAGAACTCATAATGCCCATACCTTGTCCGGAAAGCTATCTTATGGATATCAGCCTCCTTCACCTTAAGTTGATGATATCCAGACCTTAGATCTATCTTCGAAAATACTGCGGCCCCCTTAAGCTGATCGAACAAGTCGTCTATTCTTGGTAAAGGGTACTTGTTCTTGATGGTTAGCTTATTCAACTGACGATAATCTATACACATGCACATAGTTTCGTCCTTCTTCTTCACAAACAAGACCGGTGCTCTCCATGGAGACACACTGGCTCGGATAAACCCACAATCAAGTAACTCTTGGATCTGAGCCTTGAGCTCAACCAACTCTTTTGGTGCCATTACATGCGGAAATTGACATAGGAGCTATACCGTGACAAAGTTAATTTTGAACTCCACTTCCTATCCGGGGGTATTCGAGTAACTTTTCCTAAAAAATCCACAAATTCTCTTCTTCGTTTTACTCCACTAACTCCCTTTCCTTTGCATCCAACGTACTAACAAAGATAAAAATGCCTCGCACCTTTCTAAACCATCTTATTAGCCTTTAAAGCAGAAACTACGTTGGACAAGTAGTTTCTCCTTTCTCCTATCATAATTATCGCCTTATCCTCTGGCGTCCTTAACTCCATTCGCTTAGCTGCACAATCCAATACAGCCCGATGTTCTACTAGCCAGTCCATACCAAGGATGAGATCAAATTCTCCGAAAGGTAGTTCCATCAAGTCGGTAGGAAATACCACTCCCTGAAGCTCTAGAGGTACACTCCGAAATATCTTATTCACCACTACAGTTTGACCTAATGGGCCCACTACAGTCATCTCCCTGTTAGATAGTTTAGAGGCTATGCCTAGTGTTTCAACTACTCTACATGCAATATAAGAGTAGGTAGAGCCAACATCAATTAGAGCAAAGTAAGGCTTGTCAGCCATAAGGAACGTACCGGTTATGATGTCCAGTACGTCACCATCTTCCCTCTGACGAATCACATATACCAGACCTAGCTGCCTCGCCTCCGTGTTACCAACACCTTTGCTCGGTGTTCCCCGTCCTCTATCAGAACCATTACCTCTGCCAGTCAGACCACGACCTCGCGGTGGTTCTTTGTCCTCTTCTTCTACTGATTAGAACCACGACTTCTTGGTCGGCCCCTTCTCATTCTCATAGGACAGTCTTTAATCATGTGGTCCTTGGACCCACACTTGAAACATCCTCCTGTCTTCTTCCAACACTCCCTCCAAGTGCATCTTTCCACACTGGCCGCAAGTACGCAGTCTTGTCCTCCCATAGCGACCTCTTGTGCGTGGGCCCATCACTTTTAGGCCTCTTTTGCACATTCGCTGATGACGCTGATGATCCAAAGCCTCTCTTTTTCCTATTTTGGTCCGTATTCTATCTCACCGAGTTCTTAATCCCTTTTGCTACCTTAGCCTTCTCCACCAGCACGGTAAATTCTCACTCCTGCTGTGGAGCTATCAACAACCTCAGGTCATCCCTCAGTCCGTCTTCAAACCGGACACACCGTTCATGCTCCGTTGATACAATACCTCGAGCATATCAGCTCAACCTTAGAAATTTAGCCTCGTATTCCTCTACGGACTTATTTCCCTGAACCAGCCTCAAAAATGCCTTCCTCCGTGCATCAACATAACTAGTTCGAATGTACTTCTTCTGATATACCGCCTTAAAATATTCCCAAGTAAGATCATCAACGGCAGCACCATCCCGAACTGTGAGCCACCATTGGTATGGCTCATCACGGAGTAGGGACACTACCCCTTTTAGTTTCTTCGGTAGTCAGGTCTAAATTGTCCATAATTCGCTCCGTTGCCTCTAACTAATACTCAGCCATATTGGGTGCCACACCAGATACTCCACAAAAAACTCAGCTCTATTAGCTCGGAGTCGCTCAAGTACTCACTTTCGAGCTCCCATGCCTCCACCTACTCCAGCCACCCTTTCCAGAACTCGCAGCATCGCCTGTGATACTACATCATCCCCCGTCTGATCCTGATATTCCATACCAGCAGCTGGTGGTGGTGGCATTTCATTTTCGGGCCCTTGACTAGACCTAACGAGTTTCGACACGACCATTTAGCCTCTACCACGGCCACGCACATTACGACCACGTCCTCTAGAACTCATCCTTCCGAGTTGCGTTTATCTGATTAGAGAATTTTATAGATTAGTTTTTGTTCCACTGATTTATCGCGAACAGTCTTATGTTGAATAGTTCTAGGGAGTAGTTCTTTCGATTCCATACACATACAGTCTCAATTCATTCATTCAATTACATTCATGAACTTGCGTTCATTACAGAAAAATGTTGTAGTTGTCATTGTTTGCTATTTTCCACTACCCAGGGGTATTTCAATAATTTTATCCTATAGGGGTATTTTGGTAATTTTCCAAATTAGGGTATTTGAAAATTTCACAAAGTAGATTTTTTTGGTATTTTTACAAAATTGAAATACTTGGTAAGAAAATTTCAAGGGTAAAATAGTAATTTTATAAACTGAGGGTATTTTTTGTAATTTTTCAAACCAAGGGCATTTCGATAATTTTTTGCAAAATATGATTCCTGGTGACTTTTCAAAACAAGGGTATTTTAGAAATTTTTAATTTAGGGTATTTCGGCATTTTAGTAATTTGTACAGGTTAGGGGTAATTTGGTCAATTTTACAAATCAAGGGTATTTTGGTCATTTTTAAATCAAGGGTACTTTGGAATTTTAAAATCACGGTTTGTCTTTAGAATTTCACAAAACAAGGTGACAGGTCCCTTTCGGGTTTTAGTTATTGAGTTTAGCCTGTGATTGAGTCCTCTTGGTGAGGGTGAACCATCACTACGCATTAGGTAGGATTCGAGCGGAGAGGAGGTGAGTCACTAGGACTACTTAAATACCAAGCTCCCCCTGAATCCAATCCTAGACATGCGCATAACGGTTGCAACACCTTTAACTCGGTGACTCAAACACAGATTTGTTTGGTTAGGCTTTAAGTTTTATGTATCTTGGTGTTGAAGTAGGCTAACCCTAGGGTTTAATTCCTAATTTACTAATCTACGTCCCTATAAGTCCCACATACACATCACAAAAGAGTTAGGAGTACTTACCGTGGACTTGGTGGAGACTCAAAAGCAAGCCGTAAAACCTCGCTCATTTCTTAGTAAAATTCAATTTTAAAAGAAAGAAAACATTTTGGGCCCAAAAAGCCCTCAAGGCCGAGTTTTGAACTAGGCTCTGATACCAAACTGAAACACCCCAAACTCGGCCCACAAGTCCTGACCGGATTTGGCATGCTTCTTGAGTAAAACCATTCAAAACTTATTTGTTACTTTGGAAAAATCTGGGTGGTTTGGAAGATAATTTGATTTGCGTTGAGTTCAAATTGAAAACAGTGTTGTTTTTGTAATCAATAAGTTGAAAGTATAGCTGGATTTTTAGAGGTTAACCTTACATTGAAAATCGATTGTTGCTTAGGTGTCAAAACATTTAGAATTTATTTTTAAGAAAAATTTGCTTAACCTTTGATTTGATAATAATCGTAACGTAATAAATCGAATAAAAATGCATGCGTAAAATGCTTAATCGTAATGGCCATATTACATCAAATAAAACCCAAAATAATACCAACATACTTAAATAATAAAACCCAACGAAAATAAAATAGCCTTTGAAATGAGCATGGCCACCATTAAGCTCCTACCGACCCGATCCATTACTGAGTGTCACCTGAAAAGATATCCCACAACGGGGTGAGTCAACAGACTCAATGTGTTACCATCAACACAAACACCCAACAATTTAGGCATACAAATCATATATGCAACATACATAGCAGTGATGCAAACTCGAACCCAAACCTAGTTAACCATCCTCTACACATCACCTGTACCTGCCATCACACCGTGGGGATTACTAAATCGACCCTCCATCCGCTACACACCATCGACGGCAGTCGCTGCAGACGACTTGCACATCGCCCTTATAAATTGTGGCATAGCCACCAGATAATTGTGACAAAGTCACCAGATAAAAATATGTGACATAAGTCACCACATTCAGATTATGTGACATGAGTCACTAGATATTGTGGTAAAAACCACCAGATTACTTCCCCTTTTCATAATCACCCATATGCCCCCGTGCGTCATACAAATCATGCGAATATCATGCCATATGCCTTATTCATATTCGTAACAAATTCTCATATATGTCACATTCATAGTTTATAAAACTATTAACATATCTTTAGAGAATAACGTACCTGGGTATGTTGTACCACTGAATGGTACCTTTAGCCACCTCATTCACATTCTTATTAACACACATATTAAGTTAATACCGTAAATCTATTAAGAATTTGTGTAGGGCTACACACCGTTTACTAACGTGCTTTACTGAATCCCAAAAGTCTCTCAAACCGATTGCACTCCTTCCTAAAACCAATGTCGAATCGACTAACATTACTGAGCGAGAATGGCCTAAGGTCGAATATGCATATCCACTTACCTTGTGGATCTAAATCCCGAAACGATCACTTGCTCCTTAAGTTGTCGAAATCCATACTTATCAATGGTTAGAATCGGCTTAATATGAAGAAACTATGAAGATGGCCCTTGGCCAATATTAAGACTTCCTTACCTTGGTTGTCTGGATCCCAAATCAACCCTTGTTCTTGGTGGTGTTGAAATTCCTTAGATCTAGAAATCCTGAAGATCTCTTGTAGTCGACTTAGTAGAAACCCAGAGATCCTCCTTCAAAGGTTCGGCCAAAGGGCATTAAAGCGGATTAGAGTCTTGATTTCGATAGACAAAAATAGAAAACAAAGATTTTAAACCCAAGAGAGAGATCCCTTACCAACAGAGTGGCTAAAACGCAATTGATCAACCACCTTCAAGAAATCGACAAGGATGCTTGCAACAGAAATCAATTCAAAGAGTGACAATGAAGTGGACTTTTGACTTTAGAAGGAAGTAGCAGGGAGATACAGATTCGGCTTGATGAACACTAGGGAGATTCGGCTTCAACAAGGAAAAGAAAAGGAGAAGTATGAGACTTTAGGAAGAATCGGCAAAGGATGGATTTTTTTTTTGAGAGAGGGATGTTTGGCTTTAACAAATGGAAGAAAAGAAAGAATGGTATTGTGATCTTTATCAAAATATGGAGAGGGAGTGTGTGAGGCTTAGAAGTTTCGACAATGGTGATCAAAAGCGAAAGAGAGAAAAGAGTGAAGAGAAAGGCTAAAATTCGGCATAAATCCCCTTAACAAAATTCGGCTACTCCTCCCATTCTAACTTGGCCGAAAATCACCTTAAGGGAGTCCCATATTTGGCAACCTCTCTTCCCTCTTTCCCTTATCCTTTGATCCCCTCCTCCTTAGCCGAATCCCCAACACTCCAACCCCATCTATACCTCCTCCTTCTAGAGTCCACATGCCGTCCACTACTGCTCATCCTTGTAGCAAAATAAAACTCCTATTTAGTCCCTTGTGCTCGAACCTAGGCCCTATTACACGACTTGTGGCGTCACTTACTAAGGCTTTAAGTGCGCCTCCTTGCCACTTTACCAAGCCCATTTCCATGTCTAATTTCCCTTACAATTTTTCTTAAGGCCTTATTTACCTAGCTCCCCCTTTAAGGCTTAAAATACAATATTTCTAAGGCATTCATCTACACTCTAAAGTTCTCAAATTTCATAAAACACATTCACCACACACATAGGCATGCTACTTCATACAATTAAGCAATAATGCACAAGCCCTAATTCCCGGATATTACATGTGATATGTGTATGAATATGTTATGTTCTATTGAGAAACTTTGAGATATGAATTATTGGTAAGCTATGGCTAAACAAATGAGCCAAAGAAGAGTATGAATTTGTAATTAGGATACATTAATGATCTTGAATTGATATGGTTATGTGAATTATATGTTAAGTTTATTTGTATATGGCTTACTAAGTGTTTGAAAGCTTACTCTATGTGTGTTTGCTTTGTTTTATAGATCGTCAAACCTACTAAGGGCTCGGGGATCGTCGAGGATCGTCACCACACTATCAAATCACATTTTGGTACCTTTTGAATATGTATTTATAAAGTATGGCATGTATAGTCTAGTTGATATGGTTATGTTTGGAAAGGTGTATAGTAAGCCATGTGATACAGCTAGATAATGACATTATATGAATGAATAGTCATGTTTTATGATGCTTAGTTTTGGTATGGTTTGATGGCTAGTGAAATGGTCAAAATAATGGTAAGCTTATTGATGCAAAGTAAGTATATATTTGATGAATGGTTGTTATAATGAAATGGTAAGTTTGTGGATGGATGTTACTTAGAAATTTTATGATTGGATTGAGTTAAATGGCACATAAGTTGGTGTGATTGTTATGCTCATGAGTGGTTAGAAATGATGAACATTTTGGTATGTATTGGTTGCCTTTGATGCTTGGATTGATGCTTAATTGTGCTTGTAGGGATGACCCAAGGTGTGGGTGGCATTTTGGCCTTACAAATGGCCTATAATTGCCCACACGATTGAGCACACGGGCGTGTGGCTCGATCGTGTCCCTCGTGGTTGCATTTCAAAAGCAAGTCAGACTCGACCACGGACTGGACACATGGGCATGTGACTGGCCGTGTGGTGCAAGTCAGTAGCAACCACGGGTGAGGCATACGGGCTTGTCCATGGCCATGCGGACAAGTCAATATGTATGCCTTGTTTTGACATGACTTAGACACACGGGCGTGTCTGAGGCCGTGGGAGGCACACGGCCTGCCCACACGGGCATGTGACCTTTGTAACATTAAAAATAATTTAAATTTCTAAAATTTCTGTATGTGTTGAGTTTAGTCCCGGCCCCTTTCTAAAGCATGTTTAAGGTCTCAAAGACATATTTAAGGGACAATTTGATTTGATTCGTTGAATAATATTATGAAATGTCCGTAAAAAGGTTCCATTTTTCCAGTAATGCAACACCCCAAACCTGTAACCATCACCAGTCTACGGTTAAAGGCATTATCGAAAAAAACGGAACCTTTTACGGGCATTTCATAATATTATTCAACGAAAAGTGTCCCTTAAATAGGTCTTCAAGACCATAAACATTTTTAGAAAGGGGCCGAGACTAAATCAAACATATACAGAAATTTTCACAATTTTTTTTAAGTTACAGAGGTCACATGCCCATGTGGGGAGGCTGTGTACCTCCCACGACCTCAGACACACTCGTGTATCTAAGTCATGTCAAAATAGGGCATACATACTGACTTGTCCACACGGTCGTGGACACACCCATATGCCTCACCCTTGGTCGCTACTAACATGCCCCACATGGCCAGTCACATGCCCATGTGTCCAACCCATGGTCGAGTCTGACTTGTTTTAAAATGCAACCATGAGGGACACGATCGAGCCACACGCCCGTGATGCTCAATCGTGTGGGCAATTATAGGCCATTTGCAAGGCCAAAATGCCACCCACACCTTGGGTCATCCCTACAAGCACAATTAAGCATCAATCCAAGCATCAAAGTCAACCAATACATACCAAAATGTTCATCATTTCTAACCACTCATAGCATAACAATCACCCAACTTATGTGCCATTTAACTCAATCCAATCACAACATTTCTAGGTAACATCCATCCACAAACTTACCATTTCATTATAACAACCATTCAATAGAACATAACATATTCATACACATATCACATGTAACTCTTTGAATCATTGCATTTTCTCACTTGTACACAACCACATATACTTACCTTTCATACACATGCATAGTGTACGATTCAAACATACCTAAATTGAGTTCACATTTCACATAGTCTTTCATTTCTCAGAATTTCTCGTTGAACCATTCGAAACCAAATAGGATACTCAGAATGCTCGAATAGTCGTACAATGCCAACGTCCTAGATGTGGTCTTACATGTAACCAAATATTCATGCCACTGTCTCCAGATAGGGTCTTACACAAAATTAGATACGATGTCGATGTCCCAGACATGGTCTTACACGTAAATCTCAAATCGATGCCAACGTCCCAGACGTGGTCTTACACGATATCTCATATCGGAAACCTATGTCATGACATATGTAATCCTATCTATTCCTAGGTTCGTACGGGACTTCTCGGACATTGATACATTGTTAATGCTTCATCGAATTTCATATATTTATCATCTCATACACATTCATCACAATAAAGTTTCATATGAACATACATAAATGAATACCATTTATTTATATATAAACTTATCTCGTATTCGGACTAAACGAGCGAATTTGACTACTCGATCACTTTCGACTTCCCACGGTCTAAATCCATTTTCTTCAGTTCTTGATCTATACGTATTCAAATTTAACTCATTTATTCACCAACTCATCCAATTCAATCCAAGAACACACATTTAGGGTAATTTACAAATTAGCCCCACATTTTCATATTTTGACATTTTAGTCCCTATTTCATAAAATCACAAAATACACAAAATTTCATGTTGCCCATGCCTAGCCGAATTTTCAAAAGCTTCATACAAGTCCATACATTTCATTTATTTCACATTTTAGTCTCTCAAAATATTATTTTCTCAATTTAATCCAAATTACTCAATTTCATTAAAAATCCAAAGACAAACTATGTTAATCTACTATATATCTTTCATAATTTATCTTCAAACTTCACAAAACTTATGATTTCATCAATAGCATATTTCAAAATCATCATCAATTCACAAAATTGAAGCATGGGTTTTGAAGTATACGAAGCAACGATTACAAAAACGTATAAATTATCAAAAGCCGAACAAAAATCACATTCCAATTGAAGCTTCAAAGGACCGAACCCTATTTTGCTTTTAATATTTCTTTTCCTTTGCTATTTCGGTGGATGAACATTAAAGAAAATGGCCACCATTTAACATTGTTTTTATTATAATAACTTTGTTAATTTAATTACTAAATTAGCATTATGAATTTTAATTAGTAATCTTTATAACATATGCCCTTAACCGTCCATTCTATGGTTCAATGGCATATTTGCAACAAAAAATTCCATAGTAAAAGAACAACCACTATTCAGCCCTTCTAAAAATAACCACTAATTTTTCATTTTTCATGATTTAATCCTTTTATTTAATCGGACACTCAAACGACAAAATTAAAGCACGAAAATTTCACACAAACAAATTCACACATAATAAACACAAAATATAATTTTAAAATATTTTTTTGACTCAGATTTGTTGTCCTAAAACTACTATTCCGACCAGGGTCAAAATTGGACTGTTACAACACTTGTATTTTTCAAACCAAAAGGCATCACACGGTAGCTACATAAACCTTCTTCTATAACAAAAGTTGTTTTCTCCTAATCTTTGGGAGCCATAGAGATCCAATTATATCTAGAGAAAGCATCCATAAAACTCATGAATTTGTTAGCGGAGTACGGCCTATCGATTGAAGGGAGAGGAAAGCTGTCATTCAAATAAGTCTTGTTGAGATTGGTGAAATCTATACACATTCTCCACTTATTGCTCGCCTTCTTCACCATCACAACATTCGAAATCCAATCCAGATATTCAACTTCCCTGATGAACTCTGCGGCCAACACCTTTACAAACTTCTACCTTATAGCCTCCACAACATGTGGTGCAAACCTTCTTTTCTTTTGCTTCATAGGTCTGACATTGGATAAAAAATTCAACCTGTGCCCAATTAAATGAGGGTTCACCCTTGGTATATCTACAATGGACCAAGCAAAATATCAGCATTCATTCTTAAGAAATGAATCTTCCTTATCCTCACTCGTCAGCACAGACGAGATTTTAACCACTTTGTCCATACTACCATTAAAAAGTTGCAAAGTTTCCGTAACTATGACCACTTCTGGCTTCTTTGCTCGCTCTTCACATCTATTATTCAGGTTGTCCAAATCTAGCAACTGCCTATCCAATTTCCTCTGCTGTGAACTCTACCCTTGCTGTTGCTGCTCGTGAGCCTGTTCTATCGATAATATATGACACTGTCTGGCTGTGCTCTAATCCGATTGCATGTACCCAACCCCAATTTTAGTGGAAAACTTTATCTTCATGCAAAAAGTAGTCATCGTCATCCTTTACACCCTCATTATTAGGTATCCAAAGATGGAATTATAAGCCATATAATGATCCATTACGAAAAGCTGGGCAAACTCTATGGTAATGTGCTCGCCATCTTCCAAACTTACTGGCAAGATAATAGAGCTATTTACATCGATAGGGTGGTTCGTAAAACCGTGTAGTGGGCTCGCCCTCTTCAATGAATTATCTTTCAACCCTATTTTTTGAAAAGTTTCCCAAGTTAGAATCTTAACTACGCGTCCACTATCCATACGAATCCTCTTCTCCTCATAACCGGTAATTGTTATAGTCACCACCAAAGGATCGTTGTCATCCTTATCACATACAAACCTTTCATCCTCATCAAGGAAGTCTACCTTCCACCTTTCCTACTGGAGAAGCCTCTTGGGTGAACCGGTAGACATAACACCCTTGAGGTGTACCTTCCTCTTTATGCTAAAGGTCACCTATTCTTCATTTGTTCCAATTATTACATGGATCATACCCCTAACCTTTTTTTTAACCCTTAGGATCACCATGCGAACTCTGACCCTACTGGGAAACACCCTGATTAATAAACTCAGCGAGCTCATCATTTTGCACTGCTTCCTCTATAGCATTCTTCAGAGTGAAACTATCTTCGGTCTTGAGTCCAACGTTTGTTTCTTGAACTTGATTGTTTCGAGCTATACCTCATCGAGGATGGCTTGGAGAGGATTTCTAGGCTTTTTACCTGGTTTAGAACATAAGTATGGGCAGCATTAGTGTAAACTTCGAACCTGCCTTGGAGAATGTACTTCTTGGTATACTCTGGCTGAGATCTCTAGGGAGCCCTCAGAGAATCACTTTGAATCTAATTTCTCTGCTGTCTATTTCCTCTTGCTCATAACAATTGATTAGGAGGGCCCTGCCTACTGTGAGCTCCTTATCGGTTTCTAAATAGCGTGTCTTCCCTTTGAAAGGTTTCACGTGACACCCTTTTAATCTCTTTTCGCTCTATGAACTTGTAGGATCACTTGTACAGATTAGCCAAACTTTGTGGCTTATTATAGTAAAGGAGTATTGTACGTGGTTATTTTGTACCCCCATTATGAAAGCATCAATAGCCCACTGATCCTACAAATTCTTCGTGTTCAAATTTGATGCATGAAATCGCTTCACATAATCTTGGAAGGACTCACCCTCCCTCTATTTCATCGACATCAACCCTATAGGCATACTCATGATCATTCTATGTGCTTTGAATCTTCCCAAAAACATTTGGCCCAACTGAGAAAAGCTTTGAATTGAGCTCTAAGGAAGGGACAAACATCAGTCCTTCACACATCCTTTAAGTGTCGTGGAAAAAGCCTTGCATTTTACTGAATTTGGTGCTCACAGTACGTTCATATAGTCATTATATTGCATCAAGTGGGCTCCCGGGTCCCTTCTCCCCTTAAACATGTCTTTTGGGACTTTAAAATCACGCGACAAGTTCACTGCTCCTATCTCAAGGGCCAATGGATTGTTAGAACAAAACAACGAATCCATGTCCTGAGACTTGGGGTGCAACACTCTTACATCTCGTCATAATTCGCCCATCTTGTTCTGTCATTTTTTCATATGCACATCTGGAACTTCATCCTGTGTATTTATGTTATCATGAAAATCTAAATTCTCAGAGTGTACCTTCCCTCTTAACTCCTCATTCTACTTTAGAAACTTCTACTAAAAATCCCGTTGCTACTCAAACCATGCCTCCTACACAACCATTTTCTCCCTTATGAACTTCATCTACTCTTGAAGAGCAAGTCTGATTAGGGGGATAACCAGTGGATATATTTACGTCTAATGGACCTAAAACACCATGATAATTCGTGTTACTGAAGTTTTTGGGTCAGTCGACAAACCAGCCAATAAACAAGTTTGTTTCATTAGGTTGATTGCTAGAATCCAATGCTCCAACTTGTCCATAGGAAATATTGAAAGGGAAGTTCTCATTTGGGTGAGCCATTTTTCTTTGAGAATGAAGAAATCTGATGATTGAAAATTTATCCATGCTTACCGCACCAATTGTTGAGTAATTTTTCATGTCTCATTAAAGGGAATATTTAGGTATTTATACATACTATCATTGTTCATGGTTTGACTCTACTATTCATTGACTTGACCACACTATTCATAGGACTAGCATTCTGTGTAGGCCTTGGGTATGCTAGACACGTGTACCATTCTGGGTCGCTTGCTAGATCTCGCAGCCCCCCACATGTGAACTCCTTAGGTATATGAGAACTGAGACTATGAACTCACCTCGGCTCGTGTGAGATGATACTGCTAGCTCCCCTAGCTATCTTCTTACTGTACACCTTGTACACATCCATCTGGTAGGGCCTGACTAGGTCGCGGAAAACGATCCAGATCTTATCTGGGTTTTGAGTTGGTGATCATTTGTGTATAAAAAATTTATTCATTTGAAAATTTTCTTGATAACTTATTAACAATATGCAAAATGATTAGAGTTTGTGTTCATAATTCCATGTGGAAACTTGGAGGAAGGTCTCTTCCCGTCTCTCCCTAAAATCAAGCACCAGACTTTCATCTTATTTTCTATTTTTTAAAAATGGTGGTTCTTTACTCTCATTAGTGGCCAAGGCTCAAACAAGGCCTATGTTAGTGATCTAAGAGCTAAGTGTCCCGACCAGACAAAGGTCGTTTCATGATAGATGACTCTATCACACTTGGTAGTCCTACAAATTACAGAAGGTAAAGTAGTCATTTGCTAAATGACTTGTGATTAAATTGATATAAATAGGAATCTTGTCGAAGAAGGTGAATATCGATAGGTATTATTCCAAACTATAATATTATTTTAATCTCTTTGGGAATTACTTCTGGTAGTTATAAATTCTAGACTTGCAAACTTATAAAATTCTAGTATAGAGATCAATTTTTAATATGGTTTGAGAGCCTTCTTTTCTCAATCCAGAACTCATTGCTTTTAATTCAAATAAAATATTTACAGACTTTCCTCTACTTTTCATTTGTTAGAAAAAAAGAAAAGTTAATTCGACTGAGTGGTTAGCAAATTAATAACATGATGTGCTTATTTAATTGGGCTTTGTTAACCATCTTCTCTTATATTCATCCTAAGTAGATATGTTTGCATGTCCTAAGGAATCAAATACAAGTTTATTTAGCTCTCTTACTTTTTAAGGGTAGTTGATTGTTAGTATTGGTGATGTGTCAGTCCACCTTGCAAACCTAACTGGGCTCAACTTTAATGGATTTCTACTTTTTGATTTTTCTTTTACGTGATAAGATAATAGTTAAGTTTCAGTTTTGGTCCTTATAAAATAATAAAATTTGAAATTTAAGCTCCATATTTTAGTTTTTGAAATAATTTAGTTTCTCTATTTTCTTAATGTTAATTAGTCTGATTATAATGCTGACATCAATTTCTTAAAGAATCTTATTCCAACAAAAATATTATCATGAAAAATCCATATTAACATTTTGGTTGATGCGTTAGGTTTTATAAGGAAAATAAAAAGGATTTGGAAAGTTTTTTTTTTCAGTTTTGAGAAAAAGAGAAGAAAAAGGCTCTCATGAATAAGGCCTCATCGGAGTTTAACCCTTAAGCCAAGAAGAAACTGATGAACCTCCTTAAGAAAGAAAAGAAAGAGTCTTGATTTTTTTTAAATTTTTGGAACTGATTTGAAGAGTAAAAAGAGAAAACCTTTGAGTTTTTCAGTTCTAAATGGAAGAAGAAGAAGAAATTAGTTGAAGGGAAAAAAAGGTAAACTACACCCATGGTCACTCTAAAATTGAGTTTGTCCTATTTTGATCACTCCAAATTTTTTTCTCAATTTAATCACTTTAAATGAGATAATTGTACGGATTGGTCACTGCAATTAAAATTTTTGTTTTCTTTTAATTTATTGTTGATGTGACACATTAGCACATTGAGTGACTGATACATGACATTTTTTGTTGACTTTTGACTAAAGTTTAAGGAATTCACTATAATTAGTCAAAAACTCCCTCTAAACCTTAGTCAAAAGTTAACAAAAAATGTCACGTGTCAGTGACTCAATGGGCTTATGTGTCACATCAGTAATTCGTTAAAAATGAAAATTTAATGGTAGTGACTAATTTGTACAATTATAATATTTAGAGCGACTAAATTGAGAAAAAAAATTTGGGGTAACCAAACTAGATTAGAACCTATTTTAAAGTGACGATGGGTGTAGTTTACCCAAAAAGAGATTTTTTATGTACAGGCCATTGTGCACCGCCCCTAGAAGTTGGAGAATTTCGGGTTCTCCATTGGCAAATGCTTGTTAGAAAAAGGAAGAAAGAAGGGAGAGAAAAGAGTGAGTTTTCAGAAAAAATGGGGGAAAAGACCAAAAATGGTATTCCAATACCATTATTTACCAAAATGGTATGTTTGAGGGGGTGGAAGGCATGGAGGAGGTGGCACTAGTATTATCCCCATTGAAACATCATTACAAAATGATGTGTTTTTTTTTTAAATATTTTTTTAAGGGTGGAAGGTGTGAGATAGACGGCACCAGTATTTTCTCCATGTAAACGGGTAAAAACACAGGTTTCATGGAGTGGAGGGTGAGAGAGAGGCAACACCAGTGAAGGGTGAAAGAGACGCAGCACCCAATGTTTATCCTATTTAAGTAGTGTTTTATTAACTTTTTTGAAAGATAAGAATAGAAGAAGAAAACTTTTGATTGTAGAAGAAGAGAAAACATAGAAGAGAATTTATAAGGTTAGTATATATTAATTTTATTTTTTTCCAATATTTTTTTTGGGGAATAAAAAATTTATAAATTTAATTCTTTTTACAGGTTTACTGTTGACAATGAATAATCAATTTTCCATACGCTTTTATTTCAATAGAGTAATTTTGACAACAATAATTGGATGTATATTTGAATGTTGCCAACAAATAGCAATGAGATTTAATAAAAATGTCTTGGTTGATGATATGAAAGAAAGGACCAGTGCAAAAATTGTTAGACATTGTGGGAGGAAGATCTCGAAACTATTCTACAAATTTTTGGTCTCGACAGATCCCATCAAATTCACTGAGATGGAACTTGTAGACGATGAAGATGTGAAGACAGTGGTCGCTCTTTATTGTCGGGATTGGAGTCACCAAATTGATCCGATTCAGTTGTTTGCTGTGTTAGCTAATGTAGAGATAGCTGAAAATTCCACTCCATTAGATGAAGAACGTCAAGTTCAAGATTTGTGTACGGTGGTTCCGAGAGCATACGTTGATAGGAGATCGACTGTTTGTGATATCGCCATCGATCTTAATACTCCACTTGCACTTGAGAACCTTAACCCGAGTCTCCATTTACAACTACATTCGATAGTGATTGAGATCGATGCAGAAGGTGGTGATGGATATGATAATAATGGCTCTTCTGATCACGAGGATGAAGATTATAGTGATCCTGATCTAGAAGAAGTCCCAAATGATATCAATAATGAAAGGGCGAATGACGATGCAAATGTTAACACGTGTTCAGTCAGTGAATCGGGTCGAGACATTATTATACGGAATGATCCTAGGCCACACAAGTCGATCATATATCCCGAAGCGACACATGCATCCGAGTTTCCTAAGTACCCCTATATACTACCTATTCACTGGTTGACCACAGATTCCGAACATGAAGAATTGTTCATGGGCTAAAAATTCGCTACCAAAGAAGAGTGCGTATTTTTCATTAAGCCGTATAGCATGAATGTGTCAGTTGACTAAAAAGCCAATGTGTCTAAACCGACATTGTATATTGGGGAGTGTTGGAGGTTGATAGAAGGCTTCAATTGGTAATTACGAGCCGTATTTATGTAGAAGTCAAAAATGTGGGAAATCAGAAAATTTGTTGGGCCTCACACTTGCACTTCAACATGTATGATGCAAGATCACCCCAAAATTGATTCTAAAATTATTTGCATAGGCAACATGCCAACGGTGATGGACATGTCGACCATTCATATTTTTGTGCTAATTCTCAAAATGCAAGAACGATTCTAGTACTGAGCGTCATACCAGAAAGCATGGATAGCTAAATAGATGGCAATGGAGAAGTTGTACGGGGATTGGGATGTGTCGTGCAATGAGCTACAGTGGTGGATAGTTGCTATGCAAAAGTACGAGCTAGGAACTATCATTGAGTTATAGACACAACCTTATTATGGCCTGGATGACCAATTATAATCTAGAAAATAGTTTTCCACTAGATGTTCTGGATGTTCGGTCCATTCGTATGAGCATTTCCCCACCACATATCCTACTTATTACAGTTGCTCAAGATAGGAATCAAACTTTCTCCCGACAGTGTTTGCCATCATGGACAAAGAGAACATGGAATCATGAGAATTCTTCCTAACGAACTTGCAGATTTGTGTTGTTAGGGATGACAATATTTGCATTATATCCGATAGAGTGAAGGGAATAATTGCCTTGATCAGACATTCCAGTGTCCTGTGGAGATCCGTTTACTGCATTCAGCGCATCGGACTAAGTTCCACCAAGACTACAAGAATGCAAGCTGACGAAGACAAGTTATGAAAGTCGGTAAAATTTAGTTTCAAAATATGTTTTAAATGTTATTATTACTTCAACAAATTAATTTGAGATGTTACTTGTTTTTTCTTAATTTATACATAGCGTACGAGCTAGAGCCACACCTTTTTAGGCAAAGGATGTCTAGACTTGAGGGTGACATGCAAGGTGAGACGAATACTCCTTTCCAAGAGTGGCTAGGTACCAAAGAGCTATAGCAATGGGATCAAAGTTTTGATGACGGTGTTTAATATGGTCATATGACCACCAACCTAGTAGAAGGGGTTAAGTCCGTGTTAAGGTGAATGTGATATCTTTCAATTTCATTTTTTTCTCAACAACGTTCTATAGGTTGGCATCCTTGATGCCAAGAATTGGGCTAAAATAAGTCAACTGGATGAGATAGGACACATGTTTGTTAAAGATGTCAGGAAGGCAATGGATGTGAATTGTCAGAGATTAAGGTCGATTAATGTAGAAATATATTCTCGACATTTAGAAACTTTTCGAGTTACAGAGTCCATCAGTCGTCGACTCGGTATCCCACCTAGGTCCTATAGAGCTGATCTCCAGAACAGACGGTGCAATTTCAAGAAGTTTTAGTCACTTTGTTACCCCTGTGCGCACGTCATTCCATCTTGTGATCGTGCCTCGATCAATGTTGAAAAATATATCAATGAAATTTATACTTTCGAGTGCACATTATGTGTTTTGGGAAACAAGTTCCCCGTCCTATGTGATCTGTCAACATGGGAAGTGCCTTCGCTGACTTTCAGCCTTGTCCTGAACAAGAGGTTACGTAGGATGCCAAAAGGTCGCCCGCAAGTGACCAGGATCCATAATGAAATAAACATGAAGGAGAAAACTAATGATAAACTTTGTGGCATGTGGAGAGTAGTTGGTCATAACCGAAATAAACGCCCGCATTGAACTTACCATATCGAACAATCATCGCGATCGGTTGAAATATGAATTAATACTTCATGTTCACAGCTGTAATAAGAATTTTATGATTATGAAGGAATTTTTATATGAACTTTTTTTTAGCATGTATATTGTTTTTAAAAATATTGAAAGTTTATTAAAAAAACTTAACCCCGAAGTTATGTTTTGAAATGTAATATTTGTGGTGGGTACAAGCTTGAAAATTAAGTCAAAATGAATAAAGTCAAACAAGCTTGAAAATTAAGTCAAATAAAAATTAGTCAAACATTTACTATAATTAAAACCATACAAGCATGAAAATTAAATTATAGTATAAATGCAGTAAATATAATGATACATGTAACAGCCCAATATTGGGTCAAATCAGAACAGTGGTTTTAGGACCACAAATCTGAAGTAGAAATATTTATTTTATTATTTCTTTAAGGTCTACAGCATGATAGAATGATTGTGTGAAAATTTCGTTAATAAATTTTGTCGATCGAGTACTCAATTTGTCTAGAAGGACTAAATTGCAATAGGTGCAAAACTTGAATTCTATAAGTTAAATGTAACACCCCAAACCTGGCCTAAACATTACGACCGGATCTAGCATGTCACGTGGATAAGTTGTTTAAAACCGCGTTCTTCATTAAAAACTCCATATTCTTTCTTGGAAAACTGCGAGCTTGGTCATTGTTGTGATTCATATTTGCTTTTATGGTGTTATCGTAAAAACGTTGTTATTACCATTATTGAAAACCTTGTTTAAAAAAGAAATCAATTTCAATAGATTACGAAGATGTGGAATTTTTTAAAACAATTATGGTTGTTTTAAGAAGACCACGTATTTATAAATCTAGCAGTTACTAAAGTAAACTTAAAAGAAATTATACCAATGACCTTATTACAAAAAAATTAACCCAAATCAATAATTAAAACAAAATAAAGCAGAACGTAATTTACTAAGTTTACGAGAATAATTCTCGGTGTATGGCCACCTCAGAGTCCTCCATAGCTCCAAATCCACTAACACTGGGGATCACCTGCAAGGTTAAAACAACGGGGTGACTTACGAGAACTTAGTGCGTAATCCCCCAATCGATTATTAACTGGGCCTGAGCCTATACAAAATCCAATTGGGCCGAAGCCCTATGCAGTAACAATCTGGGCCCACAGCCCCAAAACCATGGAAATGCAAATAGGAAGTGCAGCCCCCAACCTAATAGTCCATCAGCTACACTCCATCCGTACCAGCCCTACACTCCATGTGGGGATTTCAAAATCGACCCACCCATCCGCTACACTCCAAAAATGCATTTGAGCTGCCAGTATAAATGCAAATAAGCTACCAGCATCAATATATGTGGCAGAGCCACCAAGAATAATATTGCGCAGAGCTTCCAAGAATGATTTTGTGGCCAAGCCACCAAGAATGAAGACACTTCCTCCATTAATATAACCCAACCCCATGCATCATGTCATGGCATAATAATTTCGTGTATGCAGTAATGTATCATCATGGCAAATTAAATAAAGTATACACAAACATACCATATCTGCCCCTAAGGGTATAACAGTTATTTTTCCCAACGAGGCCGTTTCAGTAATTTTACCCATCGAGGGTATTCTGGCAATTTACCCATTAAGGGTACGTCGGTAATTTTACATTAACGGCCTTTCTGAAGGCCTACTGTTGCCTCGAGTGACACGAGACCCTTCTTGGGTCTCTTTGGAGCTATTGGGCCTAAAATCCATTTTAGGCCCAAACGGGCCCACACGCTCATGTGGCCCAAAATGCGGGGTTTGATTCCAGATATCCAGATTTCGTATTCGGATCTATCTTTTGCTACCTTCCCAATAAATTGGCCCATTTCGGCCCGATTAGGCCAGTTACAACCTCGGTATTGTGAGAGTGTTCGTGACACTCCTATCGACTTAACGTCACAATTGGTTTCTCAATTTACCACTGCGAGTGCTCGCACGCTCGTGTGGTCATATGTTGTCAATTTTTCAGCTTTTCGGCTTTTGGCTGATTCACACCACTCCACAAGCAATCATTCAAGAAAGGGGTGTCAGATTACACAACTGTTGCGAGTGCAGGTTGAACCCTCGAGATTATGTACCTATTAAGTCCATACACTTAAACCATTAGTCTTAATCTCAGTAAGACGTATCCATTAGATTGAAAATGATAACTCAATTCACGCTACTTACCAAGAATGTCGGCAACTCTTTGCTATGTTTGAGAGTTCGGTTCACTTCCTTCGATCACAAAATCGAGTCCCTTAAAAGAGTACGTGTTAGCGATGTTATTACAAAATGATGATGAAACAACCTTTCGGCCTAAATAATCTTAGAATAAGAGCATCCGTCCATCACCTATATTCTGCCATGACTTACTTACCACCCACTTAACGAGAACCCAAAGCTAAAAAGAGGGCGAGAGAGTGTGCTAGCACTCCAATAGGTTCGGCCTTAGAAACAAAGAAAAAAGTGAGAATTTCAGCTTTTAGAAAGAAGAGAAGAGCAAGAACCGATGGCAAAGAAATAAGAAAAAGGTATTACGTTGTGCTCACAACGGTGTCGAATAGCCAAGGTAGATTCGGCAGACAAAAGGGACTACAAGATGTTCGACTAAAAGAAGAGAAGAACCGGTTCACACTGAGGAAAAGTAGAGGTTCGGTTAGTGGAGAAAAACAGAGAGATAAAAAGAAGAAATGAGGTTTCGGCTATAGGAAGAAAAATATTAGAAAAGAATTCGGCTATTGATGTTTTGGCAATCACAATTAAAAGAGAAAAATGCTTAAAGAGAAAAAAGAAGGAGTCAAAAGGCAAGTTGGAGTTTCGGCAAAGAGAAATGCAACAAGATACCAGAAATACTTGAGTAGCTAATGCCAAAAATGCAAAAGAAAAACTAAGATGCACTAGAGAATTTCGGCACAACATCAAAAAGGTTTTGGTTTATCCTCTCTTCACCAAAATACTGAATTTTCTCACCAACAACAAACTCTAGCCGAATTTCTCCTCCCTACACACCCCACATTCGGCCAAACACTCCCAACACCATCTACTTCCCTGATTTCCTCCTACATTTACTCCCCAACTTCCTTTCCATCACACATTCAAACAATTTGACCAAGTCCTCCCTCTTTCCTACAGAGTTTGGTCTCCACTTAGCTACCTTCCTTGCTTGAGCACAAAAATAAAGCTCCCAACATGCTGCTTGTGGGATTTGAACCCCACTCCCCTTGCTTCTACAATGATGCCACATCCACCACACCACACACTTCACTTGTGATAGCAAACACACTTAATTAACCTTAAGCCCTATTTTCCTCACCATCCCAATCATCCCAAAACCAAAATTTTAGCAGGCTCAAAATCGACCCGCCTCCCTACAACACTTTGACCAATGAACCGATTTCCTCTTCAATATCTTAATATCCTAATCCAAAAGAGGTGATCTATCGAATTGTTTCCTCCGATTCTTCTTCAAAAGCCACATCCAATCTAATCTCAATTTCTTCCATCCAGATCTCAGACTATATGAGATGGATCTCACTTTCTTCCACCGGCACTATATGAGATGGATCTAAGCGGTAGTGCCTCAGCACAGAAACATGAAATATGTCATGTATCTGATTCAACTTTGGGGGCAACTCAAGCTGATATGGGACCGGTCGCACACGTTTAGCTATCTGATAAGGCCCGATGAATCTGGGGCTCAACTTGCCCTTCCGTCTGAATCTCAAAATCTTCTTCTAGGGTGAGACCTTCAAGAAAACATAACCCCCTACTGAGAATTCTATCTCCTTATGCTTCAGATCCACATACGACTTCTGTCTATCAGAAGCTTCTTTTAATCGATCCCGAATAAACTTAACCTTTTCCTCAATTTTCAAAATCAATTCTGGACCCAACAACTGTCGCTCACCTAATTCTATCCAATAGTTAGGGGTAGGACACCTACGTCCATATAACACCTTGAAGGTGCCATCTAAATGCTAGGATTGATAGCTGTTATTATACGCGAATTCCGCTAATGGTAGATAGTCTTCCCAACTACCTCTGAAGTCAATCACACAGCCCCTTAACATGTCTTCTAGAATCTGGATCACCCTCTCCGACTGACCGTCAGTCTGTGGGTGAAACGCTGTGCTAAAGTCTAGTCTTGTACCCAAAGCTTCATGTAATTCCTTCCAGAACCGAGATGTAAATCTAGGGTCCCTGTCCGATATGATAGACACTGGCACCCTATGCAGCCTTACAATTTTTGCCACATACAACTTGGCCAGCTTTTGTAGCGAGTAGTCAGTGCGTACCGGTATGAAGTGCACGAATTTAGTCAACCGATCAACAATTACCCATACTAAATCCTTCTTAGTAGGTGTCAGGGTTAGTCCACTAACAAAATCCATTGTTATTCTCTCCCACTTCCAAAGTGGAATCTTCACTGGTTGTAGCAATCTCGAAGGTAGCTGATGTTCCGCCTTCACTTGCTGACATGTCAAACACTTGCTCACGAAGTTAGTAACCTCACGTTTTAACCCTGGCCACAGTACTATTCACGCAGGTCTCGATATATCTTATTCCCACCGGGATGCATAGCGTATGGGCTACATGTGCCTCCCACAGAATCATTGTCTTAACTCAGAGTCCTTTGGCATACAAACTCTTCCACGAAAACATAATACCCTTTCACTGTTCAGCCCATAATCCACTGTCTCACCACTTTTCACTTGCTGAAGTCGAGAACCCAATGATTCATCCAAAAATTATATTTCCTTAATTTGACTAACCCATGTCAGCTTTACTTGAAGTTATGCCAACAAGCTACCATCTTCATAAAGACTGAGATGAGCAAACATTGCTCTCAAATCTGATACCACCTTATGACTTAGTGCATTTGCCACCACATTGGCTTTACCCGGGTGATACTCGATCAAGCAATCATAGTGTTTCAACAACTCTATCTATCTCCGTTGCCTTAAATTTAGCTCCTTTTGGGTAAGGAGATATTTCAGACTCTTATGGTCGGTATAAATGATAGACCTTTCCCCATACAGGTAATGTCTCTATATTTTCAGTGCGAACACCACAGCAGATAGCTCCAAATCATGTGTGGGATAGTTCATCTCATGCGACCTTAATTGACGAGATGCATACGCTACCACCTTCCCTTCTTGCATTAGCACACAACCCAAACCTGTGTACGATGCATCACAATAGCCAACAAATTCCCTCCCAGCCTCAGGCTGAATCAACACTGGTGCCTTAGTCAGAATCTTCTTTAACTTTTCAAAGCTTTCCTGCTATTTTTCAGTCCAAACAAATAACACTCCTTTACACAGTAACTTAGTTAAGGGTGCCACAATTAATGAAAACCCCTCAACAAACCTTCTGTAGTACCCAGCCAAACCCAGAAAGCTTTAAATTTCTAATACTGACTTTGGTGGCTTCCAATCCAACATGGCTTCAACCTTCCAAGGATCAACCCTAATCCCCTCGATAGACACAACATACCCTAAAAAGGTCGCTTCCTTCACCAAAATTCACACTTACTAAATTTGGCGTAGAGTTGTTCTTCTCTCAATATCTGCAGAACCACCCGAAGATGCATGTCATGCTCCTCCTCAGTTCTTAAGTACACCAAGATGTCATATATGAATACCACCATGAATCGGTCTAGATAGGGTTGGAAGACCGGCTCATCATATCGATAAAAGTGGCTGGTGCATTAGTTAATCCGAACGACATCACTAGAAACTCGTAATGCCCATATCGAGTTCAAAAGTAGTCTTGTGAATATCCGTCTCCTTGACTTTCAATTGATGGTACCCCGATCTCAAGTATATCTTTGAGAAAATTGAAGCTCTTCACAGCTGATCGAACAAATCGTCAATCTTTAGTAACGGGTATTTGTTCTTAATAGTTAACTTGTTCAACTGGCGATAGTCAATGCACAAATGCATCGACCCATCTTTTTCTTCACGAACAATACCGGTGCTCCACACGGAGATACACTTGGTGGGATAAATCCACGGTCCAACAGCTCTTGGATCTGAGCTTTTAGTTCTGCCAACTCTTTTGGTGCCATCTTATAAGGGCGATGGACACCAGAGCCATTCCCGAAAGTAGCTCAATGCTGAATTTGACCTCATGATTCGAGGGCAACCCTGAAAGCTCTTCGAAAAATACGTCCGAGAACTCTTTCATGGTTCTGACATCCCCAGCAGATAATTCCTTAACATCCAATGCACTGATGAAAGCTAGAAATGCCTCACACCCTTTACGCACCATATTTTAGGCCTTTAATGCCGAAATCACATGGGATAGATAATCTCTTCTTTCTCCTATCACAATCACCTCTTCACCCTCTAGAGTCTTTAAAACCATATGCTTAGCAGCTCAATCCAAATTTGCACGATGCTTAACTAGCTAGTCCATGCCTAGAATAAAATCAAACTTATCAAATGGCAGTTCCATCAAATTCGTCGGGAACACTACTCCTTGAACTTCTAGAGGCACATCCCTAAACAACTTGTTCACTACCACAGATTGTCCTAGAGGGCTAATCACATACATTTCTTTAGTAGCAATCTTAGATTTTATACCGAAAGTCCCAGATACAGTACATGCAACATAAGAATGGGTAGACCTAATATCAATTAAAGTGGTAAAGGGCACGTTAAATATGAGAAACGTACCAGTTATGACGTCTGGTGCGTCGCCAGCCTCTCAAAATCTAGCCGCATAAACCAACCCTGGCTGCCTTACATCTGTATTTCCAGCACCTCTTCCCAGTGCCCCACGACCTCGTTCAAACCTATTTCCCCCCGGCCTCGGCCACGACCCCTCGGTGGTTGCTGACCATCTCTCTCTGGCTGAACATAACCCTGTCTTACAGCTGGCATCTAGCCCAGTTTTAGCGGACAGTCCTTGATTTTGTGGTCTCTTGACCCACACCTAAAGTAAGCCCCAACTCTCTTCCAACATTCACCCTGATGAAATAACCCATACACTACACAAGGCTACGGTCTGCCAGTAGCAAATGGAACTCCAATTCGGGTTGGCTCATTAAATCTAGGCCTCTTTTGAAATCTATCAGAAGAACTGAAGGCCTAAAAGCCCTCTTATTCCTGCCCTTATCCTTGTCAAGATTCTACCACTCAGTGCGTTTCACCTTCTTAGCAATCTTGGCCTTCTCCACCAATACAGCGAAATCTCTTTCCCACTACGGAGCTATCAGTACCCGCAGCTCATCTCATAACCCATCTTCAAAACATACACAACGTTCATAATCAGTCGAGACTATTCCCCGGGCGTACCAGCTCAGACGCAAAAACTCCATCTCATACTCTACCATCGACTTACTCCCCTGAACTAGACTCAAAAATTCTTTTCTCTGAGCATCAATATAGCTAGCCCTGACATATTTTCCATGGAATGTCATTTTAAAGAATTCCTAAGTGATACCATCCACTTGAATGCATTCTTTCACAGTGAGCCACCACTGATATGCCTCATCTCGCAGGAGTGACACTGCTCATTTCAATTTCCACTACACTTGAACTACACCAGAAATGCCCCTAAATACCTCGGCCCTGTTTGCCCAGAGTCTATCAGGAATAGATTTTCGGGCTATCGATCCAGTACTTGCTCTAGTAACCCATTCCAAAACTCATAGCATAGCTTGGGACAAAGCACCGTCCCCTCCATTTCGGTCATGGGATGCTATTTCGGTCCCTGGTGATGCAGGTGCTTCCATCTCAGGCATGTGCCCCAATGCTTCGAACCCAGCCCCAGCACCTTGGCCCCTACCCTGGCCATGTCTACCACGTCCACGTCTTCTTGTACTCATGTTCCTGAATTGAGTTAATCTATTTAAAAATTTTATGAATCAGCATATAATTCAATGTTAATTAACAAATATTTGATGAGAAGTGGGTATAAGAGTTGTTCTCGCAGTTCAAATTTCCTAATGTCTCAGTCTCTATAGGTTTTAACTCCTATAGCTATTAATCTCAGTATACTACCACTAACTCTAGTAATTTCTTACTAAAGTCATTTCATCCTATTATTAGACAAAGTTAGAAGACTTACGAATTTGGTGCCGGAGACTCGGGTGCCATACCTCCAAAAATATATATTTCTTAAATCATATTTCCAACCAATTTTTTTGAAAACATTTTTATACCCATTCCACAAGCTGAGTTTTGCAACCTGGCTCTGATACCATAAAATGTAACAACCCAAACCTAGCCTAAACATTATGACCGAATCTAGCATGTCACATGGATAAGTTGTTTAAAATCGCGTTCTTCATTAAAAATTGCATATTCTTTCTTGGAAAACTGCGAGCTTTGTCATTGTTGTAATTCATATTTGCTTTTATGGTGTTATCGTAAAAACATTGTTATTACCATTATTGAAAACATTGTTTAGAAAAGAAGTCAATTTCAATAGATTACGAAGATGTGGTATTTTTTAAAATAATTATGGTTGTTTTAAAAAACCACGTATTTATAAATCTAGCAGTTACTAAAGTAAACTTAAAAGAAATTATACCAATGGCCTTATTACAAAAACATTAACCCAAATCAATAATTAAACCAAAATAAAGCAAAACGTAATTTACTAAGTTTACGAGAATAATTCTCGGTGTATGGCCACCTCAGAGTCCTCCACAGCTCCAAATCCACTAACGCTGGGGATCACCTACAAGGTTGAAACAACAGGGTGAGTTACAAGAACTCAGTGCGTAATCCCCAAATTGGTTATTAACTGTGCCCAAACCCATACGAAATCCAATTGGGCCGAAGCCCTATGCAGTAACAATCTGGGCCCACGACCCCAAAATCATGTAAATGCAAACAGGAAGTGCAGCCCCCAACCTAATAGTCCATTCGCTACACTCCACCCATACCAGCCCTACACTTCATGTGGGGATTTCTAAATTGATCCAACCATCTGCTATACACCAAAAAACGCAGTCGAGCTGGCCAATATTAGTATATGTGGCAGAGCCACCAAGAATAAAGATATGCGAGAGCTACCAAGATAAAAGTATTGCAACAGAGCCAAGATAAGATTTGTGGCCAAGCCACCAAGAATAAAGACACTTCCTCCATTAATATAACCCAACCACATGAATCATGTCATGGCATAATAATTTCATTTATGCAGCAATGCATCATCATGGAAAATTAAACAAAGTATACACAAACATACCATATCTATCCCTAAGGGTATAACAGTTATTTTTCCCAACGAGGGCGTTTCAATAATTTTATCTATCGAGGGTATTTCGATAATTTAACCATTAAGGGTATGTCAGTAATTTTGCATTAATGGCCTTTTCGAAGGCCTACTGTTGCCTCGAGCGACACGTAACCCTTCTTGGGTCTCTACGGAGCTATTGGGCCTAAAATCCATTTCAAGCCCAAACGGGCCCACACGCTCGTGTGGCCCAAAATGCGGGGTTTCAATTTTGGATATGTAGATTTTGCATTCGGATCTATCTTTTGCTACCTTCCTAACAAATTGGCTCAAATGGGCCAGAGAGCCCATTGGGCCCATTTGGCCCATTTTAGCCCAGTTTGGCCCGTTATAGCCTCAGTATCGCGAGAGTGTTCGTGACACTCCTATTGACTTAACGTTATGGTTGGTTTCTCGATTTACCACTACGAGCGTTCGCACGCTCGTGTGACCATAGGTTGTAAGTTTTTCAGCTTTTGGCCAATTCGCACCACCCCACAAGTAATCATTCAGGAAAGGGGTGTGAGATTACACACCTATTGTGAGTGCAGGTTGAACCCTCGAGATTACGCACCTATTAAGTCCATACATTTAAACCATTAGTCTTAATCTCAATAAGACGTATCCATTAGACTAAAATGAAAACTCAATTCACGCTACTTACCAAGAACGTCGACAACTCCTTGCTACGTTTGGAAGTTCAGTTCACTTCCTCCGATCATAAAATCGAGTCCCTTAAAAAGAGTACGAGTTAGTAATGTTATTACAAAATGATGACGAATCTTAGAATAAGAACGTCCATCCATCACCTATATTCGGCCATGACTTACTTACCACCCACTTAACGAGAACCCAAAGCTAAAAAGAGGGCGAGAGAGTGTGCCAGCACTCCAACAGGCTTGGCCTTAGAAACAAAGAACAAAGTGAGAATTTCGGCTTTTAGAGAGAAGAGAAGAGCAAGAACTGATGGCAAAGAAATAAGAACAATTTATTACCTTATGCTCACAACGGTGCCGAAGAGCTAAGGTATATTCGGCAGACAAAAGGGACTACAAGATGTTCGACTAAAAGAAGAGAAGAACCGGTTCACACTGAGGAAAAGTAGAGGTTCAGTTAGTGGAGAAAAAGTAGAGAGACAAAGAAGAATAAATGAGGTTCCGACTGTAGGAAGAAAAATATTAGAAAAGAATTTGGCTATTGGTGTTTTGGCAATCACAATTTAAAGAGAAAAGTGCTTGAAGAGAAAAGAGAAGGAGTCAAAAGGCAAGTTGGAGTTTTGACAAAGAGAAATGCAACAAGATACTAGAAATACTTGAGTAGCTAATGCCGAAAATGCAAAAGAAAAACTAAGATGCACTAGAGAATTTCGGCACAAAACATCAAAAAGGTTTCGGTTTATCCTCCCTTCACCAAAATGCCAAATTTTCTTACCAACAACAACCTCTAGCAGAATTTCTCCTCCCCACACACCCCACATTCAGCCAAACACTCCCAACACCATCCACTTCCCCGATTTCCTCCTACATTTGCTCCCCAACTTCCTCTCTATCACACATTCAAACAATTTGACCAAGTCCTCCCTCTCTCCTACAGAGTTTGGTCTCCACTCAGCTACCTCCCTTGCTTGAGCACAAAAATAAAACTCCCAACATACTGCTTGTAGGATTCGAACCCCACTCCCCTTGTTTCTACAATGATGTCGCATCTACCACACCATACACTTTGTAACACCCAAAACCCGGTCAATACACCACGACTAAATCTGGCATGTTACGCAGTGAAAACGTTTGAATAAAACAAGCTACCGATTTAATTTTATTGGAAACCCTTTATCACGAAAACCTCTTCTGTTGGGAATCCACTTGTTGTTTTATAGTTATTGGAAAACCCTTCGATACTTATTAAAATCCAAGTGAGTTAAGCATAGTCGAGTAAAAAACCATTTGTGTTTGAAGTTATCTGAGAAATTAAATTTGATAATCACTTAGGTTAATTTGTTATCATCTTGTGTAGATTATTAACTGATAGTAAGGTTTGAAAACCCGAAAGAGATATAATTTTGAAAACGTTGCTCTTTACCGGTTATTTAAGCAAGTCAATTTATTAAGCACATGCATAATCTAATCAAAATAAAAGCAAGTAATTAAAACCCAAAACAATACTTAGCGGCCTTATTACAAAGCCAAAACCAAATTTAAGTAAATAAATAAAACTGAAATAGTAATTTAAAGTCAAAACCCGAAACTAGCATGCATGGCCACCTCGAGTCCTCCCCGGCCCCAGATCCGTGATCTATGCCTCATCTGTAAAATATATGGGAAGGGGTGAGTCACCGAGACTCAGTGTATAAATCCCCAACCCGATAGTGCAATACTTACGCAAATCATTAGTAACACATGCGAATCATGCAACCCCATAACCTAACCATCCAATCTCCTTTATCTACCCCGTGTGGTCAAAACCACTGGTGGCCAAAACCACTGGTGACCATAGTCACAAATATATATATCGATGTGGTCAAAACCACTGGTGACCGTAGTCACAAATCAAGTGATGGGGCCAACCCATCGCGTGGTCAAAACCACTGATGACAATCCCGTAATTAATCATGTGGGGCCAACCCACTGGGACGAGTGACAATATCCATATATGGTCAAAACCACTAGTGACCGTAGTCACAAACATCATAAATGTGGTCAAAACCAGTGGTGGTCAAAACCACTGGGACTTAGTCACAAATAATAGTATCAAAGAGGGGCCAACCCGTCGTGTGGTCAAAACCACTAGTGACACCAAAAATAATTCTTCCCCCTCTTCTCAACAATCCCGCCATCATGTCCAATTCAATCGTGGCATAATAACATATGATGATGCAAATAACACATGGCATAGCATTGAACAATGACATGATAGCATATAACGAGATCCATAATCAGGGGACTTACCCGAAGTCCACACTCATGCCGACAAGGCATAACCACCGATTTTAATGGCTATTACAATAACACGATAAACATATCATACTAACGAAGAGTGTAAGCGTTACACACCGACTATTCTTAGATCTAAGCGAAATCCCGAAACTACTCGAAACAAATGAGATCCCAAAATGTTTGCCTTCCTTCTTCCTATAATCGGCCAACAGTTTGTTAGTAACCAAAAGCCTATTCGGCTCAACTAGAAATCCTGAAGGATATGTCGCATGAAGATAACACCTTACCTTAATGCCGATTTGATTTCCAACCAAATCCCAAAGCTACGTAATGCACCTCCCTTCGCACAAAAATAATTAGCCTTCGGCTTTTGAATGAATAAGAAATAGATCCAAATGCTAGAACCCTTACCTAGATCGGCAACCAAATCCTGAAGGTCCACTGTATTTGGCTACCAAGCACCAACGTTCGGCACCCCTAAATGATGTTAGGGATTTCAGCTACCTCACCATTTTGGAACAAGAAAAGAGTTAAGATCCCAATTAATAACAATTGAAGAAATATCAAGGAGGGGCAAATAAGATTCGATATTAAGCAAATCAGTCAAGAGGAGAAGAAGAGTAGGAAGTTTACTTACCAGAAGATTCGGCTAACTCAAATGAAAGAACTAGAGATAGATTCGGCACTGAGTATGGAGTTTAGAGCACTTGAGAAGAGAAGAGAAATAAGGCCAAGGATATTCGGCCAACCACTTTGAAGGAATAGAAGAGAACACAAAGGGGTTTCAGCTTTTCAAGATGAAAGAGATGGAAGAAGATGGAATGGGATTGATTTCGGCAAAGGAGAATGGATGAAGTTTTGGCACAAGGATGTTTGGAAGAGAGCAGAAAGATGTCGATTAGAGGTGAAGATGTAGAGAAGAGAATGGATAACAATGAATGAACCGAAAGGTAAAGAGAAGAAAAGGAGAGAATTAAGTTTCGACTCTTCAAATGGAGTTGCAAACTTGGTTCGGCCAAATGCCCAAGTTCCCGAAAGAGAAAAGAGAGAAAATGCACTTTGAGGTTTGGTTTTGGCACTAAACAAAGAAAAGAAAAAGACTCCCAAAGCTAGCCGAACATGTACCCTTACTTGGCTATTGAAATTCGGCATCCCCTAGCTTCCAAATCCGATTACACCTCCTCCCCAAAGTCCATAATTCGGCCAACTCCTTCAAATGAGTTTGAAAAGATTCAAACTCCTAAATTTCCTCCCCTACATCAGTTCAAATCTGTTTGACCCCTTCCATCCTTATCTTCTTGAGTCCATCCTAAGCACTCCTCTTCCCTACTTCTGGCGTGAAAAAATAATAAGCAGAAAGTGCAGTTCCTGCTGCTTGAACCCAAGCACTCCCTCCCTGTATGGAGCGTCACCATCCAAGCACCTTAGTGGCACCTCATTTGCCACTTTGCCACTAGGTTGTTTGTGTCACAACCCTCCAATAAATTCTTTTAACCCCTAACTCTCCTAGCTCCCTCTTCCTACGCACTAAAACAAAATTTTTGGCCATGACCCAGGCCTAACCCGAGGTCATGCCTAGACCCCAAAACATGCTAAACTAGCACAGTAAGCATATCGTCACATGCAAACACATGCAAAATGCAGAGACCCCGATTTAAGGATATTATAGTTTTACCCCCTTAAAAATAATTTCGGCCTCAAAATTACCTGGTCAGAAGAGTTGAGGGTATTATCGCCGCATCGCATCTTCTGGTTCCCACGTGGCCTCCTCCGTACCATGGTTTTGCCATAATACTTTCACCAAGGGAACAGACTTCCGACGCAGAACCTTGACATCTCGATCCAAGATCCGTACCAGTTCCTCCTCGAAAGACAAGTCTGAGTTTACCTCTATCTCCGCAATTAGTACAACATGCGACGGATCTGATCGATAGCGCCTAAGCATGGAAACATGAAAGACATCGTGAATCTGACTTAACTCTGTCGGTAACTCGAGCTGATAAGCTACCGGTCCCACTCACTTCAACACCGTATACGGCCCAATAAACCTAGGGCTTACCTTCCCTTTTCACCCAAATCTCAACACTTTCTTCCATGGCGATACCTCCAGAAAGACCTTATCACCCACTGCATACTCTATATCCTTGTGCTTAAGATCTGCGTAAGACTTCTGCCTATCCGACGCTTCCTTAAGACGAGCCCGAATCACCTTAACCTTATCCTCTATTTCTGCCACCAACTCCGAACCCAGCATCTGCCGTTCACCCAGTTCAGTCCAACACGTAGGAGTACGACATTTCCGTCCATATAGTATCTCATATGGTGCCATCTGAATACTCGTTTGATAACTATTGTTATAAGCGAACTCCACCAATGGTAGATACTCCTCCCAACTACCGCTGAAATCCAGAACACATCCCCTCAGCATGTCTTCTAGAATCTGAATTATTCTCTCAGACTGTCCATCAGACTGCGGGTGAAAAGTCGTGCTGAAATCCAACCTCGTACCCAAAGCCTGATGCAAAGCTTTCCAGAACCTCGACGTAAACCTGGGATCCCTATCCGAGATAATTGACACTGGCACTCCATGCAACCTTATTATCTCAGCCATATACAACTTGGCTAACTTCTGGAGCAAATAATCAACCCGACCTGGTATAAAATGAGCTGGTTTAGTCAGACGATCCACAATCACCCAAACTGAGTCCTTCTTGCTAGACGTAAGGGGTAGCCCACTGACAAAGTCCATGGTAATCCTTTCCCACATCCATCGCGAATCTTTATCGACTACAATATCGACGATAGAATCGATGCTCGGCTTTAACTTGCCGGCATGTCAAACACTTGCCCACAAACTCGCCATTTCCGCTTAAGACCTAGCCACCGTAATCGTTCCTCAAATCACGATACATCTTATCGCCTCCGTGATGCATAGCGATGGGCTGCTATGAGCTTCCTGAAGGATCCGCTGTCTCAACTCAACGTCCTTTGGCATACATACTTTCCTCTAAAATACAATACTCCATCACCACCCAAACTGTGACCCTTCGATTCACCATTCTGCACTTGCAACCTCCGAGCACTCAAAAATTCATCTACCAAATTGCTTGTCTCTAACTCGATCAATCCAAGTCGGCTTTACTTGCGCTTTATAACAGACTCCCCATCGTCATACAGACTAAGGTGAGCAAACATCGTCGTAAGTCCGCTACCACCTTACGGCTCAACGCATCAGCTACTACGTTAGCCTTACCCGGATGGTACTCAATCAAGCAGTCATAGTCCTTCAACAACTCGATCCACCTTCGGTGCCTCAAATTTAAATCCTTTTGAGTCAAGAGGTACTTCAGAATCTTGTGATCCGTGTAAACTATCGACTTTTCCCCATACAAATAGTGCCTCCAAATCATCAAGGCAAAAACCACTACAGCCAACTCCAAGTTATGCGTCGGGTAGTTACCTTCATGAGGCCTCAACTGTCAAGATGCATAAGCGACCACCTTACCATCCTGCATCAGCACATATCCTAAGCCAGTATGCAATGCATCACAATAGACCGTGAATTCCTTTCCTGCCTTAGGCTGAATCAAAATCGGAGCTTCAGTCAGAATCTTTTTCAACTTGTCAAAACTTTCTTGCTGTTTCTCAGACCACACAAACGGAACCCCTTTTCTCAACAACTTAGTCAATGGTGCTGTAATAAAAGAAAAACCCTCTACGAACCTTCTGTAGTATCCTGCCAAACCCAGAAAACTTCGAATCTCTACAACTGACTTAGGTGGCTTCCAATCCAACACTGCTTCGATCTTACGAGGATCCACCCTAATCCCCTCAACTGATACCACATGACCCAAGAAAGTTACTTCCTTAAGCCAGAACTCGCACTTACTAAACTTGGCAAACAACTGCTTCTCTCTCAGAACCTGTAGAACCACCCAAAGATGTGCGTCATGTTCTTCCTTAGATTTTGAGTACACCAAGATGTCGTCTATAAACACTACAACGAATTGATCCAAGTATGGCTGAAACACCCGATTCATCATGTCCATGAATATTAGTCAACCCGAATGGCATCACTAGAAACTCGTAATGCCCATACCGAGTAGAAACGCCGTCTTATGAATATCTTCCTCCTTCACCTTGAGTTGATAATATCTCGACCTAAGATCTATCTTAGAGAAAACTAATGCACCCTTAAGTTGATCAAACAAGTCGTCTATCTTGGGCAACGGATACTTGTTCTTTATCGTCAACTTATTCAGCTGGCGGTAGTCTATACACATCTGTGTTGTACCGTCTTTCTTCTTAACAAAGGGCACAGGCACTCCCCAAGGAGATACACTTGGCCGGATGAAACCCCTGTCCAACAATTCCTGAATCTACGCCTTTAACTCCACCAATTCCTTTGGTGCCATCCTATATGGGGCAATAGACACTGGCGCGGTTCCTAGCAGCAGATCTATACCGAACTCAACTTCACGGTCTGAGGCACACTCGAAAGTTCCTCTGGAAATACATCAGCAAATTCCCTCACGGTTCAGACACTCTCCACAGCTGTATCCTTGGCTTCCAAAGCACAGACATGCACCATAAATGCCTCACAACCCTTCCTCACCATTTTCTCGGCCTTTAGCACAGAGACAACATTGGATAGGTAATCTCTCCTATTACCAATCATCACCACCTCTTCACCTTCAACTGTCCTCAACACCATGCGCTTAGTTGTGCAATCCAAACTAGCCTGGTACTTCACTAGCCAATCCATTTCGAGAATCAGATCGAACTCCCCAAATGGCAGTTCCATCAAATCAGCCAAAAACACGACCCCTTGAAGTTCTAGGGGTGCATCCCTATATAGTTTATTTACTTCTACCGAGTGACCTAGAGGGCTTATCACTGTCATCTTCCTAGAAGTAATCTCAAAGTCTAAGTTCATGGTTTCCACTATGCTACTGGATACATACGAGTGCGTCGATCCCACATCTATTAAAGCATTATAATGTAGTCCAAAGATTAAGAACGAACTGGTTAAGATGTCTGGTGCATCGCCCTCCTCTCGATGCCTCTCTGCGTAGACCAATCCAGGCTGCCTCACCTCTGTACCAGCTACACCTCTGCCCGGTGCTCCACGGCCTCTACCAGAGCCATTATCTCCTCTCGCTGCACCACGGCCTCTCTGTGGCTGCTGACCATCCTTCCTGACCTATGTACGATTCTGATCCCCAGACTGTAACCTAGCTGACCTCTGTGGACAATCCCTCACTCGATGCCCCATCGACCCACACTCAAAGCATCCTCTATTTCTAGTCCAACACTCCCCCGTGTGAGACTTCTCACACCGAGCACACCGTGGCGGCCATTGAGTTTAGCAGCAGTAGGCCTAGCAGCTTGATTCGGCCCACTATATCTACCTTATTTCTGCTGATTCTCGGTAGACCCAGATGATCCAGAATTCCTTTTATTCCAACCTTTGTCCTGATTCCGCCTCACAGACTATTTCACTTCCTCAGACACTTTAGCCTTTTCCACTAAGACCACAAACTCTCTTTCCTGCTGTGGCGCAATTAACATCCGCAGCTCTTCTCTCAGCCCATCCTCAAATGTGACATAGCGCTCATGCTCCGTGCCTACAATACCACGTGCATAGTGACTCAGCCGAAGGAATTTCGCCTCATATTTCGATACAGTCTTATTACCTTGGACCAAGTTCAGGAACGCCTTGCGCTGCGCATCAATGTAGCTAGCCCCTATGTATTTCCTCTGATAGGCTGCCCTAAATAATTCCTAAGTAAGGTCATCTGCCATTGCTCCATCCCTAACTGTGAGCCACCACTGATATGACTCATCTCGCAGCAGAGATACTACCCCCTTCAGCTTCTCCTCAGCCGGGAAGTCTAGATCATCCATAATACGTTCTGTTGCCTCCAACCAATATTCTTCCGTACTGGGAGCCACGCCTGATATACCTTTGAACACCTCGGCACCATTAGCCTGGAGTCGTTCGGGCACAGATTTTTGAACCCCTATTCCGACGCCTGAACTAGCAACCCTCTCTAACATCCGCAGCATTGCCTATGACACTGCGTCATCACCAGTCTGGTCCTGATGTTCCGCGCCCACAGCTGGCAGCGGTGGTACCTCATTTTCTGACCCATGTCAAGACCCTACCGGTTCTGAGACCGTCATCCTACCCGTACCTCGTCCACGAGACGCCCACGTCCACGTGCACTCATGTCTACCGATACGATACGAACTAACTAAAAGTTTTATACGTTAGACTTTTATTCCACTGTCTATTAAGGCAAAATTTTATGAGAAGTTTAATAAGGGATTGTTTCGCGAGTACATCCATCCTATAGTAGTTCAAGTCTCTAGAGTAGTTCCTACTACTATTTAGTCATGCCATATCATCATATTCATATCATCAAAAGCAACAGTTTGGGGTACTTACCTAGGCGGATCAGTGCCGGAGACTCGGTGCCATGCTTTCACCACTATACTTTTCCCCATAAGAGCCTTTCATAATCTATTTTAAAACATTTTTGGGCCTCAGGCCCACAGTCGAGCTGTTAAACTTGGGCTCTGATACCAAAATTGTAACACCCCAAACTCAATCAACACACTACAACTGAGTCTGGCATGTTACGAAGTGAAAATGTTTGAATAAAACAAGCTACCGGTTTAATTTTATTGGAAACCCTTTATCGCGAAAACCTCTTCTGTTGGGAATCCACTTGTTGTTTTATAGTTCTTGGAAAACCCTTCGATACTTATTAAAATCCAAGTGAGTTAAGCATAGTCGAGTAAAAAACCAATTGTGTTTGAAGTTATTTGAGAAATTAAATTTGATAATCACTTAGGTTAATTTGTTATCATCTTGTGTAGATTATTAACCGATAGTAAGGTTTGAAAACCCTAAAGAGATATAATTTTGAAAACATTGTTCTTTACCAGTTATTTAAGCAAGTCAATTTATTAAGCACATGCATAATCTAATCAAAATAAAAGCAAGTAATTAAAACCCAAAACAATACTTAGTGGCCTTATTACAAAACCAAAACCAAATTTAAGTAAATAAATAAAACTGAAATAGTAATTTAAAGTCAAAACTCGAAACTCGCATGCATGGCCACCTCGAGTCCTCCTCGGCTCCAGATCCGTGATCTATGCCTCATCTGTAAAATATATGGGAAGGGGTGAGTCACCGAGACTCAATGTATAAATCCCCAACCCGATAGTGCAACACTTACGCAAATCATCAGTAACACATGCGAATCATGCAACCCCATAACCTAACCATCCAATCTCCTCTATCTACCCCGTGTGGTTAAAACCACTGGTGGTCAAAACCACTGGTGACCATAGTCACAAATATAAATATCGGTATGGTCAAAACCACTGGTGACCATAATCACAAATCAAGTGATAGGGCCAACCCATTGTGTGGTCAAAACCACTGATGACAATTCCGTAATTAATCATGTGGGACCAACCCACTGTGGTACCAAACCACTGGGACGAGTGACAATATCCATATGTGGTCAAAACCACTGGTGACCGTAGTCACAAACATCATAAATGTGGTCAAAACCATTGGTGGTCAAAACCACTGGGACTTAATCACAAATAATAGTATCAAAGATGGGCCAACCCGTCGTGTGGTCAAAACCACTGGTGACAGTTTAAAATAATTCTTCCCCATCCTCTCAACAATCCCGCCATCATGTCCATATCAATCGTGGCATAATAACATATGATGATGCAAATAACACATGGCATAGCATTAAACAATGACATGATAGAATATAACGAGATCCATAATCAGGGGTCTTACCCGGAGTCCACACTCATGCCGACAAGGCATAACCACCGATTTTAATGGCTATTACAGTAACACGATAAACATATCATACTAATGAAGTGTGTAAGCGTTACACACCTGACTATTCATAGATCTAAGCGAAATCCCAAAACTACGCAAAACTAACGAGATCCCGAAACGTTTGCCTTCCCCCTTCCTACAATTGGCCAACACTTTTTAGTAACCAAAATCCTATTCGGCTCAACTAGAAATCCCGAAGGATATGTCGCATGGAGATAACACCTTACCTTAATGCCGATTTAATTTCCAACAAAATCTCGAAGCTACATAATGCACCTTCCTTGCAATCGCCAAGCGCTAGCACACAAAAATAATTAGCCTTTGACTTTTGAACGAATAAGAAACAGATCCAAATGCTAGAACCCTTACCTAGATCGGCAACCAAATCCCGAAGGTCCACTTTATTCGGCTACCAAGCACCAACGTTCGGCACCCCTAAGTGATGTTAGGGATTTCGGCTACCTCACCATTTTGGAACAAGAAAAGAGTTAAGATCCCGATTAATAACGATTGAAGAAATATCAAGGAGGGGCAAATAAGATTCGACATTAACTAAATCAGTCAAGAAGAGAAGAAGAGTAAGAAGTTTACTTACCAGATGATTCGGCTAACTCAAATGAAAGAACTAGAGATAGATTCGGCACGGGGTATGGAGTTTAGAGCACGTGAGAAGAGAAGAGAAATAAGGCCAAGGATATTTGGCCAACCACTTTGAAGGAATATAAGAAAACACAAAGGGGTTTCAGCTTTTCAAGATGAAAGAGATGGAAGAAGATGGAATGGGATTGATTTCAGCAAAGGAGAATGGATGAAGTTTCTACACAAGGATATTTGGAAGAGAGCAGAAAGATGTCGATTGGAGGTGAAGATGTAGAGAAGAGAATGGCTAACAATGAATGAACCGAAAGGTAAAGAGAAGAAAATGAGAGAATTGAGTTTCGGCTCTTCAAAGGGAGTTGCAAACTTGGTTCGGCCAAATGCCCAAGTTCTCGAAAGAGAAAAGAGAGAAATGCACTTTGAGGTTCAGTTTTGACACTAAACAAAGAAAAGAGAAAGACTCCCAAAGCTAGCCGAACATGCACCCTTACTTGGCTATTAAAATTTGGCAACCCCTAGCTTCCAAATCTGATTACACCTCCTCCCCCAAAGTCCATAATTCGGCCAACTCCTTCAAATGAGTTTGAAAAGATTCAAACTCCTAAATTTCCTCCCCTACATCAGTTCAAATCCATTTGACCCCTTCCATCCTTACCTTCCAGAGTCCATCCTGAGCACTCCTCTTCCCTGCTTCTGGCGTGAAAAAATAATAAGCAGAAAGTGTAGTTCCTGCTGCTCGAACCCAAGCACTCCCTCCCTGCATGGGGGTCACCATCCAAACACCTTAGTGGCACCTCCTTTTCCACTTTGCCACTAGGTTGTTTGTGTCACAACCCTCCAATAAATTCTTTTAACCCCTAACTCTCTTAGCTCCCTCTTCCTAAGCACTAAAACAAAATTTTTGGCCGTGACCCAGGCCTAATCCGAGGTCATGCCTAGACCCCAAAACATGCTAAACTAGCACAGTAAGCATATCGTCACATGCAAACACATGCAAAATGCAGAGACCCCGATTTAAGGATATTACACACTTCACTTGTGATAGCAAGCACACTTAATTAACCTTAAGCCCTGTTTTCCCCAGCTCACCCCATTGAAGTGCCCAAAAACCAAAATTTTAGCAAGCCTCAAACTCGACCCCAAGCCTCCCTAGGGCCCCTAAACACCTTTAAACAACACACAGAAGCAACATAACATGCAATTACACAAATATGACAAACCCCTAATTTTTGGGATGTTGCATTAAAGGTGTCTAATTGCTATGAAATTTTAATTGGAAGTCCTTATGTAGTAATTAGACCATTATACTTTAGGGTGGACAAAAATAGACATGGTTAGATGTATTCTTAATGTTTTAAGTTAGGGGTAATTTTGTAATTTGGTAAATAAAGCCAAAATAACTTAACAAAAAGTGTTCATCTTTTCTATTTTCATCCCTTAGCCAAAAATTTAAAGAGAAACCATAGCTAGGGTTTGGCCAAGCTTTCAAGCTTGATTGTAAGTCCGTTCTTGTCCTGTTTTTAATGATTACTATATTTTTGAAGTCGTGGTAACTTGATCTAGTTATTTCAAGGACTAATTTGAGAGAAAATTAGTCTAATATTTTACCCATGTTGAATATGTTTTTATTTTGATGTTTTATGGTAGAAAATGTGTGTTTGTAGTTAGTTAAACAACATTTGAAAAGTGATTTTCAGTAAAAATGTTAAATAGGGACTTATTTGTAAAGTGTTGAAAAATGTGTGGTAAAGTATTAAAAAATTCAAAATGTGAGGCTATTATGAGTAAGGGTAAAGGTTTGGTTAGGCTTGGGTTGGGTTGTGAAGAAATTGAAAGAAATTCATTTTATGAGTATAGGGACTAAATTGTAAAATGCTGAAATATTAGGGTAAAAATGTAGTTTTTTCCATAAGGTGTTTTTGGGCTATATTGAATAATGTGATGATTAAATAAGTTAAATGTGTTATTATAGATCAAGAAAAATGAAGTTTAGGTCTTGATCGAGGGAAAAACAAAGTAATTGACGAATAGATCCTTTTTGTCATTTTTGTAACTGAGGTAAGTTCATATGTTAAATAAGCATCATTATAATTGTATTTTAAATACTTTAGTATTTCATAAATTGTATGAATTGCTCTACGGACAGGTTCGACAATGATTCAGCAAACGAAAAATCTAGATTTAACCTTAGGAATAGATTAGGATACAAGTGACATGTCACTAGGGTACCATGTTATGTGAGTAGGTGTCGTCTCTTACGTTTCTACCTGGTTGAGTATACCGGCATATGTTGTAGTTACTTGATAGCTTGTGAGAGCAGCACCGTGTAGCCACACCTTGACTAACAACTTGTGTGAGCTGGCCCACTGATAGCTCAAGAGCAAGCATATATATATGTGTATTGATAAAGAAGTAGCAATGGCTACATATGTGACACTTTATGTGAGAGATTTCTTGGGTATCCGATATTATTCCAAGTGGTTCAACGGGTAAGTCAAAGATGAGGATAAGTGTCAAATTATTACAAGATAGTACATGTATGTACATAACACTTGTGATGGCTGAATTTACGAAATGGTGAATCCTTGGTAAGATGTGATTTAGTAAAATATGACCATGAGATTACTACAAATTACATTATCATATATTATGTTACTTGCATAGCAATGTATGGTAAGATCTGCTTATTTCTTGCATATGAGCTTACTAAGCTATTTAGCTTACTCCATTTTATTTTTCCATGTTTTATAGTGTTACCAAGCTAGCTCGGATTGAAGATCGTTGGAGATCGCATCACACTATCAAACTGTCATTTTGGGTATCGATGATCTTAACATTTTGAGTATATGGCATGTATAGGGACTTGGTCATTTTGTTAAATGTGTTATCATGAATTTGGCCAAATGTATTGGCTTGTAATTGTCAAAGGCTTGATTTGGTATTTGGCCATGTAAATTGGCTCATTTTTGTTAAATTGATTGTAAGCTTATATATATATATATGCATATATGTGCCAATGCCCCTTGGTGATGTGGTTTATATTAAATTACTAAATGTTGATTGTGGCCTAATGACTTGTCGTGAAATGGATGAGTTTGGTTCATTGGTATGCTAGAGTATCTTGATAAGTTAATGCAAGTGGAAAGTAGTCTTACTGGTGTTTTTGAAAATGAAATTGGTATGTTTGATTTGGCATAATGAAATATCATGACCATGATAGATGATGGTATTGTTTTGATATATATGGGCCATGGTTGTGGATTTTTTGTTTGCCTAAGTATACCATGATTGATGCCATTGAATTTTTGTATGTGAATGTGTAAATTAGGGTGACAAATGGGTTGGAAAATAGCTTTTATTTTGTACACAAGGGTAGGCACACGGGCGTGTGTCTAGGCCGTGGGCATGTGTTTTGACAGTGTGTCCCATACACCTAAATTTTTAAGAAACAGAATGCTCAGAATTGAGCACATGGGCAAAGACACGGGTGTGTGTCTCAACCGTGTGAGGGACACGACCTCAAGCACGAGCATGTGTCCCAACCGTGTGAAGTCTGCACCAATTTTATGAAAATTGAATTAACCACGCGGCCTAGCACATTGGCGTGTGACATGGCTATGTGACTCCAATTTTTTCTTGACTTTCAAGTCAGAGAGTTACATGGGTTGGGGATACGGGTGTGTGTGACCATACGGCCATCCGACACGGGCGTGTCCCAACCCACACAGGCGTATGACCCCTGTACATGGCAAAAAATTTCTAAGTTTTGTAAAAATTACCTATGTTCTCGGTTTAGTCCCGAACAACTTCCAAATCATGTTTTAGGCCTCGTAGGTTCGTATTAGGAACTTTATGATTGAATACAAGTGGTTTTAATTCGGATGCAAATTTATGACTCGATTTGTATATTCTCTTGCGATGTAAGTCCGATAATGCCTGGTACCATATTCCAGCGTTAAATATGGGGAAGGGGTGTTACTTTTAGTGGTATCAAAGCTACGATTCAGTTGATTCTCGGACTAATGTAGTGTGTGTGAGAGTCTAGCTATACATGCCATATAGATAATTTGCGATAGTGTGACGACTCTTGACAATTTGGATTGTGTTTTCATATAGTAAATGGATCTCAACTGAGATGTAGCTGTTGATGTTGAAACTAATGTGCCAGCTTCCACCCAAGGGGCAGCGCCATTTGAAAGTTGACCAGTAACGATTTTTCATGGAGGAGAGGCTAGGGAAGCCTTCTTCCAAAGGATGAATGAGTGGTTTTTCGAGTTTATTCAAACAAATCTGGCTACTCCACTGTAACACCCCTAACTCGTATCCATCGCCAGATTAGGGTTACGGTGCATTACTAAATTTTTTTAAAACATTTCAAGATATTTTAAGTCAATTAATATTTATTTTTTGAAATCATTCATAATGTCCCTTAAATGGATCATCGAGGTTCAATACGAGCATTAGAATCGAGTTGGGACTAAATCAGAAACTCGAAGAATTTTTCGCAAAATTACAAAAATTTTCCAAGGTGCACGGCTCACATGCTCTTGTGGTCCAAGGGACACGCCCATGCTGCAGGCCGTGTTCGAGCCCATGCAACTCTCTGAGTTATGCACACAGTCATGCCACATGCTCGTGTGCTAGGCCGTGTGGTTAATTAATTCATTTCGAAATTTGGTGTAAGTTTCACACGGCCAAGACACATACATGTGTTCTAGCCCGTGCAGCACACACGGCTGAGACACACGCCCGTGTCTCTGCTCGTGTGCTCAATTTTAATCATTCTGTTTACTCAAATTTAAGATGCAGGGGACACACGGCCTAACCACATGCCCATGTACCAAGTCGTGTGTCACACAAGGTTTATGGACCAAAATAAAGCCATTCCTAGCTTCATTTCTCACCCAAAATAATACCAATGACATGCACTAAAACTCACTCCATAAACCAACCAATTCTAGTATTCAAATTAAGCAATTTCTAGCATTCAACATGGCATACCATTACATGTATACATGCTTTTATCTTATCTTTTATAAGCATACTCATTTAACCTTTCTCAATAAATCAATAATAAGCAATTATGTTATCTCCATGAAATAAACTTACATACATATATACATGTACTAAAACATAATCATCACTAGCCATTCCAATGGCTAGATTTCAATAATCATTTAAATTTTCATGCCAATATGACCAATATAACCCATACATGCCATTATAACCATAATTACTTTACCATATTGTATCTACATGGCCGATGGGTAGTGTGAGTGATCTCCGCCAAGCTTCCAATCCAACGAGCTTTCGATTTACTCTAAAACAGGGAAATAAAACTAAGTAAGCATATAATGCTTAGTAAGTTCGTATAACATGGTACTTAACTTACTATTCATTCTATTTTGAGGTAAATAGGTAAGGCATATTCAATCAATTTGACCTTAAGCCCTACACATATCCTCATTGCCCTTGCTAGTCGTATATCCCATAATAACATCAAAACATATATGGGCTCAACAATAATCAAGTTTCCATGCACATGTGCTTTCCACAACATGTTTTCATTTAAAATGTATAAATCATCTCTTTATATTACAAGTCTAATTTCATAACAGTTCATCTCGAGTTCAGATTGTTTCATGTCAGAACTTTACTAATATCATTCGAAATATCAAGGTCACACGAGTAGTAGTACACTTAAGGTGTACAAATCTATAATCAAGGATGAACATTCTCATCAAATAATTTTCATGTACAAATATCATCTCATACTTTCATATATTACTCGTCATGTATCATCATTCTCTTGTACTTCAAACGAATACGTGTAATAACTCATTTTATTTTTCATATCTTCTCATGTTTGGATTGTCACCGGTTGAATTTATTTGGAATATCGATGGATACTTAGGTAGTACACTTGAGGTGTACAAATCAGGATCCATCAATTCATGTCCAATGGTACCCAATATGTACTATTTTAGAGAGTACACTCTCAAGCCTCACATGTATACAACAGGATTATCAGTCCAGGCTAAATCCTTTTTATGACATATGCTCTAAAGAGCTCGATATGGATTACCTGTCCAGGCTAAGTCCAATCCATAACATAGGCTTGAGAGGACTTATATCGATTACCCATCCGGCTAAATCCTTCAAAGAACAAATGCTCGTCATTCATTTAAAATCACATATCCATCGATTTTATTTATTCAAATGAGATTTAACATTTTCAAGCATTAACAGGTATGTAATTATTTCATACATTTATAATATTAACAATACCCAAACAAACACATTTCACATTCAATTCAAGCATAAAATGTAACATTTTACCATTTATCATTTTTTTGAGCATTATCGTTGATCGGCTATGTCATATACATTTTCAATGTCACATATATATATATATATATATATATATATATATGATGTTTATATAATTCACAACGCAACATTTAATTCAAGCATATAAACATACACAATTTAGGTAATACGAACTTACCTCGACAAATGTTCGTGTACGTAAAATCTACTAATCTGACATTTTCCTCTTTCCTCGTTCTAGCTCCAAATTTGGTCTATCCGGATCTATACGAGTAAATTTTACATTAATTTATCACATTTCATATTCAAGTGGACTCAATGTACATCCTAGGAAAAATTACCATTTTGACCCTAACTTTTCAATAAATCCCATTTCATCCTTAGGCTCGGAAAATGAGATTCATGCAATTTACTCCTTATTGCAAGCCTAACCAAAATTTCACCATAAAATTTACAGTACATATATTCTATAAAATTTGGAATTTTTCTTCAATTTTTAGAAATTTACATTTTAGTCCCTAAATCATATTTTCATCAAAAATCACTTTATAAAAGTTGTTTATCTATCAACAACCTTTCATTTTCTGCCATAAATTTCAAATTTGCAGCATATTCATCCTTGACCCAATTTCCATACCTTGATAACTTTTCAAATTAATCGTCCAGATAGATAGATTAAGCTATCTCGATTTCAAAAATATCAAAATTACTAAAAATGGGACAAGAAAACTTACCTAATTTGTCCAAGAAAGTTTATTCTCTCTCTCCTAGGGTTTCCATGGAATATTTTGGGGAAGAAGATGATAAAAATGATTTTTATTTCCATTTAATTAATTTATCATCTTTAATAAATTTGATTTCCAATTTAGACCTTAGCCTTTTTCTAATTTTCCACGGATGAATCATCCAAATATATCTACTAACTTTTTATTAATGGTCTAATTATCATATAAGGACCTCAAGTTTTTAATTTCATAGCTATTTAATCCTTATAGCTATTAGAATTCAACTTTTGCATGACATTTCTAACATAATGCAAAACATATAATAAACTAAAAATAAATTCTATTTTTGGCTCGGATTTGTGGTCCCGAAACCACTGTTTCAATTTCACTGAAATTGGGCTGTTATATCAACATCCTCCACCCCCACCTACCCCCAATCGGTTCCCGTAGCTCCCCAAGGTGTGGAATTGTTAAGACTGAACAAACCTCCAGTTGATAATATCTGGAAACAAGGGGCTTAAGAATTTAGAGCCAATATTGACGATGATCTCGAGAGAGCAGAGTTTTTGCTTGAGAACTCTATTAGGGGGTTTGATTAGCTTTCTTGCACACCAGGTATCTATTTGAAATGTGCTATATCACTTTTGAGGGACTCGGTGCAACAGCTTGAACTTAGGCCTAGTCGGAATAGTGGTTTCGGGACCACAACCGACAAGTAAAATTTATTTTATTATATTTTTATGGTCTAAAATTTCACGAATGATTTCATGAAAATTTTTTTCGAAAATTTCGACGTTTTGGAACTCAATTTAGTCAAAAAGACTAAATTGTAAAAATGCAAAAGTTGAGTTCTACATGTTAGAGGTGTCCAGTTGTTATGAAATTTTAAATTGGAGGTCCTTAAATGGTAATTAGACCATTGGTTAATTTTTTGGACAAAAATGGTCATGAAATATTTTTAAGTTAGGGGCATTTTGGTCATTTAGCAATTAAAATGAATTAAAAGCAAAATTAAAAGCCAATTTTTGTCCATCTTCAACTCCATGGACAAATTTCACATGGGGAAACCATGGCTAGGGTTTTTCAAGCTTCCAAGCTCGATTGTAAGTAGGTTTTAGCCTTGTTTTTAATGATTTTTACGTTTTTGAAATCCTCGGAACAAGATCTATCTTTTTCTACCACTAAATTGAGATATGGTAAAATTCTAGGGTTTTTACCATGATGAATTTGTGTGTATTTTTATGTTTAAGGGTAGAAAATTCATGTTTATGGTTAGAGAAATGACTTTTACTAAGTGATTTTCTATGAAAATGCCTAAAAGGACCTATTTGTAAAATAGTATAAAAAGTGTTGTAAAAATCTATTTTAATGGAAAATGTGGGCTGCTATAAGTATAAAAGAGGTTCGACTAGGCTTGGGAATCGAAGAAATTGAACACATTTCATTTTTCGAGCCTAAGGGCAAAAATATAAATATGTGAAACTTTAGGGGCAAAAATGTAATTTTCCATAATATGATTTTTGGATTGATTTGAATATTATAATAATTTAATAAGTCGAATGTGATATTATAGATCAAGAAAAACAAATTTCAGACTTAGAACGGGGGAAAAATGAGTATTGGACGATTTGGTCCTTTTCGCCATTTTAGGTTGAGGTAAGTTCGTATGTTAATAAACGTTATTGATTTGTGTTAACTATGCAACATTATTATATATTTGATTAAATTGTGAAAATTAAAGTAAATGTTCGAATTGAGTAAAAACGTAGGATCAATCACGATCGTTGCATAGTGAAATATGAATTGATGGTAAAAGACCATGGTTAGTCCATGGCAATGTGCTAAGTGAAATAAGTCCATGGAATCTAAGTGAAATAAGTCCATGGCAATTTGCTAAGTGAAATAAGTCCATGGCATTGTGCTAAGTGAGATAAGTGATCCAGGTGCTGGTCCGTACGTTCTACCAGTGGCTGGGTAGTTCGGCATGTGTTGTGGACACCTGACAACTTGTGTGAGCAGCACTGAGTAGCTACATTTGACCAAAAGCTTGTTTGAGCAGACCTGAGATTGTGACTATGTGAAACGGGTGCTGGTCTTATAAGTTCTACCAGTGGCTGGGTAATCCGTCATGTGTTGCGGATACCTAACATCTTGTGTGAGCAACACTGAGTAGTTACGTATGATCGACAGCTTGTATGAGCAGACCCGTGAATGTGATTAGCTCGAGAGCGAGCCTTTGTGAAAAGTGTGATATGAAGTATATTTAGCTACAAGTACGGCACTTATGTGCAAATTTTCGTGTATCCGTTATTATTCCAATGCGTTTAACGGGAAATGACTAAGTATAAATGAATATGACTAAGTGATGAATAAGTTCAGGTATGTGTGTCAATTTATGAGGAATGTGATCGATTGGTGATCGAACTTTGGTAAGTTTGATATGGGGTAAGTGTTACTATGAAAGTTAATACAAAGAAATTATGAAAGAGTAAAATTTGCAATAAAACGGTTTTGGGACAATAGCTGTTATGTGTCTTTGAAAAATCACCAAAATGGTGGAAATTGAATTAGAAGTTGAATAAGATATGAAATTAAATCTTATTAAGTCTATTTTGTATAAAAGAAATGGTGTAAGCAAAAGAATTTCATATTATGAGATATTTGAATTTTTGGGAGACAGGGTGAGAATGATTTTGGAATCCCCTGTTCTGAATTTGGAAAATCACTAAAAATTGTATAAAAATAATTATGGTTTATAATTTATATGCTTAAATTTTTAATGAGTCTACCTTCAATAAAAACAAACAGAAACATCATCCGAGTCCAGTACGAGGAGATAATTAATTTTTAGTGAAGAAGGGTCGAAACTGTCAGACAACAGGACAGGGGAGACTTTAATGAATAAACTGAACTTATTGGCTAAACCAAAAATTCTAAAATTTTATGGTAAGAATATATGTGAGTCTAGTTTTATGAAAAATTTGCGGACCTTAATTTGGAGTTCCATAACTCAAGATATGAATAATTTAGTGACTATGACTCGAGTAGACAGCTTGAGATGAACATGAGTAAATAGTGGAACTATGTGCAATTATGATTGTATTATCTTGAGAACATATTGTGCAGACTTATAAAAGCATGTTAATAAATTACTTATTATTTACATACCTACTTATTAAGCTATAATGCTTACCCCCTTCCTTTCCTTTTTTCCTATAGTGTCATAGATGTTAGCTTGAGTTGGTGGTCGTCGGAGATTCTATCACACTAACAAGTTATTGATTGGTATTGTATCAATGATTTTCAAGTATTTTTAAGTCTATGGCATGTATAGGGACTTGGTTATGTGTGTATATGTTATGAGTTGGCCTAGAATGTTGGCCTATGTTATTAGAAGGTTATTATTGTATAAGGCCATTTAATGTGGCTAATAATTGTTATGTTATAAGTCTATGATGATCATTTCAAGAATGTGTATGCTTGCATGTGTTGGATGAGTAAATGTGTAATAGTTATGAGTGGTAAATGTGATTGGTTGTGTAAGTTCCATGATGTGAATGGTTAAGTGTGTGTGCATGTGTGTGTGTATGTGTGTGTGTGTGATTATGCATGATGAAGGTGGTTTGTAAATGGTATGTGGATGTCTTAGTGTGGGTGTTTGAATGCTTAATAATACCATGTTGTGTGATGATAAATTTGTATAAGTGTATAAGTGTTTTGGGGAGGCAAAAGGCTTGGTAAATAATCTTAATTGTGGCCACACAGGCAGCCACATAGCCATGTGCCCAGGGTGTGTGAAGTCTGCACTTGATTTTCAAAAATTTGAAATGCCACACGACCTAACACACGGTGTGTATCTCTGCTATGTGAAGGACATGGCCTTGGACACGGGAGTGTGCCCTTATTTTTCAAGAAATTTTTTAGTGCTTTCAAAAGTTCTCGATTTAGTCCGGACCACTTCCAAGGTATGTATTGGGCATCGTAGGACCCATTTAGGGACTCATAGATAAAAAAATTGAAAAGTTTTAATTTGGATGAAATTTTATGATTCAGTTTAATACGTTTACAAGTGTATGTGTTTCGGTAATGCCTCGTACCCTATTTTGGTGTCAGATACAGGTAAGGAGTGTTACACTTGGCATATCAGTGGTGGAATACTATAATATCAGTAGTACTGAGAGAAAGAGTTACTTGGAATTTCTTCCAAGACGAGTTCAGAAAGAAATATTCAGTCAACGATTTATTGATCAGAAACACAAAGAGTTTCTAGAGCTGAAACAGGGCCGTATATCTGTGACTGAATACGAGCGAGAATTTGTTAGACTTGGTAAGTATGCTCGAGAATGTGTTTCAATAGAAGCTATCATGTGCAAGAGATTCGAAGATGGGTTGAATGAGGATATCAAGCTGTTAGTTGGGATTTTAGAGTTGAAGGAATTTGTTGTACTAGTTGAACGAGCTTGCAAAGCCAAAGAGTTGAGCAAAGGAAAGAGAAAAGCTAAGTTTGAGGCTAGAGATTCAAGAAAGAGAACGATGAATAAGTCATTTCAATCTTTGCCAAAGAAGTCGAGGGATTTGTATACTCGTTCGAATGTTTCAGGTAGGTATCCCAACTGAGATCGTGGGAAGCAATATTCGGGGTCTAAGGCCCAAACTACGTCAATAGCGAGCGTTGGTAATGCTAGGTCTAATAGACCTGAATGTCAACACTGTGGTAGACGACATCCTGGTGAATGTAGAATGAACATTCGGGTTTGCTTTAAATGTGGCTCCCATGATCACTTTATTCGAGACTGCCCTGAATGATTGAGAAAGATAATTTTTAGAATGCAAGACCGAGCAACACTGCCACTAGAAATGAGACCAGCAGCAAAGGTGTAACGAAAGATTTAACTGCAAGATCAGAGGTCAGAGCACCTGCTAGAGCCTACGCTATTCACGCTCGCGAAGATGCGTCATCTCTTGATGTTATCACTGGTACATTTTCTCTCTATGATACTAATGTAGTTGCATTGATTGATCTTAGATCGACTCATTCTTATGTTTGCATAAATTTGGTATCTAGTAAGAATTTTCCTATTGAGTCTACTGAGTTTGTGATTAAAGTGTCGAACCCCTTAGGAAAATATGTTTTAGTTGATAAAGTTTGCAAGAGTTGTCCTTTAATGATTCGGGGTTACTGTTTTTTGACTGACTTGATGCTTTTACCATTTGATGAGTTTGATGTGATTTTGGGTATGGATTGGTTGAATTTGCACGATGCTATTATAATTTGTAGACGAAAGACTATTGAATTTAAATGCTAGAATAATGAAATCTTCAGATTGAATCAGATGAGTCAAGTAGATTGCCTATAGTGATTCATTGATGTCGGCTTAGAGATATGCGAGAAAAGGGTGTGATGCATATCTAACATATGTTTTAGATACCAAAATGTCTGAAATGAAGATTGAATCAGTCCCTGTAGTTTGTGAATATCCAGATGTATTTCCAGAAGAATTACCTGGGTTGCCACCAGTCAGAGAGGTTGAGTTTGCTATTGAGTTAGTACCGTGAACTTCACTGACATCTACGGACAGAATGGCTCCGATCGAATTGAAAGAGTTGAAATCTTAGTTGCAAGAGTTGATAGATAGAGGCTTTGTACGACCTAGTTTTTAGCCATGGGGTGCACCAGTATTATTCGTCAAGAAGAAAGACAGATCCACGAGACTTTGTATTGACTATCACCAACTTAACAAGGTTACGATAAAGAACAAGAATCCTTTACTGAGAATTTATGATTTGTTCGATCAGTTGAATAGGGCGACAGTGTTCTCGAAGATAGACTTGAGATCAGGCTATTATCAGTTGAGAGTTAAAGATTTGGATGTGCCAAAAATCGCGTTCAAAACGAGGTACGGGCATTATGAATTCCTCGTTATGTCGTTTGGATTAACAAATTCTCCTGCAATTTTTATGAACTTGATGAATCGAATCTTCCGACCGTATTTAGATAAGTTTGTGGTTGTATTCATTGATGACATCCTGATTTATTCCCGAGATGAGTCTGAGCATGCTGAACATTTAAAAATTGTATTGTAGACTATGAGAGATAAGAAATTGTTTACTAAATTTAGCAAAAGTGAGTTTTGGCCCCGAAAAGTCAGATTTTTAGGACACATTGTTGAAGCGAAAGGCATACGGGTTAATTCGAGTAAGAATTCGGCAATTGTAGATTGGAAACCCCCGAGAAATGTATCTGAAATTAGGATTTTTTTTGGGTTTGGGTGGTTATTATCTACGTTTTGTTAAGTGATTTTCGATTATTGCTACACCTATGACCAAATTGTTACAAAAAGATGTGAAATTTGAGTGCTCTGAGAAATATCAAAAGAGTTTTGAATAATTGAAAGTGTTGTTGATTGAGGCACCGGTATTAGTGCAACCTGAATCGGGAAAAGAGTTTGTGATTTTTAGTGACACGTCATTGAATGATCTTGGTTGTGTGTTGATGCAAGTGGGTAACATGGTATCTTATGCCTCGAGACAGTTGAAGCAGCACGAAAAGAATTATCCAACGAACGAATTGGAATTAGTCGCTATCGTGTTCACTTTAAAGATTTGGAGACAACATTTATTAGGTGAGAAGTGTCACATATTTACCGATCACAATAGTTTAAAGTATTTAATAACTTAGAAAGATTTGAATTTACGACAACGGAGATGGCTTGAACTATTAAAAGATTATGAGTAAGTGATCGACTATCACTAGGGGAAAGCAAACATAGTCGCAAATGCTTTAAGTAGAAAGTCTTTTTCTTCTTTGAGGGCGATGAATACACGATTAATCTTTTCTGGTGATGGATCGATGTTGGATGAGTTGAAAGCTGGACCGATATTTCTTCAGTAAATTTTTGAAGCTCAGAAATGTGATAATGAGTTGCGAGCTAAAAGAGTTCAGTGTAAATCGAATGGTGATTCAGAATATCAAATTAGATCTGATGATTGTTTAAGGTTTCAAGGTAGGATTTGTATACCGATAGATACTGAATTAATTCAGAAAATTCTTCATGAGGCACATAATGGTTGTCTATCTGTTCATCCTTGAAGTACAAAGATGTATAGTGATTTGAAGAAATTGTTTTGGTGGTCAGGAATGAAATGAGACATTTCAGAGTTTGTAACGAGATTTTGATTTGTCAACAAATAAAAGCTAAACATCAAGTGCCTTCAGGTTTACTTCAACATGTGACTATACCCGAATGGTAATGGGATAGAGCTACGATGGACTTCGTATCGGGGTTACCACTAACTCTGAAAAAGAAAGATGCTATTTGGGTCGTTGTTGATAGATTGACGAAATCGACTCATTTCATTCCGGTACGTACTGATTATTCACTTGATAAACTAGTCGAATTGTACATTGTTGAGATTGTTAGATTGCACGAGGTGCCTACTTCTATTATTTCAGATAGAGATCCGAGGTTCACGTCACGATTTTGGAAGAAATTTCAAGAAGCGTTGGGTACCAAGTTGAATTTTAGTATTGCATTTCAACCATAAACTGACGGTCAATCTGAGAAAGTGATTCAAATTCTCGAAGATATGCTTCACTGTTGTGTTTTAGAGTTCGAAGGTAGTTGGGAGAAATATCTACCATTAGTAGAATTTGCTTACAACTACAATTTTCAATCGGGTAAAAAGATGGCACCGTACGAATCATTGTATGGTCGCAAATGCCGAACCCCATTGTACTGGACCGAGCTTAGTGAGAAACAGATTCAAGAGGTTGATTTGGTTAGAGAAACCGAAGAGAAAGTCAAATTAATTCGTGATTGTTTGAAATCAGCTTCAGATCGACAGAAATCATAAGCAAATTTGAAACGGAAGGATATTGAATTTTAGGTCGGTGATAAAGTGTTTCTGCAAGTGTTTCTGTGGAAGAAAATTCTTAGATTTGGTTGCAAAGGCAAGTTGAGTCCTCGTTTCATTGGGCCGTATGAGATTATTGAAAGAATAGGGCCAGTGGCATATTGACTAGTTTTGTCGTCAGAGTTAGAAAGGATCCACAATGTATTTCATGTGTCGACGTTGCAACAATATCGATCAGATCCATCTCATGTAATCTCACTGTTAGAGATTTAGATTCAACCTGATATGACATATGGTGAAGAACTGATCAAAGTGTTAGCTCGAAAGGTTAAATAATTAAGAAATAAAAGCATAGCTGCTAAAATACGAGTTGATCCAAGAAAGATTTTAGCAATTCTAGATTGGCAACCACTGAAAAATGTGTTTGAAGTCTGTAGTTTTCTGGGACTAGCGGGATCTTATATACGGTTTGTGAAAGGCTTCTAGATAATTGCGACTCCGTTGACGAAATTGCTACAGAAAGATGTTAAATTTGAGTGGTCAGAAAAGTGTCAGCAGGGTTTTGAACAGTTGAAAGCATTGTTGACAAAGGCACTAATGTTAGTCCAACCTGAATCGGGTAAAGAATTCATAGTTTACAATGATGCGTTATTGAATGGTTTAGGCTATGTGTTGATGCAAGAAGGCAAAGTTATAGCCTATGCTTCGAGACAGTTAAAATCGCATGAAAAGAACTATTCAACGTACGATCTTAAATTAGTAGCTATTGTATTTGCATTAAAGATTTAGCGTCACTACTTATTTGGTGAGAAGTGTCACATTAATACTAATCACAAGAGTTTGAAATATTTGATGACTTAGAAAGAATTGAATTTGAGATAGCAGAGATGGGTAGAATTACTAAAAGACTATGAATTAGTAATTGATTATCATCCGGGAAAAGCTAATGTTGTTGCTGACGCTTTGAGTCAAAAGTCTTTATTTGCTTTGCGAGCAATGAGTACTCAAATAGATCTGTATGATGATGGTTCAGTTAGGCTGAGTTGAAATTAAAGCCAATGTTTATACGTCAGATTTGTAATGCCCAAAAAAGTGATGAGGAGATAATGGAAAAACGAGCTCAGTGTGGTTTGAATTCTGATTCAAAATTTTGAGTTGATGTAATGATTGTTTGAGATTCCGAGATTGGATTTGTGTTCCGAGAATTTTTGAGTTGATTTAGTTGATTTTGAATAAAGCTCATAACAGTCGTTTGTCTGTTCATCTGGGAAGTACGAAAATGTACACTGATTTGAAACAATTTTATTGTGGCATGGTATGAAACGAGATATCTCAAAATTTGTTTCAAGATGTTTAGTTTGTCAGCAAGTCAAAGCTAAACACTATGTTCCATCCGGTTTGTTACAACCAATCATGATTCCTGAGTGGAAATGGGAGAGAATCACAATGGAATTTGTGTCGGGGTTGCCCTTATCTCCGAGAAAGAAAGATGCAATCTGGGTGATAGTTGACAGATTATCAAAATTAGCTTATTTTATTTCAGTAAGAACAAATTATTCGCTTGATAAGCTAGCTGAATTGTATATTTTTGAGATTGTGAGACTACACGGGGTACCATTATCTATTGTGTCTGACAGAGATTCAAGATTTACTTCGCGATTTTAGAAGAAACTACAAGAGGCTCTAGGTACGAAGTTGCATTTCAGTGCTGCATTTCATCTGCAAACGGATGGTCAATCCGAACGAATCATTTAAATTCTCGAGGATATGTTGAGATGTTGTATTCTTGAGTTTGAAAGTACATGGGAAAAACATTTTCCATTGATTGAATTCGCGCACAATAATAGTTTTCAATCTAGTATTAAAATGGCACCATATGAGGCTCTTTACGGTTGTAAATGCAGAACTCCATTGTATTGGACTGAGCTTAGTGAGAATAAGACTCACGGGGTCGATTTGATTAAAGAGACTGAACAGAAAGTGAAAGTGATTCGTGACAGTCTGAAAGTAGCATCAGATCGTTAGAAGTCTTATGCAGATTAGAAACGAAAAGATATTGAATTTGAGATTGGTGATAAAGTGTTTTTGAAAGTGTCTCTGTGGAAGAAAATACTTTGTTTTGGTAGAAAAGGCAAATTGAGTCCGAGGTTCATCGGACCTTATGAGATTATTAAATGTATTGGTCTAGTTGCTTATAGATTGTTGTTGCCACCTGAATTAGAAAAGATCCATAATGTATTTCACGTATCAATGCTTCGATGATACAAATTTGATCCATCGCATGTAATTACTCCTATTGAGGTTAAGATTCAGTTAGATTTATTGTATAGTGAAGAACCAGTTCGAGTTTTGGCACGTTAGATTAATGAGTTGAGAAATAATAAAATTTCTTTAGTGAAAGTGTTGTGGCACAAACATGGAGTTGAAAAGGCTACGTGGGAGCCTGAAGATGTTATGGGAGAGCAATATTCGGATCTATTCACTGGTAAGATTTTTCGGGGACGAAAATCCCTAAGACGGAGAGTTGTAATAGCCCGATTTAGACCCTATTCAAAATAGTGGTTTTGAGACCACAAATCTGAGGTCAAAAAAATATTTTAATATTATTTTCTGTGTTTACAGTATGTGGTAAAGTTTGTGTGAAAGTTTTGTGTGAAAATTTTATCGTTTGTGTGCTTTATTTGCAAAAAGGACTTAATCGCATAAAATGCAAAAGCTAAGTGCTAGTTGTTAAAGTGCTTATTTTGCATGGCTTCTTAAATGAGAAGTCCTTATGTTGTTATTAAACTATTAATAGATTGGATGGACAAAAATGCCTCAGGTTAGTGGATTTTAAATGATATCACGAAGGCTAAATATGGTATTTTATTAATAATGACATAAATAATAAAACAAAGCATAAATTAGTGGCATTTCATCTTCACTTTGCCGAAAATCACAAGAAAAAGAAAAAGAAAATGAAAGCTAGGGTTCAGCACTTGTGAGTTTCAATTTATAAGTGTTTTGAGCTCGGTTTTTGATAATTTCTATGTTTCTGTGATCATTGCTTTGTGTTCTATCAAGCCCATGTCTTAATTTTAGAATTTGATGATGATTTTTAGATGTGCCATTGATGAATGCTTGAGCTTTGTGATAGTTGATGATGAAATATGAAAGATATGTGATAGATTAACATATTTTGTATTTGGATTTTTGATGAAATTGGCTATTTTGGGCTAAATTATGAAAATGAGAAATTGAAGGGCTAAAATGTGAAATAAATGAAATATGTGGGCTTGTATAACATGAGTAAAATTCGGCCTAAGCATGATATGATGAAATTGTGTGCATTTTGTGATTTTATAAAATAGGGAGTAAAATGTCAAAATATGCAAATGTGAGGGCTATTTTGTAAAATTCTCTAAAGTGTGTGTTTGGATTGAATTGAATGATTTGGTGAATGAATGAGCTAAATTTGAATATGTATAGATCAAGAAAAGAGAATTTCAGACTTAGATCGAAGCAGGAACAAAGTGCTCGATTGATTGGCTTGTTTCGTAATTTCGATGTCCGAGGTAAGTTCGTGTATAATACAAATAGTTGAATTTATGTTTACATATTATACAATGAATGGAAATGTGGTTGTTGAGTTAGTAATGTGAATGATGAGTTTGAAGAGATGAGGCACTATGTGTGCGAAATAAAGAAAGTATCGACTACATTGATTGGCACTTTATGTGCGATACTGAGTGAAATTCGGTTTAATGTAAAGGCACTAAGTGTGCGATGATATTAGAGCTTCGGCTAAGAAATTGGCACTAAATGTGCGAGTAAATCAAATGATTTATGAAGATTGAACGAATTATGGTATTGAGCATTAAGTAGCAAAAGTGATCATTAATTAAATGTTGGTACAGGTATGTACGAAACCTATGTGGTTGATGATATCGTATATGGATAAATGGATGATTATGTGAATAATGACTATGAATGAGATTTTATATCATTGTGAAATGAACCATGTGATAGTTTATCTTGTATTTTGATTTTGATTTGTTGAGTAAAATGTATTATATGTCGAACTTACTAAGCTTTAAAGTTTACTGTGTGAAGTTTATCTCTGTTTTACAGTGTCATTAAAGCTAGCTCGAATCCAGGGATCGTCAGAGATGCAATCACACTATCGACCATCTATTTTGGTACTTTTGGAAGTTGTATATTGGTACATGGCATGTATAGGCTGGTGATTATGGTATGTTTTGAAGTGTATAAATCTTGCCATGTGATATGGCTTGATAGTTGAATAATTTTGGTATATGCTTTGGGTATGTGTAAAGGATGGTTAATATGTGTATATGTGTTCTATGTGAATGATCATTTGGCATAAATTAGTAAAATGGAAATGGTATGTTTCATGTTTAGATTTGGTAAGGAATGAATGATGATGTTAAGAGTTTAACTATGTAATGTTTTGGTATGTTTGGATGCCATTTGGAGTATGAAATTATATAGTTTAATGCTTGTAGGTGTGACCTAAAGTGTGCGTGGCAAATTGGCCTTGCAAATGGCCTAAATTTGCCCACAAGGTTGAGCACATGGGCGTGTGTCTCGACCGTATCTCTTAAGTTTGCAAATCGAAACAAGTCAGACTCGCACACGGGCATGTGATTGGCCGTGTGAAATAAGTCAGTGTCAACCATGGGTTAAGCACACGAGCCTGTCTTTGGCCGTGTGGACAAGTCAGTATGTATGGCTTGTTTTGCCACGGTGTGGACACACAGGTGTGTCTGAGGACGTGTGAGGCATACGACCTGCGCACACGGGCATGTGACCTCTATAACTTTGAAAAATGTTAAGTTTCGAAAAAAATTTTGTATAAGCTTGGTTTAGTCCTGACCCCTTCTTAATGCATGTTTAAGGTCTCATAAACCTTATTAAGGGACTTAGTGACATTAATTGATTATGATTTAATGTTGTATGAACTATGAAGGTTAAAGGTTTTGATTTGATCGGTAATACCTCATAACACTAGTCTGGCAACAGATACGGTTAGGGGTGTTACATTTTAGTGGTATTAGAGTTACGGTTTAGTCGATTCTAGGACTAACGTAGCATGTGAGAGTCTAGCTATACATGCCATATATATGCCTGTGATAGTGTGATGATTCCTGATAGTTAAAAATGTGTTTTTATATAGCAAATAGATCCCGATCGAGCAATAGCTGATGATGTTGAGAGTAATGCGCCTGCTCCCGCTCAAGGGATAGCACTGGCTGAATCTAGGCCGATAGCTAGTAGTCACGAGGGAAAGGCAAAGCAAGCCTTCTTCTAAATGGTGAGTGAGTGGTTTACGGATTTCGTTCAAACGAATCTGGCTGCTCAACAACCTCTACCCCGTAAGTTCTTGTAGTGCCACAAGTTTCAAATCCTATCCAATTAAGTAAGCCTGCTGTGGATAAAATATGAAAGCACTGGTAGAAAAGTTCAGAACAACGATTGATGATGATTACGGCGAATGACTTACGCTTGAGAATACTTTAAGAATGTTTGATGAATTATCGTGTTCTCCTAATGAATGCTTAAAATGTGATGTTTCATTGTTGAGAGATACGACATATCATTGGTGGGAAACATTGATATCTATGGTTCTGAGAGAAAGAATCACCTGGGATTTCTTTCAAGCTGAATTTCGAAAGAAATATATCAGTCAAAGGTTTATAGAACATAAACGTAAAGAGTTCCTAGAATTGAAATAGGGTCGTATGTTTGTTACGGAGTACGGCCGAAAATTTGTGAGATTGAGACAGTATGCGCGAGAATGTTATTCAGCAGAAACTACTATGTGTAAATGATTAGTTGAAGGTTTGAATGAAGATATTAAACTGTTGGTTGGAATACTTGATTTGAATGAATTTTTAGTATTGGTTGAAAGAGCATGCAAAGCTGAAGAGCTTAGTAAAGAAAAGAAGAAAGTGGATTCAAAGGCTAGAGACGAAAGAAAAAGGTCGATGAGTAAGTCGAATTAATCTTCTTCAAAGAGATTTAGAGATGCAAATAATCGCTCAAATGTTTCATTTGGACATTTGAGTAGAGATCGTGTGAAACAGAATACTGGTCCTAAAACTCAAACTCTAATTGAATCGAGTGTTGGAAGTGTCAAAAGCAACAAGCTTAAGTGTAGACAGTGTGGGAGATGTCATATCGGAGAATCCTGGGGAGGGTACAATAATAGAACTTGCTACTAATGTGGATCATGAGATCACTTTATTCGGGATTGTCTAGAGTTAGCTAAGAAAGATAATGTTCATAGTGCGAGGCCGAGTAACACAACAGCTAGAGGTAGACCACCCAGAAACACTAAAAATGTGAGTGGTAGTCAGAGAGGAACAACAATACAGCTGTGAGATCTAAGGCAATAGCACATGCCCGAGCTTATACTATTCGCGCTCGATAAGAAGCATCATCTCCAGACATCATTACTGGTACTTTTACTCTTTTCGATACTAATGTGATTGCATTGATAGATCTAGGATCTACTCCTTTATATGTGTGTGTGAATCTAGTATCTAGTAAGACTCTACCAGTTGAGTCTACTGAGTTTGTAATTAGAGTATCGAACCCCTTAGGCAAGTGTGCACTGGTTGACAAAGTATACAAGAATTTTCTGTTGATGTTTCGGGATATTTGTTTTTCGGCTAATCTGATGTTGCTACCCTTTGATGAATTTGATATAATTTGGGTATGGATTGGCTGACCTTGCATCATGCTATTGTGAATTGTAAACAGAAGAGTATTAATTTAAGAAGTCAGAATGGTGAGATAGTTCGAACTGACTCTAGTGATTTGAATGGACTACCGGCTGTAATATCTTCAATGAAAGCTTTGAATTATGTGAAAAAGGGATGTGAAGCTTATCTTGCATATGTGATAGATACTAAAGTGACAGGAAAGAAGGTTGAATCTGTGCCTGTAGTTTGTGAATTCCCTGATGTGTTTCCTGAAGAACTACTGGGATTACCTCTGTTATGAGAAGTCGAGTTTGGTATTGATTTAGTGCCGGGGATGACTCCTACCTCAATAGCTTCGTATAGAATGGCACTAACAGAGTTGAAAGAGTTGACCAATAGAGGATTTGTACGACCGAGTTTTTCGTACTGGGGTGCTTCTGTGTTGTTTGTGAAAAAGAAATATCGTACTATGAGGATGTGTATTGATTATTGATAGTTGAATAAAGTGACTATAAAGAATAAGTATCCTTTGCCACGTATTAGTGATTTGTTTGTCAGTTGAAACGAGCTACAGTATTCTCTAAGATAGATTTGAGATCGGGTTACTGTCAGCTACGAGTTAAAGACTCTAATGTGCCAAAAACTACTTTAAGAATGAGGTACGGACATTATGAATTTTAAGTTATGCCTTTCGAACTAATGAATGCTCCTGCAATATTTTTGGATTTGATGAATCGGATATTCAAACCGTATTTAGATCGATTTGTCGTTGTGTTTATTGACGATATTTTGATTTATTCTTGTAATGAGGCGCAACATGCCGAGCAATTGAGAATCGTATTATAGACACTGCGTGAGAAGCAATTATATGCAAAGTTTAGTAAATGTGAGTTCTAGTTATGTGAAGTTGGTTTTCTGGGACATAAAGTATCAACTGCGAGAATACGGGTTGATCCAAGCAAGATTTCAACAATTTTAGATTGGAAACCTCTAAGAAATGTGTCTGAAGTCCGTAGTTTTTTGGGACTAGTGAGATATTATAGACGGTTTGTGAAAGGCTTCTGGATGATTGCGACTCCGTTGACGAAATTGCTACAGAAAGATGTTAAATTTGAGTGGTCAGAAAAGTGTCAGTAGAGTTTTGAACAGTTTAAAGCATTGTTGACAGAGGCACCAATGTTAGTCCAATCTGAATCTGGTAAAGAATTCATAGTTTATAGTGATGCATTGTTGAATGGTTTAGGCTGTGTGTTGATGCAAGAAGGCAAAGTTATAACCTATGTTTCGAGATAGTTAAAACCACATGAAAAGAACTATCCGACGCACACTCTTGAATTAGTAACTATTGTATTTGCATTGAATATTTGGCGTCACTACTTATTTTGTGAGAAGTGTCACATTTATACTGATCACAAGAGTTTAAAATATTTGATGACTTAGAAAGAATTGAATTTGAGATAGCAGAGATGGTTAGAACTACTAAAAGACTATGAATTATTAATATGTGTGGCACACAGCCTACCCACACGGGCGTGTGACCTCTGTAACTTTGAAAAATGTTAAGTTTCAAAAAACTTTTGTATGAGCTTGGTTTAGTCCCGACCCCTTCTTAATGCATGTTTAAGGTCTCGTAGACCTTATTAAGGGACTTAGTGACATTGATTGATTATGATTTAATGTTGTATGAACTATGAAGGTTAAAGGTTTTGATTTGATCGGTAATACCTCATAACCCTAGTTCGGCGACGGATACGGGTTAGGGGTGTTACATTTGTAGTTAGTTAAACAACATTTGTAAAGTGATTTTTTGGTAAAAATGTTAAATAGGGACTTATTTGTAAAGTGTTGAAAAATGTGTGGTAAAGTGTTAAAAATGTAAAATATGGGTTGTTATGAGTAAAGGTAAGGTTTGGCTAGGCTTGGGTTGTGAAGAAATTTAAAGAAATTCATTTTACGAGCCTAGGGACTAAATTGTAAAATATTGAAATGTTAGGGGCAAAAATATAGTTTTTTCCATAAGTTGTTTTTGGGCTATATTGAATAATGTGATGAATAAGTTAAATGTGGTATTATAGATCAAGAAAAACAATGTTCGGGTCTAGATCGGGGGAAAAACAAAGTAATTAACGAATAGATCCTTTTTGTCGTTTTTGTGACTGAGGTAAGTTCATATGTTAAATAAGCATCATTATAATTTTATTTTAAATTTCATAAATTGTATGAACTACTCTACGAACACGTTCGAAAATGATTCAGCAAGCAAAAAATCTCGATTGGTATTTAGGAATAGATTAGGATCCAAGTAACATGTCACTAGGGTACCATGTTATGTGATCCGGGTGCTAGTCTTATACGTCCTACCGGTGGCTGAGTATACTGGCATATGTTACGATTACTTGACAACTTGTGAGAGTAGCACCATGTAGCCACGTCTTGATTGACAGCTTGTGTGAGCAGGCCCGCTGATGGCTCGAGAGCAAGCATATATTTATGTGTACTAATAAAGAGGTAGCAATGGCTACATATGTGACACTTTGTGTGAGAGATTTCCCAGGTAATCGATATTATTCCAAGTGGTTCAAAGGGTATGTCAAAGATGAGGATAATTGTGAAATTATTACAAGATGGCACAAGTATGTACATAACACTTGTGATGGTTAAATTCACTAAATGGTGAATCCTTGGCAAGATGTGATTTAGTAAAATATGACCATGAGATTACTGCAAATTACATTATCATATATTATGTTATTTGCATAGCAATGTATGGTAAGATCTACTTATTTCTTGCATATGAGCTTACTAAGCTATTTAGCTTACTCCATTTTATTTTTCCATGTTTTATAGTGTTACCAAGCTAGCTCGAATTGGAGATCGTTGGAGATCGCATCACACTATCAAACTGTCATTTTGGGTATCGATGATCTTAACATTTTGAGTATATGGCATGTATAGGGACTTGGTCATTTTGTTAAATGTGTTATCATGAATTTGGCCAAATGTATTGGCTTGTAATTGTCAAAGGCTTGATTTGGTATTTGGCCATGTAAATTGGCTCATTTTTGTTAAATTGATTGTAAGCTTATTGGTGTAGTCTTATTGGTGTTTTTGAATGTGAAATTGGTATGTTCGATATGGCATAATGAAATGTCATGAGCATGATAGATGATGGTATTGATTTGACATGTATTGGCCATGATTCATGCCATTGAATTTGTGTATGTGAATGTGTAAATGAGGGTGACAAATGGCTTGGTAAATAGCCTTTATTTTTTTCCACATGGCCTGTCCCATGGGCATGTGTTTTGGCCGTGTGTCCCCTGCACCTAATTTTTTAAGAAATAGAATGCTCAGAATTGAGCACACGGGCAGAGACATGGGCGTGTGTCTCAGCTGTGTGAGAGACACCGCCCCAAGCACGGGTGTGTGTCCTGACCGTGTGAAGTCTGCACCTATTTTATGAAAATTAAATTAACCACTCGGCCTAGCAGACAAGGCGTATGGCTTGGCCGTGTGACTCCAATTTCTTCATGACTTGCAAGTCAAAGAGTTACACGGGTTAGGGGTACGGGCGTGTGTGACGACACGGCCTACCCACACGGGCGTGTCCCAAATCAAACGGGCGTGTGACCCCTGTACATGGCAAAAATTTTTAAGTTTTGTAAAAATTACCTATTTTCTCAGTTTAGTCCCGAACCACTTCCAAAGCATGTTTTGGGCCTCGTAGGTTCATATTAGGGACTTTATGATTGAATACAAATGGCTTTAATTCGAATGCAAATTTATGACTCGATTTGTATGTTTGCTTGCGATGTAAGTCCGGTAATGCCTCGTACCTTGTTTCGATGTTGAATACGGGTAAGGGGTGTTACAATACATCCCTTAAAATTGATGGTTCAATGGTGTCGACCAAGGGGTAAACCACTGCGGTGCTCGTTAGTAACATTAAGGGTGCTCACGGCAGTCACTGCTACCGTCTCACAAAAAATCGTTCACATTATCCACCAGCAAACCATTGGGTGTGCTAAACATACTCGAAAAATCGCATGTCCCAATGGTTTGCCCTGGAGGAGTCAAGTATTAGAGTGGTAATTAGCTGAAGGTGTCAAATGTCATCAATGATCTTAGATCCAAATAATTAGAACTAGAATCAGGAATCTTAGATCCAAATAATTAGAACTAGAATCAGGAATCTCTGACTGATATGTGTAGCTCGATGAGCTTGGAAAATAATCATCAACCTCTAAGTTTGGATGATAAGAACTACCTCAAATTGTGAATAAGACTGCTCGTGTTCGGGCGTTGGCTCTGGTTTGGGTGCATGAGGCGGATGTGACATAGGTGCGAGAGGTGCTCTACTCATTGCATGTGTGGAGGGACTAGCATCATTTACCCACCAAATAAGAAAGGTTTACCACATGCCATGTACCAGGGGATGTACTTTATGGAGGGTCACAAATCAGATGCATATTCCATTCGAGGTTTCCACCCTATCCGGTTATTGCACAATAAATATATTCTTCATGCTCTATTTCCCTATTCTAGTCATGTTTCCCCCTTTTGATAATTAAGTGTACATCCCCCAAACTTTGAGGCAGATATGTTGGACACACCTGAACTATTGCAATACTCGATCCCCATTAAATCACTCGACCATCGAGAAATTTAGCCGAGGTGTGTTAATGCACCACAAGTGTGAGTAGATGTAAGTAGACCGAGGAATAATAGTCGCAATATCAGAGAAGGAATATGAAAACTAGATGAATTACACAATTAATAGCATCGTTATAGTAGAACGAGTCAAATAACATAAAAATAATAATTACATGTAATGAATATTATAAAAATATCCCCTCCCTGACATGTGTCTCAATCATCTAGCGACAAATCGAAAGCATATATAACCTGTAATATCCTAATTCAGTGGGTCTGTGCATTTGATACGTTGCATGGCTAAATTAGTAGGTGAAGGCTTTGAGGTTTGGATTGGACTCAAGTTTGGGCTTAAATCAGAGTTAAATTGTTTAAAAAGAGAGTTGGTAGTATTTTTAATTTAAATTATTATATTTAGTAGCAAGCTGGGCTTGCGGCCCAAAAATTGGAGGTGCTTTGGATGGGTATTAAGAGGGCGACATAAGGAGGAAGGAATTGGGCCTAGTATAGCCACCTGGAGCCCAAATTGATGGGTAAAATTCGGCACTCCTAGGGGAAGGGGGTTGGACGGCACCTAGCTACAATTTAGGAGTGTTTATTTCTTTTATTTTATGATTAAAAGATGATAATTAAGAGGCGGAGGTGGATTTAAGGTGGCCTCTTTTAAAGAGAGATAAAGGTTGGGTTATTAAGATGGATAAAGGTTATCGGGAGGGAGAGAGTTGGCCGAAATTCTAACTCTGAGGTGTGTGCTAGTGTAGCCGAATTTTGTAGCCATAGTACTCATCTTTCTTTCATTTTTTTCATTCATCTACCCGAAAATCCTCTCCTCCTTTTGTCTCAAACTCTCTTCTTTTCTTTTCCTTACTGCCACCTTCCAACACTTTCTCCCTCTCTTCAATTATTTTTCTTCTAAAACCCACTCTCCTCTGATCATCTTCCTCCATAGCCGAATCTACAAGAGAGGGTTCTTTTCCCAAAGGTGCACCATAAGCCGAATACTCCATGTTAATCTGGTAAGTTTCAGGATTTTGTTTCTTTGCATTTTTCTTTTTCTTTTCATCAAGATCTAATCCAAATCAATTTTTCCAAGGCCTTGTCAATTTCCCTCATTGTTCCTGGGAGCCAAATCCTACCCAGCTATAGTCAGAAGTGTCGATTTGGTGGAAAAACTGAAGGTAGGTTGATGGTAGGATTGATCGAATGGCCTTTCTTGTTCATTATGGTTGGCCGAATGTCATATGGTATGTGTTTGGTTTCGAGTAAGGGATCGGTTTGATAGTTTGGTGTTGGCCGAATGTAGGTGGGGGTGTGAAGCTTTCTTAAAGACATTCGAGATTCGACCAACTAGGTAAGTGTTTGTTTAAGGGATTGTATTTATTTAAGTAGTTGGATCTTATCGTTTAAATGGTATAGTGATAAAGAGGTTATCATGGACAATATTAACAGTCAAACAGTAGGAGTGGTTGGATCTGTAAACCCAACGCCAAAGTAGCGTAGAAGCAGTAGTATGGAAACCATGTGTGTAACTCTTACACACTTTCTTACTTAATATGTTAATGTTGTGTGTTGTTTAAAAGCCGGAATGACGGCTATGGTTATTGAAATACCCTTTTGAGTAAAAGCATGGATGCCGGGTAAGTTGTTATTATTACACACGTTGTATGTGATTTATGAAAGAATGTTATCCTGTATGCATAATTTGGTATGTTAAACATGATCATACTGATGTGGTTACCATAAATATGTGTTATGGGTGATGAGAGGAGGGGGAAGTATGATCTATCAGACTGTCACCAGTGATTTGGTATCACACAGTGGGTTGGCCCCACATATTAAAAGAAAATTTGTGATTAAGTCTCAGTGGTTTGGCACCACGAGTGGTTTGGTACCACATATGATATATTCATAACTCCGGTTACCAGTGGTTTGGCACCACCAGTGGTTTGGTACCACAAGGGGTAGATTTGGGAGACTCGGATGGATACTAGGTTGGATGGGTTGCATGACTTGCATATTAATGTGTGAATTTGTGTAAGGGCATAATTTCTTTGGGATGGGGATTTATACACTGAGTCTCGGTGACTCACCCCTTCCTTTACATTTTGCAGATCAGACTTAGATCGTGGATATGGAGCCGGAGTGGACTCGAGGTGGCCATTCTCAGTTTTTATTTATTTCAAAGATTTCTCTTCGGACTTAGTTACTTCCTTTAATTTGGGATTTCAGTATTGTAATAAGGCCGCCTAACTTTTATTTTGGGATGTTTTATTTGGTTGTTTCTTTTCAAACCACGATAAGTATGTGTTTTCGGTAATGCTCACGGATTAAGTAATGAATATGAAGTAGCAAATAAGCAACTAAGTTTTTTTGAAAATAAGATTTAACGCGTTTTGAACACCGCAAGATTCAAACTCGTTTTCTCCAAAATTATTCAAAAGTTTTCTCCTTAAACAAAATTGACAAATCGATTTGCAAACATTTTCTCCCCGTGGCACGCCATATTCGGTTGTAATGTTTTAACCGAGTTTGGACTGTTACATTTTGGTATCAGAGCACAGTTCAAAAGATCGGTTTTAGGCTGAGGGCCCAAAATATGTTTTGGGTTTGTGAAGCGATTAGCTTTTGGAAAGCATGGCACTGAGTCTCGGTCTTAGATCCACCCGGTAAGTGCCCTAACCACATTGTGATATATTTGTTGGGTTTTGTAGGCTTAGACGTAGCTAAGGATGATAGTACCAATGGACTCTAGGTTTAGACAAACAACTTTTCTAATCCATAAGACTTAACCTTAATAAACAAAACCTATAGACAAGTCATAAGGCTAAAGTGTGGCAACAAGCATATGTATGTCTAGGAGTAGATCCGAAAGAGCTTGGTATTTAAGTAGTCCGAGTGACTCACCTCCTCTTCATGAGAATCTTACGATGCATAGTGATTGTTTACTTTAGCCAAGCCGAGGTGTGGCAATAGGCATATGCATGTCTAGGAATGGATTCGGAAAAGCTTGGTATTTAAGCAGTCTAGTGACTCACCTCCTTTTCACTAGAATCCTACTTGGTGCATAGTGACTATTCACCCTAATTACGAGTGTGTTGACAGCCAAAACTTACAACTAAAACCCGAAAGGGACCAACCCACTGTTTTTGTGAAAACCCTAGTTTTGAAATTACCAAATAACCCCTAGATTTGTGAAAATTACCTTAGATTGAAAAATGACCAAAATACCCTTGGTTTATAAAACTACCAAATTACCTTGACTTGTAAAATTTTTGAAATGCCCCCAAATTTACAAAATTACCAAAATACCCCCCGAATTTGTGAAATTACTGAAATACCCCAGTTGAAAAATTTTACCAAAATACCCTTATTTTGCCAAATCACTCGAAATCATATTTTGGAAAATTACGAAAATACCCCGAATAGTGAAATGATGAAAATACCCTTAGGTGATGGATGTGCTCGTATGAATGTTGGATGTGCATGTTTCCTAGAATTAGGAAGACTGAAAGCTAGAGATAGATCGAATGTGAAAGAATCACTTTTAAAACTATTACTCATAAAATTGTCATGGATAAATAGTGAGCAATTATTAATTCATAAAATTCTTAGCGAGATAAGCATAAATGAGAAGCATGAGTACAAGAGGTCGTGGACGTCCGCTGCGTGGCCGTGGTAGGGGTAGGATGACCTTGTCAGAACCAACAAGGTCAGCCATGGGTCAGGAATGCGATGCGGATCTACGTGCATGAAGGTGTGTTTCAAGACCGGACCGGTGGTAATGATGTAGTATCGCAGGCGATACTGCGAGTTTTAGAAAGGTTTGCCGATGCAGGTGGGGGAGTAGAAACTCGCAAATTCATGGTGGAGCGACTCTAGGCTAACGGAGCAGAGGTGTTTAAGGGAGTTTTTGGAGTAGCTCCCAGCACTGCTGAATACTGGTTAGAGGCGACAGAATGTATAATGGATGATTTAGACTTCTCAGCTGAGGAGAAGTTGAAGGGGATAGTGTCTCTTCTCCGGGATGAGGCATACCAGTGGTGGATCACAGTCAGGAATGGTGCAATGGTCGGTAATATCACCTGGGATTACTTCAAGGTAGTCTATCAAAGGAAGTATGTGGGAGCTGGTTATACTGATGAGCAGCGTAAGGCATTCTTGTATTTGGTGTAAGGGAATAAGTCGATACCCGGGTACGAGGCTAAATTTTTGAGGTTAAGTAGGTATGCTCAGGGTATGGTGGCTACGGAGCATGAGCGCTGTGTTAGGTTCGAGGACGGGCTAAGAGATGAGCTACGGGTGATGATTGCACTTTAGCGTGAAAGGGAATTTGTCGTTCTCATGGAAAAGGCCAAAATAGCTGAGACGATGAAGCGCACCGAGAGATAGAATTAGGACCAAGGTAGGGATAAAAGGAGCTTTGGGCCGTCAAGGTCTACTGGAAGTTCTCAGAAGAGGGCTAGATTTGATGGATCGAGGCGGTTGCAAAGCCTGCTGACTCCGCTCAATGGCCATCTCAGTGTGCTATGTGTGGAAAGTCTCATTCGGAAGAGTGTTTGGCTGGTAGTAGAGGGTACTTTGAGTGCGGATCCATGAAGCAACGGGTAAGGGACTATCCATGAAGTTAGCTAGGATCAAAGCGAGGTCAAGGGCGTAGTCAATTTAGGAGAGATGGCCAGACAACCACGGAGGGTCGAGGTGTGGTTAGGGGTAATGGTAATGACAATGGTCGAGGTCGTGGAGCACTGGCCGAGGTCTTTGGAGGGGCTAATGCTAAGCGACTGGGTTGGTCTCTGCAACTAGGCGTCGAGAGGAGGCGATGCATGCCGACGTTATAACGAGACGTTTATAATTTTGGGTTGCCTTATATTACTTTAATTGATGTTGGTTCGACACACTCTTATGTTGCCAGTAGATTAGTGGGAACTTTGAACTTAGCCTATGAGATATCTATTAGGAATATGACAGTAGTTAGCCCTCTAGGACACTTTGTGGTAGTAGACAAACTGTATAGGAATGTACCCCTAGAACTTCAAGGGGTCATGTTTCAAACAGATTTGATGGAACTACCCTTCGGGGAGTTCGATTTAATCTTAGGAATGGATTGGTTGGTTAATTACCAGGCCGAACTAGACTGTGCAGCTAAGCGCATGGCACTGAGATTGATTGAGGGTGAAGAGGTGGTAATGATAGGAGAGGGGAGGAATTACCTATAGAATATGGTGTCCGCATTTAAGGCCGAAAAGATGGTAAGGAAAGGATGCGAGGCGGTTATAGTCTACATATGTGCCTTGGAAGTTAAGGAATCAGGAATGGAGAATGTTTGAATGGTGAAAGACTTTGTCGATGTCTTTGCGGAAGAGCTTTTGGGCTTGCCCTCGAATCGCGAAGTAGAGTTCGGTATAGACCTTCTACCAGGAATCGCGCCAATGTCAATCGCTCCGTATAGGATGGCACCAGAGGAATTGGTGGAGTTAAAAGCACAGATTTAGGAGTTGCTAGATCGGGGTTTCATCTAGCCAAGTGCATCTCCGTGGGGAGCGCTGGTACTCTTTGTTAAGAAGAAGGACGGGTCGATGCGCATGTGCATAAACTATCGTCAGTTGAATAAATTGACGATTAAGAACAAGTACCCTTTGCCTAGGATAGACGACTTGTTCGACCAGCTTAAGGGCAAGATAGATTTGAGGCCGGGGTATCACCAACTTAAGGTAAAGGAGGCAAATATCGATAAGACGGTATTTCATACTCAATACGGGCATTATGAATTTTTGGTTATGCCGTTCAGGTTGACGAACACACCAGTAGTGTTTATGGATATGATAAATAAGGTGTTCGGTAGTATTTGGATCGTTTAAATCGAGATTTATCGATGATATTACGGTGTACTCGAAATCGGAGGAGGAGCATGGCGCATTTATAAGTGGTGTTGCGATTCTAAGGAAAAGCGTTTATCGCCAAGTTTAGTAAGTGCAAGTTAAAATTGAAGGAGGTTATTTTCTTGGGTCATGTAGTGTCAATTTGAGGGATTAGAGTGGACCCTCAGAAGATTGAGGCTGTTTTGGATTGGAAGCCATCGAAGTCTGTGCATGGCGGAGATTCGAAGTTTTCTAGGGCTAGCAGGGTATTACTTGAGGTTCGTGGAAGGATTTTCTCTGATTGCAGCGCCGTTAACCAAGTTACTAATGAAAGGGGTTCTATTTGTGTGGTCAGACAAGCAACAGGAAAGTTTTAAGAAGTTAAAAAGGATTTTGACGGAGGCCCCGGTGTTAATTCAACCAGAAGCCGAAAAGGAATTTACGGTTTATTGTGATGCATCCCACACAGGATTGGGTTGTGTGCTGATGCAAGAAGGAAAAGTGGTAGCGTACGCTTCTCGACAGTTAAGACCTGACCAAGTGAACTACCCGACGTATGATTTGGAATTGGCTGTAGTAGTTTTGATTTGAAAATTTGGAGACATTATTTGTATGGAGAGAAGTCGGTGGTGTATCACGGATTACAAGACCTTGAAGTACCTTCACCTTGAAGGAGTTGAATTTAAGGCAAAGGAGGTGGATTGAGTAGTTAAAGGACTATAAGCGCTCGATTGAGTACCACCGGGAAAGGCTAATGTGGTAGCCAGACACCTTAAGCCGTAAGGTAGTGGTGAATTTAAGAGCCATGTTTGCTCACCTTAGTCTGTATGAGGATGGAAGCCTGTTAGCGAAATTGCAAGTAAAGCCAACATGGATTAACGAGGTTAAGGAAAAACAATTGGCAGATGAAGTTTTAAGTGCTCATTGGTTGCAAGTACTGAATGGTGAATTGGAAGGGTATAGCTTGAACAGTGATGGAGTACTGTGTTTTCAAGGGAATGTGTGTATGCCTAAGAATGTGGAGTTAAGGCAGAAGATTTTGCAATAGGCACATAGCAGTCCATATGCTATACACCCAGGAGGTAGTAAGATGTACCGGGATTTGCGGGAGTAATTTTGATGGCCGGGCCTTAAGCGTGAAGTAACAGAATTTGTGAGCAAGTGTCTGACATGTCAGTAGGTTAAAGCTAAACATCAGTTACCCTCGGGATTGTTGCAACCGATTAAGATTCCACAATGGAAGTGGGAAAGGATTACAATGGATTACGTGAGTGGGCTACCCTTACGCCTACCAAGAAGGATTCAATTTGGGTGATTGTGGACCGTCGACAAAGTTGGCTCATTTCATACACATGCGTATGGATTTTCTCTTGAAGTTAGCAAAATTATATGTAGCGAGAGATTGTAAGGTTACATGGGGTGCCGGTGTCAATTATTTTGACGAGACCCAAGGTTTAAGTCACAGTTCGGAAAGATTTGCACGAGCACTAGGCACAAATTAGATTCGATCGGCATTTCATCCCGGTTAGATGGACAATCGGAGAGGGTGATTCAATTTTGGAGGACATGCTAAGGGGATGTGTCTTGGATTTCAAGGCGGTTGGGAAGAATTCACGCCATTGGCGAGTTCAGCGATATAACAATAGTTATCGGTAGTATTAAGATGGCTCTATCTGAAGCGTTATATGGTGAAGTGTCGTACCCTACGTGTTGGGCGAAATTGGGAGAAGCGGCGGTTGTTGGGTCGAGCTGAATTCTGAGAGGCGAGAGGATAAGGTGAAGGTGATTAAAGCTCGTTTGAAAGAAGCCTCGGACGGCGAAAGTCTTATCTCGATCTCAAGCGGAAGGACATAGAGTTTCTGAAGGTGACAAGGTTTTCTTGAAGGTGTCGCCGTGGAAAAAGGTTCTGAGTTTTGGTAGGAAAGGCAAGTTAAGCCCTAGATTTATTGGGCCCTATCAGGTGTTGAAGCGGGTCGGACCAATGGCGCACCAGCTTGAGTTGCCACCAGAGTTGGGTCAAATCCACGATGTGTTTCATGTTTCCATGCTTAGACACTATCGCTCGGATCCATCACATGTTGTGCCGATGGAGGCGATAGAGGTGAATCCAGACTTATCGTTTGAGGAGGAACCAGTGTAGATCCTAGATTGGGATATTTAGGTTTTGCGTGAAATACATTCCTTTGGTAAAGGTACTATGGCGGAACCATGGGTGGGAAGAAGCGACATGGGGCCGGGAAGATGTTATCGACAATAATACCTCAACTCTTTTGACGGTAAATTTAGAGGTGAAATTTATTTTAAGGGGTAGAACTATAATATCCTAATTACGTGAGTGCATGCATTTGATCGTTGCATGGCTAAATTAGTAGGTGAAGGCTTTGAGGTTTGGATTGGGCTCATGTTTGGGCTTAAATTAGAGTTAAATTGTTTAAAAGAGAGTTAGTAGTATTTTAATTTAAATTATTATATTTAGTAGCAAGCGGGCTTATGACCCAAAAATTGGAGGTGCTTTGGATGGGTATTAAGAGGGCGTCACAAGAGGAAGGAATTGGGCCTAGTATGGCCGCTTGGGGCCCAAATTGATGGGTAAAATTCGGCACTCCTAGGGGATGGGGGTTGGACGGCACCTAGCTATAATTTAGGAGTGTTTATTTCTTTTATTTTATGATTAAAAAGATGATAATTAAGAGGGAAGAGATGGATTTAAGGTGGCCTCTTTTAAAAGAGAGATAAAGGTTGGGTTATCAAGATGGATAAAGGTTATCAGGAGGGAGAGAGTTGGCTGAAATTCCAACTCTGAAGTGTGTGCTAGTGTAGCCAAATTTTGTAGCCATGGTACTCATCTTTCTTTCATTTTTTTTTCATTCATCTACTTTGCTAGCCAAAAATCCTCTCCTCCTTTTGTCTCAAACTCTCTTCTTTTCTTTTCCTTGCCGCCACCTTCCAACACTTTCTCCCTCTCTTCAATTGTTTTTCTTTCAAAACCCACTCCCCTGTGATCATCTTCCTCTATAGCCGAATCTACAAGAGAGGGTTCTTTTCCCGAAGGTGCACCATAAGTCGAATACTCCTCGTTAATCTGGTGAGTTTTGGGATTTTGTTTCTTTGCGATTTCTCTTTTCCTTTTCATCAAGATCTAATCCGAATCAGTTTTTCCAAGGCCCTATCGATTTCCCTCATTGGTCTGTGTAACACCTAACCCATATCCATCCTTGAATTAGGGTTACGGTATTACAGGTCATATAATAGTTCAATAGATATTCATTACATTTCACAACTCAAAATTAAATCACATCAATGCTAGTACCTTAATCAAATATCGAGTCTTAAAACCATAGCATTCTTATCATTTCATAATTAAAACATAATCCGACATCTATTAAAACATATCATATCTGAGAATGTATAACAAAACAACTATTCCATTAGTGAATATCAAACCTATTATTATTTATATCTTTTGTACATATGAAATTTAAACATCAATAGAACCATACTTTACTACTATTTTTTTATTCATTTATCGGCAATGGTGATATAAAAACATAACCAATCATACTTTAGTTACTATTATACCATGCATATTCACTAATGTCAAAGGCATATCTAAGCAAAATTTCGAATCAATATTTACTTATTGATTAATTAATTCATGGCTATACCAATTCACATGTTATGCACATTAATCTAAGTTAAAATAACCACACAACATACTAGCCATACATACATTTACTCATAAAAATAATTATCATTTCAAGACCAAATATACTTATTCTCTTGACACAAGTTCATGCGCATATGTCCATATTGATTTTAACCATTTTGTGCACAAATAATATTAAAAGTACCCCCAATTCGCATTCTTAAAATACATACAGAAAATCAATCACTTAACTACATATTCGGCCATCCAAGATAACTTCAATACATAACATATACTATACCACATACTCAATAATAAGAGTCTAATACTTTGAATCATAAATCCAAACATTATCAATGTATATACCTTATATTAAGCTCATCAACATGAACCAATTAATAAGTCTTTCTTATCATAATCTAACATGCACAAATAATAATACCACTCTCACACATGATTAAACCATAATCAAGCATAAATAATAGTTCATGGCATGAGCAAACAATATCATCAAAACACGAAACAAGTTATTCCAAAATAGATAGCCATTTTAGCATGGCTAGCATATTTACACTATTACAAAACATTAATTATATGGTTCAATCTAGCCTATACATGCCCTTTTAAATAACAAACTAAGTTTTCAATACCAAAAAAAATCGATAGTGTGGTTGACTTCACGGATGATCCTTGAGCAGTAGTTAGATTCAAGATCTATAAAATAGAGGTAGACAAAGACACACACGATGGCTTACTAGCTTAGTAAGTCTCAAGCAAATATCAATATAATGAGCATACATTTAAACATATTAAAATCCAAGCTTGTAGTATAAAACACAATTATTTCATTACATAAAATTTTGATAGTGAATAATAGTAATGCTCATTACTTAAACATCATTGCTATGACATCGTGGCTGTACATTATTATTATTCCATATAAACCAATCTAGACATCGATCTTCTATTTCAACTTATCATAAGCACAAGTGCTTTTGTCACACTCATCAACGATCTTTAACTATACAATAAAATTTTAGTTCACTTCATTCCTTACTAAAATGGTAGGTTAGTTCTTACGAACTTGTACCACTTAACACTATATAAACATCTCACCTTATTTGATATTCGAAATCTCCACTTATAGCGTATCAAGGCATAAAGCACCGCTAGGCATTTAAAGCCGAAATAAATCAAGCATGAAGCACGCTGAGCACTAAGCTTTGAATAGATCAAACACGAGGCACTGCTGGGCACTAAGCGAATAGATCATTGAAGCCGACACTGCTGAGCCTAAGCCCGAATATATCAAACACGAAGCACGCTGAGCACTAAGCAGAATATATCAAACAAAGAGCACGCTGGCATTAAAGCCGAAATGTAACAGGCACAAGGCACGCTGAGCATTAAAGCCGATATATAACACAATCAACATTCCATGCACATTACTTAAGGCTATAATCACATCCATCTCATATGCTTTATTTTACAATATCATGTTAAGCCAGAGCGTAAGTATCCACATCACATTCAACCAACAAATTTAATACCATTTCATGCCCACATTTGGCCTATATACATTATTATGCCTTAGTATACCAAATTTTCTCATATACTACTTTTGTAATTAACTTTTCGATATAAATTTGCTTAAGGACTTACCTCGGTTGTTGATAGGCCGTGCAAATCGGCTATTCGAGAACCTTCGTCTTCCCTCGATCTAATTCCGTTTTTCTTTTCTCTTGATCTAAAACACATTGAAATTCAACTCATTCAAGTACAATTCATCTTAATTTACTCCCTAAGCACATAAATGGGCAAATTACCATTTTACCCCTACTATTTCAATATTTGCAATTTAGTCTTATTTGCATAAAACTCAAAATACATCAAATTTCCCCATACTCCTTAAGGGCCGAATGTGTATAAGGACTTTACAAGTCTATTTCTTTCATTTATTTTGCAATCAAGCCCCTCTAAAATTTTATTTTTACAAATTGGCCCTAAAAACACAAATTTACCAAAACTTCCAACACATAATATACTAATTTTTAACCTACCTTTCATATAACATCATCAAACATCATAAACCTCAAGAATTCATCCATGGCCGATTCATATATACACACTAATCTTAGAAATTCTAGCATGGGTCGGGTAATATACTAAGCAACGATCTCAAAAACATAAAAATTAACAAAAATCGAGCTAGATTTCTTACCTAATTAAGCTTGAGAAATGCCGAATGTTCTAAAGCTTTTCTCCCCTTTTCTTTTGTGTTCTTTTCGGCCAAAGATGAACAAATGAATGGCTTTTTATTTTATTGTTTTATTAACATATATTTATTAGTTATTTTAACATATAATGTAATATTATATATTATAAAAACTCAAACACTATTACATGCATCAAGGTGGCCGGCCATTAACCTAAAAATGGGCTATTTGCCCTTTTAATACCTCACATTAAAAAGCCATGCTCAATTTAACACATTACACTTTAGTTGGCCACTTTTACTTTTTATGCGATTAAGTCCTTTTTATCAAATTCGACACTTAAACGATAAAATTTTTCTACGAAATTTTCACACATATAAATACATACATAATAAACACTAAATATAATATGTAAACATTTCTCGGCTCAGTTAGTGGTCCTAAAACCACCTTTTCGATTAAAGTCGATTCGATTACATTACAACTCTCCCCTTAAGGATTTTCGTCCCAGAAAATCTTACAGATTAAACAATGTGGGATATTGTTGCCTCATTGAATCTTGAGGCTCCCACGTTGCCTCTTCAACTCGTGTCGATTCCATAACAATTTCACTAAGAAATCTTTTGTTTCTTAACTCTTTCATTTCTCGAGCTAGAATACGGATCGACTTTTCCTCATCGTCATATCAGTTGTATCTCAATCTAAGGCGGGACAATCACATGTAGCGGATCGATGCATATTCTGAACATAGAAACATGAAATACATCGTGTATCTTTTCTAATTGGGAGGTAGCTTCAATCTATAAACAGCAGGCCCAACACGTTCAATGATTTCATACGGTCCAATGAACCTTGGGCTCAACTTGCCTTCGACCAAAAGCGGAGCACTTTCTTCCACGGAGAAACCTTTAAAAGACTCGATCTCAATCTGAATTCAATATCTTTCGTTTCAAATCGGCATAAGACTTTCGATGATCAAGGCGACTTTCAAATTGTCTCTAATAATAGCTACTTTATTCGGTTTCTTTAATCAAATCGACCCGTGTATCTTGTTCTCGCTGAGCTCAGTCTAGTATAATGGTGTTCGACATTTTCACCCGTACAAGGCTTCATAAGGTGCCATTTTGATACTAGATTGAAAACTATTATTATAAGCAAATTCAATCAAAGGTAGGTATCGTTCCCACGTACCTTTAAACTCGAGAACGCAACATCTCAACATGTCCTCAAGTATCTGAATGGTTTGTTCGGATTGACCGTCTGACTGCGGATGGAAAGCTGTACTAAAATAAAGTTTAGTACCTAAAGCATCTTGCAATTTTTTCCAAAACCGCGATGTGAATCTCGGGTCTCTATGCGAAACAATGGAACTCGGTACACCATGCAATCTCACAATCATGATACATACAATTCAACAAGTTTATCAAGTGAATAGATGCATGCGTCTTGGCACAAAATGGGCTAATTTAGTTGACCTATCAACTATAACCAGACGACATCTTTCCTACTCGAGTCATAGGGAGGCGGATACAAAATCCATTGTAATTCTATCCCATTTCTATTCGGTATCATGATTGGTGAAGTAGTCCAGATGGCACTTGATGCTCGACTTTTACTTGGCACAGATTAAGCACTTAGAAACAAATTCGGATATATCCGTTTCATGCCGGGCCACCAATAGAACTATTTCAAATCGTTATACATTTTGTGCTACCGGATGTATCGATAGTCGACTATTATGAGCCTCACTCAAAATCATCTGTATCAAATCTGAGTTCTTTGGAACACACATTCGGCTTTTAAAATTCAAACAATCATTTGCATCAATCTGAAAATCTGACTCTGCACCTTTTTCACATTGAATTGACTAGCAATCAAAACTTCATCAACTTTACATGCATCACAAATTTGTTGAATAAACATCGGTCTTGCTCGTAACTTCGGCTATGATCGAACCATCACTGAACATAGCCATCTGTGCATTCGATTACGAAGAGCAAATAATGATTTCGACTTAGCATCCGCAACAACATTAGCTTTTCGGGTGATAGTCAATCACGGTTCATAATCTTTCAACGATTCTAGCCACTGCATTGTCTCAAATTTAGGTCTTTACGAGTCATTAGATACTTTAAACTTTTGTGATCTGAATAAATGTGACATTTCTGCCAAATAAATAGTGGCGCCAAATTTTCAATGCGAAAACAATGGTACGCAAGTTCTAAGTCATCGTGGGTAATTTCTTTCGTGCGGTTTCAATTGTCTTGAGCGTAGGCTACAACTTTGCCTTCTGCATCAAAACGCAGCCCAAACCATTTAAAAAGCATCGGAATAAACAACGAATTCTTTACGATTCGAATGAACTAATCTGGAGCTTACATCAAAGGGCTTTCGGTGATCAAAACTTTTACGGCACTTTTCGACCACTCGAGCACGACATCTTTACGCAATAACTTTGTCAGCAGGGTAGCTATCATAGAAAAATCTTTCACAAATCGTCGATAGTAACCCGCAAGTCGAAAAACTTCAAATTTCGAAACATTTTGGTGGCTTCCAATCAAGTATAGCCGATATTTTGTTGGATCAACTCGAATGCACGATCTTTGAAACAACGAGTCCCAAAAAATGACCTCTTTCATCGAACTCACACTTACTAAACTTAGCATGGCGATGATCTCATAAAGTTTGTAGCACTAACCTCAAATGTTAGGCGTGTTCAATTTCATCTTTGGAATAGATCAATATGTCATCAATAAACACCACCACAAATCAATCCAAAAGCGTCTAAAACCGATTCATCAAATCCTTAAAAAGCAAGAGTGCATTAGTAAGCGAAAAGGCATTACCAAAAACTCAAAATGTTAGTACCTCGTCAAAATGGGTCTTTAGCACATACATATCTCGACTATAATGATAATAACCCGATCTCAAGTCTATCTTTGAAAATCTGAAGCCCTTTCAAGCGATCAAACATATCATCAATCGAGGTAGCGGTACTTATTCTTTATAGTTACCTTATTCGATTCTAGATAATCAATACACATTCGCATCGTTCCATCTTTCTTTCTCACAAAAAATGGTGCACCCAAGGAGAGAAACTTGGTGGTACAAAGCCCTATCTGTTAACTCTTGCAAGCGTGCTTTCGACTCTTTTAGCTCGATGGGTGTCATCCGATATGGAGCTATTGAGATCGAGTCGTTCAGGAGCTAATTCAATGCCAAACTCAATCTCTCGTATAGGGGTAAACTTGATAGTTCTTGAAACACATCGAGTATTCACATACAATCGATGCAGATTCAATCATTTCTCGAGACAATTTATTATCCGATTACATAAGCCAAATAAACTTCAACCTTTTCTCACATACTTTTGGGCTAACATCGATGATATAGCATGTAGAAACCCACGAATCCTTTGGATTCAATTCTAATGATCTCACCATTACGGTGTCTCAAATTAATAAGCTTTCTTTTGCAATTCACCTTTGCATCATGCGAAGTTAACGATCCATTCCCAAAATTATATCAAACTCATCGAAAACAGCGACATTAAATCAATTGGGAAGCAAAAATCCGAATCATCAATGGGCAACTTTTACACACTTTATTGACAAACACACATCTACCCAAAGGGTTGGATCGCGAATCACAAACTCGATGAGCTCAATGGTAGAGTCTTCTTGAATACCAGTTTCACATACATATGAATGGGTGAACCGGGATCAATCAATGCAATCACGGTAGTATCATAAAGGGTGAAAGTCAGGTAATGACATACGGAGAAGCGGCATCCTCTCTAGCTCGAGTAACATAAGCTCTGGCGGAGCTCTAGCCTAGATCGATCTGTTGTGTTCTTTGTCCCTCTCGACTACCACCTACATTGCGAATGCACGGGTGTTACGCCCGTCTTGATGCACTACTCGGTCTAGAGTTCTATGCTATATTCGACTCATCTAACATCGGGCACTCTCGAATAAAATGGTCTGAGGATCCACATTTAAAGCAAGACCGGTCACGAACTCTACAACTCCGAGGATGCCATTTTCCACAATGTTTGCATTCAACTCGATTCTGTGGGACGTTACCAACATTGGCCATCGAGGTAGCTCGGGAGCCCATTGGAGGTCGATCACGTCTAAATGAATCTGAAGTAGCTTTGTGTCGACTGAAGTCATCTCTAAACTTTTTAGATGTGGAATGAAAATTCTTGCAGAGCGATCTTTTACGGGTGTCTCTAACTTCATCTCGGCCTTTCTTTTCTCTTTCCCAAGCTCTTCAGCTTTGCAAGCTCGCTCAACTAGTGTCACAAATTCTTTGATCTCAAGAATGCCAACTAGTAACTTCAAATCTTCATTCAAACCGTCTTCAAACCTTTTGCACATAATGGCTTCAATAGATACACACTCCAGAGCATATCGGCTCAATCGACAAATTTTGCTCATATTCATCCGATCATTTGCCCTGTTTAGTTCAAGAAATGCTTTACGTTTACGGTCGATGAACCTCTGGTGATATATTTCTTGCGAATTCATTACGGAAGAAATCCCGTTACTTTTCTTTTGGAACCATTGATACTAGTGTATTCCACGGTGATAGGTAGTGTCCGAAGCAAAGATATAGCACATTTTAAACATTAAGTCGGGAGTGCAAGATAGCTCATCAAGTACCCGAATAGTGTTATCAAGCCACATCTCATTTCGCTCTGCATCATCATCATCATTAGCCTTGAATTCTTATTTAAATTTCCTAATTTTATCAGCAGGAGGCCTACTAGATCCCATTGGATCTATCATCGAAGTCTTTGAAGGTACGAGTTGGATTATTCGGGGTGGAGGTTGTTGTACCGTTGGATTATTCTAAATAAATTGGGTAAACCATTCATTCATCATTGGTAGAAGGCTTTTTAGCCTCTCCCTCGTGGTTACACATGGCGGTTGAGAGTCTAGTGGCAGATCCATGTGCGAGACGGTATGACGCTCTCCACATCATCGACTCTGGCTCTATCGGGATAAGAATCCATTTACTATATAAAATACAATTGAAATTGTCAGAAGTCACCACACTATCATATATACAATTTAAAGGCATGTATAGCTAGACCCTTACATACTACGGTAGTCCTAGAATCGACTAAACCGTAGCTCGATACCAATAAAATGTAACACCCCAACCCATATCCATCATTTGAATTAGGGTTACGGTATTACCGATCATATAATAGTTCAATAGATATTCATTACATTTTACAACTCAAAATTAAATCACATCAATGCTAGTACCTTAATCAAATATCAGTCTTAAAACCATAGCATTCTTAACATTTCATAATTAAAACATAATCCGACATCTATTAAAACATATCATATCTGAATGTATAATAAAACAACTATTCCATTAGTGAATATCAAACCTATTATTATTTATATCTTTTGTACATATGAAATTTAAACATCAACCGAACCATACTTTACTACTATTTGTTTTATTCATTTATACGGCAATGGTGATATAAAAACATAACCAATCATACTTTAGTTACTATTATACCATGCATATTCACTAATGTCAAAGGCATATCTAAGCAAAATTTTGAATCAACATTTACTTATTAGATTAATTAATTCATGACTATACCAATTCACATGTTATGCACATTAATCTAAGTTAAAATAACCACCTGACATACTAGCCATACATACATTTACTCATAAAAATAATTATCATTTCAAGACCAAATATACTTCTTCTCTTGACACAAGTTCATGCGCATATGTCCATATTGATTTTAACCATTTTGTGCACAAATAATATTAAAAGTACCCCAATTCGCATTCTTAAAATACATACGAGAAAATCAATCACTTAACTACATATTAAGCCATCCAAGATAACTTCAATACATAACATATACTATACCACATACTCAATAAGAAGAGTCTAATACTTTGCGAATCATAAATCCAAACATTATCAATGTATATACCTTATATTAAGCTCATCAACATGAACAAATTAATAAGTCTTTCTTATCATAATCTAACATGCACAAAGAATAATACCACTCTCACATTGATTAAACCATAATCAAGCATAAATAATAGTTCATGGCATGAGCAAACAATATCATCAAAACACGAAACAAGTTATTCCAAAATAGATAGCCATTTTAGCATGGCTAGCATATTTACTATTACAAAACATTAATTATATGGTTCAATCTAGCCTACACATGCCCTTTTAAATAACAAACTAAGTTTTCAATACCAAAAGAAAGTCGATAGTGTGGTTGACTTCACGGATGATCCTTGAGCCGTAGTTTGATTCAAGATCTATAAAGCAGAGGTAGACAAAGACACACACGATGAAAGCTTACAAGCTTAGTAAGTCTCAAGCAAATATCAATATAATGAGCATACATTTAAACATATTAAAATCCAAGCTTGTAGTATAAAACACAATTATTTCATTACATAAAATTTTGATAGTGAATAATAGAAATGCTCATTACTTAAACATCATTGCTATGACATCGATGAAGCTGTACATTATTATTATTCCATAGAAACCAATCTAGACATCGATCTTCTATTTCAACTTATCATAAGCACAAGCGCTTTTGTCACACTCATCAACGATCTTTAACTATACAATAAAATTTTAGTTCACTTCATTCCTTACTAAAATGGTAGGTTAGTTCTTACGAACTTGTACCACTTAACACTATATAAACATCTCACCTTATTTGATATTGAAATCTCCACTTATAGCGTATCAAGCATAAAGCACGCTAGGCATTTAAAGCGAAATAAATCAAACGCGAAGCTTTCTGAGCACTAAGCGAATAGATCAAGCACGAGGCACGATGAGGCACTAAGCGAATAGATCAGCAGCACGAGCACGCTGAGCACTAAGCCTAAATATATCAAACGCGAAGCACCTTTGAAACACTAAGCAGAATATATCACAAACCACGAAGCACGCTGAGGTATTAAAGCTAGAAATGTAACACCGACTGGAAGGCACGCTGAGGCATTAAAGCCCGATATATAACACAATCAACATTCCATGCACATTACTTAAGGTTATAATCACATCCATCTCATATGCTTTATTTTACAATATCATGTTAAACCCGAGCGTAAGTATCCACATCACATTCAACCAACAAATTTAATACCATTTCATGCCCACATTAACCCTATATACATTATTATGCCTTAGTATACCAAATTTTATCATATACTACTTTTGTAATTAACTTTTCGATATAAATTTGTAAGGACTTACCTCGGGTTGTCGATAAGTAGTGCAAATCGATATTCGAGAACCTTCGTCTTCCCAGATCTAATTAGTTTTCTTTGCTCTTGATCCAAAACACATTGAAATTCAGCTCATTCAAGTACAATTCATCTTAATTTAGTCCCTAAGCACATAAATGGGCAAATTGCCATTTTACCCCTACTATTTCAATACTTTGCAATTTAGTCCTATTTGCATAAAACTCAAAATACATCAAATTTCCCCATACTCCTTAAGGGCCGAATGTGTATAAGGACTTTACAAGTCTATTTCTTTCATTTATTTTGCAATCAAGCCCTCTAAAATTTTATTTTTACAAATTGGCCCTAAAAACACAAATTTACCAAAACTTCTAACACATAATATACTAATTTTAACCTACCTTTCATATAACATCATCAAACATCATAAACCTCAAGAATTCATCCGTGGCGATTCATATATACACACTAATCTTAGAAATTCTAGCATGGGTGGGTAATATACTAAGCAACGATCTCAAAACATAAAAATTAACAAAAGCAAGCTAGATTTCTTACCTAATTAAGCTTGAGAAATGCCGAATGTTCTAAAGCTTTTCTCCCTTTATTTTGTGTTCTTTTCGCCAAAGATGAACAAATGAATAGCTTTTATTTTATTATTTTATTAACATATATTTATTAGTTATTTTAACATATAATGTAATATTATATATTATAAAACTCAAACACTATTACATGCATCAAGGTGGCGACCATTAACCTAAAATGGGCTATTTGCCCTTTTAATACCTCACATTAAAAGCCATGCTCAATTTAACACATTACACTTTAGTTGGCCACTTTTACTTTTTATGCGATTAAGTCCTTTTATCAAATTCGACACTTAAGCGATAAAATTTTTCTCTGAAATTTTCACACATATAAATACATACATAATAAACACTAAATATAATATGTAAACATTTCTTGGCTCGGATTCGTGGTCCCAAAACCACCTTTCCGATTAGGGTCAGATTCGGTCTGTTACATCCTAGAAGCCAAATCCTGCCCTGTTATAGTCAGAAGTGCCGATTTGGTGGAAAAACCAAAGGTAGGTTGATGGTAGGGTTTGCCGAATGGCCTTTCTTGATCATTATGGTTGGCCAAATGTCATATGGTACGTGTTTGGTTCCGAGTAAGGGATCTGTTTGATAGTTTGGTGTTGGCCGAATGTAGGTGGGGGTGTGAAGCTTTCTTAAAGACATTCGAGATTCGACCAACTACGTAAGTGTTCGTTTAAGGGATTGTATTTATTTAAGTAGTTGGATCATATCGTTTAAATGGTATAGTGATAAAGAGGTTATCATGGACAATATTAACAGTCAAACAGTAGGAGCGGTTGGATCTGTAAACCCAACGCCAAAGTAGCGTAGAAGCAGTAGTACGGAAACTAGGTGTGTAACTCTTACACACTTTCTTACTTAATATGTTAATGTTGTGTGTTATTTAAAAGCCAGAATGACGGCTATGGTTATTGAAATACCCTTTTGAGTAAAAGTGTGGATGCCGGGTAAGTTGTTATTATTACTCGCGTTGTATGTGATTTATGAAAGCATGTTATCCTGTATGCATAATTTTGTATGTTAAACATGATCATACTGATGTGGTTACCATAAATATGTGTTATGGGTGATGAGAGGAGGGGGAAGTACGATCTATCAGACTATCACCAGTGATTTGGTATCACACAGTGGGTTGGCCCCACGTATTAAAAAAATTTTGTGACTAAGTCTTAGTGGTTTGGCACACCAGTGGTTTGGTACCACGTATGATATATTCGTAACTCCGGTTACCGGTGGGTTGGCACCACCAGTGGTTTGGTACCACAAGGGGTAGATTTGGGAGACTCGGATGGATACTAGGTTGGATGGGTTGCATGACTTCATATTAATGTGTGAATTTGTGTAAGGGCATAATTTCTTTGGGATGGGAATTTATACACCGAGTCTCGGTGACTCACCCCTTCCTTTACATTTTGCAGATCAGACTTAGATCGTGGATATGGAGTCGGAGTGGACTCGAGGTGGCCATGCTAAGTTTTTATTTATTTCAAAGATTTCTTTTCGGACTTAGTTATTTCCTTTAATTTAGGATTTCAGTATTGTAATAAGGCCGCCTAACTTTTATTTTGGGATGTTTTATTTGGTTGTTTCTTTTCAAACCACGATAAGTATGTGTTTTCGGTAATGCTCACGGATTAAGTAATGAATATGAAGTAACAAATAAGCAACTAAGTTTTTTTTAAAACAAGATTTAATGAGTTTTGAACACCGCAAGATTCAAACTCGTTTTCTCCAAAATTATTCAAAAGTTTTCTCCTTAAACAAAATTGACAAATCGATTTGCAAACATTTTCTCCCCGTGGCACGCCAGATTAGGTTGTAACGTTTTATCCAAGTTTGGGGTGTTACATAACCTCTTGATACCAGGAGAAGAACTCCGTCTACGAAAAAAGAAAACTTGTTAGAACAAAATTTCATAAAAAATTCTTTTTTAACGATTAAATTTTATCACCTATTCTTGAGTAGGAATACATATTTTGGTGAGAAACTGATGCCAAGAATGATATCCTATAAAGCACCCAGGATTGCAACAATACCAGGCACCCACCTATGTCCACGGCACAATGCTTTGCTGTTCAACAAAGCTCGCGATACAATGTAGCTAATACTGCTGAGCCCAACTGTATGATCAAGCAACGTATAAATCAGATTATAGGGGAAAATACATCAAGTGGACCTTGTTATGATTTGCATCTAGCATGAGTACACCCCCTATCATATGCATTATATACTCTCGAGTGGCACACATCACCTCTCGCTCAGTGGCAGTACTTGATAAATACTCGAAATTCGACTTCAACCATGTCTGAAAGTCATTAATTTGTCATCACCATGATCATGTGAGTGTCCCAGTAAGTCATAGCAATGGGTTGTCGTGTAATAGTCCAAATTTCAGCGATATTGGAAATAGTGGTTCGAGACCACCATCGACAAATAAATTCGTAGATTATATTATTTAATATTTACGAGCTAAATGTAGCTTTTAAAAGATTTTTGAAATAGTAAATTATGTTTTATAAAGATTTATTTGGTCAAGAAATTGAGAAAAATAGGTATCAAGATCTCGGTGTTATAAACCGAATCATAAATATTTTTATGAATATTTACGGAGTGTCAATAAGGTACTATTAAAATTTCGTTAGAAAATTTTGACGTTCGGGTGGTTAATTAAATAAAAATGACTAAATTGAAAAAGGTGCAAAAGTTGCTAGAAGGATTAAATAGCTCAATTTCAAATGAGGAAGGACCTAAAGTGCAAATAAGCCCAAAGGAGATATTTTGGGCGGCAATAGCTGAGAAAAATCAAAAATGGGTGAAATAAGGGCAAAATTGGAAAATTGCCAAAATTAATTAAAAAAATGAGACCAAATTGGAATATCTAGAACTCTCATCATTTTTCTTCATATTCATCTGCTGAAAAACATCCATGGAAGAGGGTTCAAGCTGATTTTCACACTCTAGCTTCATGTAAGTTTAATTCTTGCTTTCTCCTTAAAATTTCTAAGTTTTTGGACTTTTACAATTGGGTCCAACTTACTATGTCATTAGTTTTTGATTCCATGGATAATTTTTAAAGTTGCTATGGATGAGTGCTGGAAGAATATGATGAATAAACATAGAATTGAAGTTTTAATTTTGATATATGATAACTTTATCAAGTAAAATTGATGGAAATTGACTTTAGGACCTAATAGTGAAAGAGTTTGGAATTAAGGTCTAATGCTAAAGTTTTGATTTCCAAAGGTTATGAAGTAGTTTAAAATGATAGAATAAAGTATTAATTGAGAAAAATTAGCTCAATGAGGGGTTAATTGAGCAAGAACTGAATTGTATGAACTGTGAAATTTGGGGCAAAATGAAAATCAACATTTTGCACTAAAATAGTTTTGGACAGTAGCAGTAGTTTAACTTTGAAAAATCACCAAAAATTTTAGAAATCAAATTAGAGGATGAATAAAATATGAAATTAAATCTTATTGAGTTTATCTTCTTATAGAATAAACAGTGGAAGCAATGAAATTGTGAATCATAAGATATGATAAATTTTGTGAGACAAGGTCAAAATGATTTCGATTCCCTATTCTGACTTTGGAAAGTCATAAAAAATTGGAGGAAAATAATTAGGGCTTAAATTTATATTTTTAAAATCTTGAATGAATCTATTTTCAAGAGAAACAAGCGGAAACATCATCTGAATCTCGTACAAGGAGATAATTAATTTTTAATGAAGAAGGTTCGGAACTGTTAGATAGTAGATTAGGGTTGAATTTAAAGAATAAACTGTACTTATTGGATAACAAAAAATTCTAAAAATTTTATGGTAATAAGATATGTGAGTCTAGTTTCAGAAAAAATTAGTAGATCTTAATTTGGAGTTTTGTAGCTCAAGATAAAAATAATTAAGTGACTATGACACGGATGGACAACTTGAATATCCATATAAGTAAATAGCGAAAATTATAGATAATGTTACTTACAAGTATGTTATTTACACTAAGGATGTGGATGGAGGAAGAGGAAAAATGTATGAATGACTTGTGCATAAATTGATCACATGCCCGATTATAATCGATAAATGTTAAATTAGAAATGATATAATGTTTTATTTGAATATTTACTATGAAATTGTGATTATCGTTATGATATAAAAATTGAATTTGTAAGTTTGAATAATACATCGTTTTTATTTATGTTTTAATATTTTGTTATATTATATGAGATATAGTTGAATATGGAGTAATTATTTGATGTAAATTATGAATTGTGATTGATTATGGATGAATTGGTAAGATGTTGAAAAGTGAGAATTCCCGGTTGAACCTTCATAATAGAAAAGATACAAATGAGGTAACCAGGTCACATGTGTGGTACTAAGTATAGGCCACTATGTGTGCAAAAGAGCTACGAGATGGTTCTAGGTCACATGTGTAGTACTAAGTGCAGGCTACTACGTGTAGCAGATAGATAGGTCGATTGTGTAGTACTAAGTGCAGGCTACTGTGTGTACCCGATAGCTTCGATCACATGTGTGGTACTAAGTGCAGGCCACTATGTGTAAGTGATGGTTTTGGTCACATGTGTAGTACTAAGTGCAGGCTACTATGTGCACCAGATAGCTTCGGCTACAAGGGTGGTACTATGTGCAAGCCACTGTGTATTTGTTATTATTTCGATGAGTTCAACGGAAATTGAGTAAGTGAAAAGTGATGAATTGACGGATAAGTCCATGGTTTCACCATGGCATAATGATTGTGAAGATGTAAGACCATAGCTGAGCTATGGCAGTCTAGTGAAAAGACCATAGCTATGCTATGACATCAGTGATTATAAGTGAAATTTAGTGCATATCGGTGTAGACCAATTCTATAAAATGTTCACTAATTTGAAAAAGTTTGGTAAGTCTTACATGGAATTATGTGATATAAGGAAATACGAGTTGATGAGACATGAACATAAATCTTGGTTGATGAATGAGTTCATTTGTGATTATATATTTGTACACCTTGAATGTATTATCCATATGAATTGATATTCCAAATTAGTTAATGAGAAAAGTTCTAATATGAAATAATCTGAATTTGAAATGAAATATTATGAAAACGTACTTGAAATATATTGGTGTATCTTGTATATGTTATTTGAGTTCATAATGTGGAAAGTAAATGTATGTGGAAATTTGAGATGATGATATCTTTACATGGAATCTATTAGTGGATACGTACATCCAAATTTATATGATAAATTTTAGTGATTGGCAGGAAGAGTTAGTGAGTTGCATGTTTATGAATTGTTACACATATTTGTCTGAAATACGAGGAAATGATGGTACTTGCTACATGGAAATATGAGACTGTGATATACAAAAACATAGAATATGTTTGATAAATGTGTTTATTCATAATTATAGAACTGTACACCTTAAGTGTACTATTTGTGTAAAGATGATGTTCAAATGATTTGATAAGTAGAACTCAAATATGAAGTAGTTAGAAACCAAGACAAATTGTTATGAAAATGTATATGAAATACAGAGGTATGATTATTATATGTGATATGAATACATAATGTGAAAAAGTATAGGTATAAGAGGAATTTAATAAGAATTGAGCCTATATACGTTTCTTGTTGTTTATATGAACTGTACGACTAACAAATGGTAATAAGTATAAGGCTTGGTTGAATATCTTAAATTGGTTCTTGACTGTATTAAAATGTTGGTAAAGATAAAGGATCAAGTGAGTGAGAAATATGGCTTGGAAAATAGCTTAATTTTCATTCACACGGGTAGACCCAGGTGTGTCTAGGCCGTGTGTGACAAGCGGTCTACCCCATGAGCGTATGGTCTAGCTATGGGTCCCCAGTCACACGGGCGTGTGACCCTTATATGCGAGAAAAATTTTAAAAACCTCCAAGTATGGCATAAGATGGGGATTCAACAGATAGCCCACACCGTTGATGTGACCCTTTAGTACATAGTATGAACCCTGAACATATTAAATTATCGCAATAGTTAATATATCAAAATTAAATAAAAAATAACGTCAAACTTTATAACAGGACCCGTGAATAAGAAATAATAATTTTATTACCACCACATTAATTTTATTTGATGTGTGATATTTTACTGTATTAAATGAGTCATTTCGATATCTGCAGTATCAAATAAAAAAAATTTAATCATTACCTGAACAAATAACGAAAATGAATTTTGTACCATTTTTTTTTTTTTTCGAAGAATTACTAATATTTTTACATGTATAAATAAATCAAAAACATAATTTGGGATTAATTAATGTAAGTCGATCATTTATTTTTTTCAAAACATCTCATTTATTTAACATTTGTGAAGTGTATACAATTTTAAAGCCAATTCAGTTCAAGAAAAAAAAATCTAAAACCCTCGTGACCAAGTGGCATCGTCAAAAAAAAATGGTGTGGCCTGTAATAATTCCCTTTTTTGTGTATGTCAGAAATAGTAGTTTTGAGACTATAACTTTGATAAGTACGTACATAAATATGATTAATATAATAATATTTATGTAGCATCCTAAATAATTGGGTATCATTATGTTGCTTAATGTTGGTTCGGGTTACTTGGAGATAGAATAAATATTATTATTTAAGTGTACATTTGAGTAAAGAAATTAAATGACCTTAAGACTTAAATTAAGTGCTAAAAGTTGGCATAAGATGAATTAGTAGTAAAGAGGAGATGGCGCCATAAGTGTTCCTAGAGGGAAGGAGTTCGAAACACCTGGCAAGCAACAAGGAAATTTTATTTTTTTGCTTTAACCTATGCATGTGTCGGCAAGGGATAAGGATGGATGAGTTGTATTGTTTTATTTTGGTAAGTAGACTAAAGGAAAAAGGTAATTGTTAACTTATGGTAGGGAATCAAGAAAGTTTGGAAAGATATGGGGACATAAGGCAAATAGCAAGGAAAAGGTTTTGGAAACAAATTCATGGCCATTTGACCATGAATTTGGACGGCATTGTGGCTAAAGGGGAGGTGGCCGAATATGTTAGTAGTTTGGCTAGGATTAGGAGTTAGTTTTTGGTCATTTCTATCATCTTGTGCAAGTTTTGCATTTTCTCTCAACCTTTCTCTTTTGGCCGAATTTGAGCTTTTGGTAAGCCTTAATTCTTTTGACCATTTGGTCATTTTTGCTTATCACTTTAGTATTCTTTTGTGTGCCTTTTCATAGTGCTGAAATTACCAACACCAAAGATCATTCTTTTTCTTCTTTTCTCCATTTTCGAATGTACTTTGCCCCTAAACACATCTCTTACTTTCTCTTTTCTTCTCTTTGAAAACTGAATCACCATCATCATCATCTTTTTCTCTCACCTTTTATTTTCTTTTCCACCATACCTTCTCCATTATTTTCTCTCATAGCCGAATCTCTTTCTTTTCCTAAACATCATTCTCAATCATTTCTTTTCAACCGTGGAGAATAGGTAAGAGTTCTTTTTAGTTCATGTTAGTTAATAGTGGTTTTGGCCGAATATTGATGGTGGTAAGAAGGATTTATTGGATCGAAATAATCGTTCATTTTATTAATGTTTTCTTTATTATACTTTAGTACGATAGCGAAGATCGAACTCAAGTGTTCGTGAGTATCATAGAACGTTGGAATCGATTTAAGGTGTTAAGGGAATGTTTTGGTCGATTCTCTTATTGCGAACAAGGATATTTATTGTAAGGAAATCTTACTCTTAAAACCTTTAGTTATATTTTCGATATATTCTTAAGTTGGATTAATGATCTTTTGTCATTGAAGACATTCAAAATAGGGCAAAAAGGGCGATCTATAGTCTTCGTAAGAGGGTGGATCCGCTTATTCCCTAAATATAAAAGAATGGTTGTTTGGGAATCCGAGATTTTCCACCGGGTTGCGGACCATCAACCGAGGGAAGTCAATTATTTGAAGTAGTTCGTACTCCAGAGCCTTTATGCGTTAGTGGATTCTCGTGAGCAACGAATCGATAAGCGAGGAGAAACCAAAAATAGAAGTGATTCAAAATCAAAGGGGTAAGGATTTGGATCAAATCCCAATAGAATATTTTGATAAATGATAGTGTTCTAATAGATCGTATTATGTTTAGGTGTTGAAGGCGAGAAGGATTAGTACTCACGATATCAAGGTGTGTAACTTCACACTTTTCTCGGGTTGGATGTCATTCGTGGTATTGAGTAAAATCATAAAGACGACTAAATCGGTATAATACGTATTAATTGGTATCTCAGTGAAAATACATGAAAACGATTAAAATTGTGAAAATAACGAAAACGCCCTCGTGAAGTTAGTTGTTAATATGTAAATTTTATGTCTCGTTAAAATGGGCTGAAATCTCTGTTAGATCGATAAATGGGCCGAAAAGCCTGATAAATTGTTCAATGGGCCGAAAAGCCTGATAAATTGTTAAATGGGCCGAAAAACCTGATAAATTGTTAAATGGGCCAAACTCTTAGCTAGATCGTAAATTGGGTTTAAGATGCTAGATTGCTAAATGGGCTAAATGCTATTTCGAAATTTTGGGCCTTAACAAAAACTAGAAATATTGACTCTTATGTTATTCAAATCTTTTGATAAAATCATCATATAAACTTAGACAAATTTTGCATACATGTTGCATGGGTTGGGATTAATAATGAAGAGAAGAATGACCTGTTGCTAAAATCTAGTTCGGTGGCTCTGCCACAAAATAATTAAATGGCTAATTGCCTCTAGTTTGGTGGCTCGCCACAAATATTAATGGCTCAATGCCTCTAGTTTCGGTGACTTTGTCACAATCTAGTTCGGTGGCTCGCCACAAATATAAGATAACTTAATGCTGTGATTGGTGTGATGGCGGGGTGGGTTGACTTGATCCCCACAGGTGTGATGGTTGGTACGGGGGTGTGTAGTGGATGGAAATTAGGTTGGGTTGGAAAATTCATTTTGCATACATATTATTATTTATATTGTTAATCCTGCTAATGGGCTCAAGCCCAAATATATGATTTGATGATTTGGCCCAATGAATAAGTAAGTGAGTTATACACTGAGTTCTAAGTAACTCACTCCCTCAAATTTTTCATCTTAGGTAATGGAAATTGACGTGGACTTGGGCCGAGGATGACTTCGTGGAGGCCATACTTCGAATGAGGGTTAATTAAACTTTGAAATTTTATTAAAGTCTTTCTATAATTTACTATTATGGGTTTGATGTAATAAGGCCTCTATAAATGTTTTATGGATTTTATGTGTGGATGGATTTAAATTATGTTTTGGACTATTAATATGGGCTTATAATATTTTGTTTTATTAAAATAATTTGGGTTTTCAAATATATGAAATTCCTTTATCATTTTCTTAAATATTTTGAACTCTTATAAAATTTACTCTAAGGATTTTATCAATACAATATTAATGATATTTTCAATAAATGTTTTTCTCATATACATCAAATTTAAAATACTCTTTTGGTTTTTATTAAACCTTGTAATTATAAATGATTTCTATTTTAAATTCCTATTCTTTGCAATTATTAAGATAGTTTGATTTATGTAACAAACCAGATCTAGTCTTAACGCATAGACCGGGTTTGGGGTGTTACATTTAATGGTATTAGAGCCAGTTTCAAAAACTCGGCTGTGGTTGGGTCCAACAAATAATTTCCGTAGGAAAAACATTTCAATTATGCTTTAAAGATCAGTATGGCACCACAAGCATCCGGCACCAAGTCAAGTAAGTATTCATTGTTAAATGATTATTATTATGATGATGATATGACCATAGGAACACTCTAGAACTTCTAGTTTTAGATGTTAAAATTCGTAGAGATTGAGACTATAGGATGTGTTACGAAAAACAACTTTATCTCTCAAATCTCATAAAACATCGTTAATAAACACTGAAACAATTTTTTGATTCATAAAACTTGTAATCAAATTAAATCGAATTAGTCACCATGAGCACTAGAGGACGTGGTCGTGGATGCGGTAGACGTGGCCGTGGAAGAGGACGAGGTGTTAGAGGTGCAACTGAAGCACCAAATCATATGCCGGAAATGGATGCACCTGTATCATTTGAGAGTGAGACGAGATCACGTGATCACATGGAAGAAGATAATGCCTTGACGCAAGCGATGCTGCGAGTCCTAGAAAGGGTCACTGGAACTAGAATTGGGCCAACAACTCGTGGGTCAATTTGAACGACTTAAGTCAAATAATGCGAAGTTTTAGAGGAGTTTTGGTGTAGCCCGAATGTGGTGAATATTGGCTCAAGTCGTGGAGCGGATTATGGATGATATGGAATACATCGCTGAGCAAAAACTAAAAGGAGTCTGTGTCCTTGTTAAGAGACGAGGCGTACAGGTGGTGGCTCACTTTCGAGAAGGCACCGTCGCACTAATTACTTGGGAATTCTTTAAAGCGCCTTCCAAGGGAAATATGTTGGAGCGAGTTATGTTGGCCTTGAAGGAAAGAATTTACGAATCTTGTCCAAGGGAGTAAGGCAAGTGGCGGCGATGAAGTCGAGTTTTACGTTTGAGTCGCTATGCTCGGATAATAGTATCAACAGATCATGAGCGTTGTATGCGTTTGAGGATGGGCTTAATGATGAGTTGAGGGTTCTGATTGCCCCACAATAAGTTAGAACTTTTGCCACGCTTGTGGAGAAGGCCAAGATAGCCGAAGAGGCTAAGAACTCAGAACGTCGGAATCGGGAAAGATTCAGGAACAAGAGAGAGACACAGTAGTCGGGTTCTTCAAAGAGATTTCAGAAGAGGCCTCGGAATGATGAACCAGCTCAAGGTAGAGCACCTGTAACTAATAATCAAGTTTGGGATTGTGCTGAATATGGAAAAAGGCATTTTGGTGAATGTTGGAGGAAAACGGGTGCTTGTTACAAATGCGGTTCAATGGATCACCAGTATAGAAATTGTCCTCGACGTATGGATATGACTCATGAAGTTCGTAATAATGATGCACAGCCGGCCAGAGGTACTCAGCAGCCACCGAGAGGTCGTGGACTAGGTCGTGGTGGTAATGGGGTTGGACGTGGTCAAGGTGCACCGGGTCGAGGCAATGGTCCTAGAGGTAACACGGATGCAAGACAGCCTGGACTGGTCTATGCAGTTAGACGCCACGAGGATGGCAATGCACCTGATGTAATAACTGGTACGTTCTTCATATTCGATGTACCTATTACTGCCTTAATAGATATTGGTTCTACCCACTCGTATGTTGCTAGCGCCATATCTGGAAACCTAAATCTAAAATCTAAAATTACCAATAGTGAGATGACAGTAATTAGTCCTTTAGGACAGTCGGTAATTGTAAATAAATTGTTTAGAGACGTACCCTTAGAGATTCAAGAGGAGGTATTCTTGGCGAATTTGATAGAATTGCCTTTCGGTGAGTTCGACCTCATTCTGGGCATGGATTGATTGGTTAAACATCGGGCGCATTTGGATTGTGTTGAGAAACGGATGTCAATAAGAACCTCGGACGATAAGGAAGTCATAATGATTGGTGAACGAAGGAACTACTTAGCGAACGTGGTATCAGTGTTGAAGGCAGAAAAGTTGGTGCGAAAAGGGTATGGAGCATTCCTAGCCTTTATTTGTGCTTTGGATGCCAAAGAGATATCTGTGGATGATGTGAGAATGGTGAAGGAATTTTGGATGTTTTCTCGAAGAACTTCGGTATACCTCTAGATCGGAAGCGAATTTGGCATTGAGCTTTTGCACGAATGCTCCGGTGTCCATTGCTCCTTATAGAATGGCACCAAGAAGGAGTGGCGAGCTTAAAGCTCAAATTCAAGAATTCTTTGGATCGGGATTTATTCGACCTAGTGTGTCTCCGTGGGGAGCACCAGTTTTGTTCGTCAAGAAGAAGGATGGATCAATGCGTATGTGCATTGATTACAAACAATTGAATAAATTGACGATCAAGAATAGGTATCCCTTGCCGAGAATTAATGACCTGTTTGATCAATTGAAGGGAGCTTCAGTTTTCTCCAAAATTGATTTGAGATCGAGTTATCATCAGCTTAAGGTGAAAGAAGCAGATATTTATAAGACGGCATTTCAGACTCGTTACGGACATTATGAGTTTGTAGTGATGCCATATGGATTAACCAATGCACTAGCCGCATTTATGGACATGATAAATCGAGTCTTTCAACCATATTTAGACCGGTTTGTGGTAGTGTTCATAGATGACATTTTGGTCTATTCAAGAAATGATGAGGAGCATGACACGCATTTGCGTATAGTATTGCAGCTACTTCGTGATAAGCAACTTTATGCCAAATTCAGTAAATATGAATTTTGGCTAAAGGAAGTGACTTTCTTGGGTCATGTGGTATCAGCTGAAGGAATAAGGGTAGATCCTCGAAGATTGAGGCTATTCTAGATTGGAAACCACCAACGTCGGTAGCTAAAATTCAGAGTTTCTTGGGTTTGGCTGGTTACTATAGACGTTTTGTAGAGGGGTTTTCGTTAATTGTTGCACCCCTAACTAAAGCTGCTGGGAAGGAGTTCCGTATAATTGGACTAAAAACAACAAGAGAGTTTCGAGAAATTGAAGAAGATCTGACGAAGCTCGGTTTGATTCAACCGAGGTCGGAAAAGAATTCACTGTTTATTGTGATGCATCTCACACGGGTGCAGGTTGTGTCTTGATGCAAAATGGAAAGGTGGTGGCCTATGCTTCTCGTCAATTGAGACCACACGAAGTAAACTACCCTACTCATGATTTGGAGCTAGTCATGGTGGTCTTAGCTTTAAAGATTTGGAGGCACTATCTCTACGGTGAGAAATCTATCATCTACACGGATCACAAGAGTCTTAAATACCTCCTTACCCAAAAGGAGTTGAATTTGAGACAAAGAAGATGTCTGAAATTATTAAAGGATTATGATTTCTCAATCGAATATCATCCTCGAAAGGCTAATGTGGTTCTTGACGCGTTAAGTTGTAAGACGATGTCGATTTGAAAGCATTGTTTGCTCATCCGAGTTTGTATGAGGATGGTAGCTTGTTAGCGAACTTGGTGAAACCTCGTGGTTAGAACAAATCAAGGAAAAGCAAATATTAGACGAAAAGTTGGGACCTTACTTGACAAAGTCGAAAATGGTGAAATAGGGATTTTGGAATAAACACGGAAGGTGTGTTGTGCTTTGTGGAAGAATTTGTATGCCTAAGGATTCAGATCCGAGACAAATGATTCTATGGGAGGCACATAGTAGCCCTTATGCTATGCACCGGAGGAAATAAGATGTATCGGGATCTCCGTGAATGATATTGGTGGCGAGGTTGAAGAGGAGATTTTTGAGTTTGTAGGAAAATGTTTGACTTGTCAGCAAGTGAAGGCGAGCATCAATTACCGTCAGGATTGTTACAACCGGTAAAGATTCCTCTTTGGAAATGGGAGCGGATAACTATGGATTTTGTTAGTGGGTTACCTTTAACGCCTACTAAGAAAAATTTCGTATGGGTAATAGTCAATCGTTTGACGAAGACTGCTCATTTTCTTCCAGTTCGTACGGATTATTCATTGCAAAAATTGGCTAAGCTGTATGTATCCGAAATCGTGAGGTTGCATGGGGTACCCGTATCCATTATATCCGATAGAGATCCTAGGTTTACATCACGGTTTTGGAAAGCTCTGCATGAAGCCTTGGGGACAAAGTTGAATTCGATCGGCTTTTCATCCTCGATCGATGGATAGTCGGAAAGAGTAATTCAAATATTGGAAGATATGTTAAGGGATGTGTAATCGACTTGAGGGTAGTTGGGAGGATTTTCTACCACCGGCGTAATTCAGCGATATAAAATAGCTATCGGTTTAGCATTCGGATGGCGACCTATGAGGCATTGTATGGTTGTAGGTGCCGTACTCCTACCTGTTGGACTGAATTGGACGAACGACAGATGTTAGGTCCTGAGATGATATCTGAAACAGAGGAAAAGGTAAAAGTTATTCGAGCACGGTTGAAGGAAGCCTTAGATAGACAGAAGTCGTATGCAGACCTAAAGAGTAAGGATATCGAGTTTACTGTGGGAGACCGAGTCTTTCTGAAGGTCTCACCTTGGAAGAAAATTTTCAGATTCGAAAAGAAGGGTAAGTTGAGCCCTAGGTTCATCGGGCCATATCGTGTGATGAAGCGTGTTGGCCTAGTGGCTTATCAGATTGAATTACCACCGGAGCTGAGTCAAATTCATAATGTTTTTCATGTTTCCATGCTGAGACGTTATAGATCGGATCCATTTGATATAGTACCAGTTGAAGAAGTGGAATTAAATTCAGACTTGTCTTTTGAAGAAGAACCAGTGGAAATTTTAGACCGGGATGTTAAAGTGTTAAGAAAGAAGACTGTGCCGTTGGTCAAAGTTTTGTGGCGCAATCACGGAGCGGAGGAAGCTACGTGGGAGCCTGAGGAAACTATTCGGCAATAATATCCTCACCTCTTTTAATCAGGTAAATTTCAAGGACGAAATTTTCTTTAAGAGGGGTAGAATTGTAGCATCCTAAATAATTGGGTATCATTATGTTGCGTAATGTTGGTTCGGGTTACTTGGAGATAGAATAAATATTATTATTTAAATGTACATTTGAGTAAAGAAATTAAATGACCTTAAGACTTAAATTAATTAAGTGCTAAAAGTTGGCATAAGATGAATTAGTAGTAAAGAGGAGATGGCGCCATAAGTGCTCCTAAAGGGAAGGAGTTCGAAACACCTGGCAAGCAACAAGGAAATTTTATTTTTTTGCTTTAACCTATGCATGTGTCGGCAAGGGGATAAGGATGGATGAGTTGTATTGTTTTATTTTTGGTAAGTAGACTAAAGGAAAAAGGTAATTGTTAACTTATGGTAGGGAATCAAGAAAGTTTGGAAAGATATGGGGACATAAGGCAAATAGCAAGGAAAAGGTTTTGGAAACAAATTCATGGCCATTTGACCATGAATTTGGACGGCATTGTGGATAAAGGGGAGGTGGCCGAAAATGTTAGTAGTTTGGCTAGGATTAGGAGTTAGTTTTTGGTCATTTCTATCATCTTGTGCAAGTTTTGCATTTTCTCTCAACCTTTCTCCTTTGGCTGAATTTGAGCTTTTGGTAAGCCTTAATTCTTTTGACCATTTGGTCATTTTTGCTTATCACTTTAGTATTCTTTTGTGTGCCTTTTCATAGTGCGAAATTACCAACACCAAAGATCATTCTTTTCTTCCTTTCTCCATTGCCGAATGTACTTTGCCCTAAACACCTCTTACTTTCTCTTTTCTTCTCTTTGAAAACCGAATCACCATCATCATCATCTTTTCTCTCACCTTTTATTTTCTTTTCAATCATACCTTCTCCATTATTTTCTCTCATAGCCGAATCTCTTTCTTTTCCTAAACATCATTCTCAATCATTTCTTTTCAACCGTGGAGAATAGGTAAGAGTTCTTTTAGTTCATGTTAGTTAATAGTGGTTTTGGACGAATATTGATGGTGGTAAGAAGGATTTCTTGGATCGAAATAATCGTTCATTTTATTAACGTTTTCTTTATTATACTTTAGTGCGATAGCGGAAGATCGAAACTTGAGTGTTCGTGAGTATCATAGAACGTTGGAATCGATTCAAGGTGTTAAGGAGCGTTTTGGTCGATTCTCTTATTACTGAACAAGGATATTTGTGGTAAGGAAATCTTACTCTTAAAACCTTTAGTTATATTTTCGATATATTCTTAAGTTGGATTAATGATCTTTTGTCATTGAAGACATTCAAAATAGGGCAAAAAGGGCATCCATAGTCTTCGTAAGAGGGTGGATCCGCTATTCCCCTAAATATAAAAGAAGGGTTTTTGAAATCGAGATTTTCCACCGGTTGCGGACCATCAACCGAGGGAAGTCAATTATTGAATTAGTTCGTACTCACGAGCCTTTATGCGTTACTAGATTCTCAATGAGCAACGAATCGATAAACGAGGAGAAACCGAAAATAGAAGTGATTCAAAATCAAAGGGGTAAGGATTTGGATCAAATCCCAATAGAATATTTTTGATAAATGATAGTGTTCTAATAGATCGTATTATGTTTAGGTGTTGAAGAGCGAGAAGGATTAGTACTCACGATATCAAGGTGTGTAACTTCACACTTTTCTCGGGTTGGATATCATTCGTGGTATTGAGTAAAATCGTAAAGACGACTAAATCGGTATAATACGTATTAATTGGTATCTCGGTGAAAATACATGAAAACGATTAAAATTGTGAAAATTACGAAAACGCCCCTGTGAAGTTAGTTGTTAATATGTAAATTTTATGTCTCGTAAAAATGGGCGAAAAATATGCTAGTTAGTAAAATGGGCAAAAATCTCGTTAGATCGATAAATGGGCGAAAAATGGGCGAAAAGCGATAAATTGTTAAATGGGCCGAAAAGCCTGATAAATTGTTAAATAGGCCGAAAAGCCTGATAAATTGTTAAATGGGCCAAACTCTTAGCTAGATCGTAAATTGGGTTTAAGATGCTAGATTGCTAAATGGGCTAAATGCTATTTCGAAATTTTGGGCCTTAACAAAAACTAGAAATATTGACTCTTATGTTATTCAAATCTTTTGATAAAATCATCATATAAACTTAGACAAATTTTGCATACATGTTGCATGGGTTGGGATTAATAATGAAGAGAAGAACGGCCTGTTGCCAAAATCTAGTTCGGTGGCTCTGCCACAAAATAATTAAATGGCTAATTGCCTCTAGTTCGGTGGCTCTGCCACAAATATTAATGGCTCAATGCCTCTAGTTCGGTGACTTTGTCACAATCTAGTTCAGTGGCTCTGCCACAAATATAAGATGGCTTAATGCCTGTGATTGGTGTGATGGCGGGGTGGGTTGACTTGATCCCCACAGGTGTGATGGTTGGTACGGGGGTGTGTAGCGGATGGAAATTAGGTTGGGTGGGAAAATTCATTTTGCATACATATTATTATTTATATTGTTAATCCTGCTAATGGGCTCAAGCCCAAATCTATGATTTGATGATTTGGCCCAATGAATAAGTAAGTGAGTTATACACTGAGTTCTAAGTAACTCACTCCCTCAAATTTTTCATCTCAGGTAATGGAAATTGACGTTGACTTGGGCCGAGGATGACTTCGTGGAGGCCATACTTCGAATGAGGGTTAATTAAACTTTGAACTTTTATTAAAGACTTTCTATAATTTACTATTATGGGTTTGATGTAATAAGGCCTCTATAAATGTTTTATGGATTCTATGTGTGGATGGATTTAAATTATGTCTTGGACTATTAATATGGGCTTATAATTATTTTGTTTTTTAAAATAATTTGGGTTTTCAAATATATGAAATTCCTTTATCATTTTCTTAAATATTTTGAACTCTTATAAACTTTACTCTAAGGATTTTATCAATACAATATTAATGATATTTTCAATAAATGTTTTTCTCATATACATCAAATTTAAAATACTCTTTTGGTTTTATTAAACCTTGTAATTATAAATGATTTCTATTTTAAATTCCTATTCTTCGCAATTATTAAGATAGTTCGATTTATGTAACAAACCAGATCTAGTCTTAACGCATAGACCGGGTTTGGCGTGTTACAATTTATGAGTCAAGTATAATTAGCCCAATCTGCCCGGGCCCATACCATAACCAAAATTAAAAAAACAAAAAATAAATAAAATATTAAAAGCCCAAAAGTAATCAGTCCAATGTCCATTACACAAAGCCCAATTTTTTTATGGACCTAAACTGGGCAAGGCCCAAACCACTACCCAAATGCCCAATTAAGCCCAGAATCTAAAAACCTTCAGAAAACCCTAGCCCCTAACCCTAACAGGGCCGCTCGCGTGCCTCCATAGCGTCCGTACCTCCAGTGAGCCTTCGTACGCCACGTCTGCGCCTTCCGTACCTACAAGCAAATAGCAGAGAAATGACAGCAAATACAAAATAAAAAAAAAAGCATTGTATTTTTCGAATTTATTATTTCTTCTTCTCGGCTATAAAAAAAAAGCAAGAAAAACATTGTAAGTGTTACAATTTTTTGAATATAGAAATAGCAAAAAGGTATATTTTCTGGTCCGTTTTTAGTCTGTTTTTTTCGAATATACATCACATATATGTAGAAACAGAATAGCATTAAAGTTTTTACCTTTTGGTGACGATCAGAGTCCCGAATCCGAGGAGTTTTAGGTTGTTTTTTGATTTTTGGTAGGGGTTTAGAGAGTTTTGGGGTTAGATTCGGGTCTAGGGGATTTTTAAAGGTCGATTTACCCCCTTTTGTGAGCTTCGACCACCGCGCACGACGGCGGGCGGTGGCGGAGCACGGTGGCCCGATGACCAGAGTTCAGTCGAACCTTGGCCGGTGCTTGGAGGGTAGAGGACCTCTTTGAGAAGGTTTCTAACTTTTTTTTTAGAAAAGGTGCTCAAAATGAATTTTTTTGGGGTTTTTAGTATTTATAGCCCCTCGGTGCGACGTCTTTTGGTATGGTCTGTTAATGGCCAAAATGGCGTCGTTTAAGGACCATATCCGCACTAGTGACCCGACCCGGGGAAGGATCCGCGCGTTTTATGGAATTGGGTTATTTACCCTTTTAGTCCTTCTGCATTTTGTTTCTTTTCTGATTAAGTTCTATTTTATTTTAATTTCGCCTCTAATTTATGTTCTGTTTTAATTTAGACCCTATGTACACGATGCGTTTTCGACTTTGGAAATATTTTTTGGTCTTGTCCCCGATCATTTGCACGCATTGTATTTTAGTCCTTTTTCGATTTCCTTCTTTTAATTTATTATTTTTAGTTCTCTAATTTTGTTCTGATTTCAATATGATCCTTTAATTATTTTATTTAATTATTTGTTCATTGTTTTTAAATTATTCCTTTTTTAAAAAAATCAATATTAAATATTATAAATCTTTTAAATGGTTCTAGACATTATTTATGTCTTTATGTTATTTTCATTAGAATATATATATATATATATATATATATATTCTTTTATAGATATATATATAATTCATATTAAATTATTTTTATGTATATATATTCTTAATTTCATATAATTTTATGTAAATATTTTCTTTTAAATTTATTCACGTATATATACATATATATTCCCTTTTAAATTAGTTTATGCATATAATTTGTCTTTTAGAAAAACCCTATTTTAAATCATATATTCATTTATTCAAAATGCTTTCCCATGTAATCATTATTTTATTTTATATCAAGTTTTTATTACTTGTATTATTTAAATTGACGATACTATTTTCTATGTATTAGGTGTTTATTTGTTTGTTATTGTATGGATTATATTTCTTAATTTGTAACCATTAATTATTTGTGATTCACCATGATAATATTTTGTGTATGCATTGTTATTTTGCTTTGTATATTATCATTCCATTGCGATTTATTTGTTAAAGAAAAAAATCGAGTTTACTATCGTTCAAGTTTTAAAATCATTCCATTCAAAGATTTTTAAAATAAAGCATTGCTCCTGTTTGGAAGTTAAAAGAAAACCGTGTCCTAACTCACTGGGTTCCGATTTTTCTCGTTAAATCCTAGCAACCGAGTCCCCTTTCCATTTTCAAATCAAAACATTTTGAATAAAAACTTATCCTTGAGAATTTGAGATGTTGCGTACTAACTCACTGGATGTGATGTTTTATCATCTCGGGGTAAGAATTTAAAAAAAAAAAAACAAAGGCAATATTCCGTATTTGGAAATTTTGAGAAATTGTGCCCTAACTTACTGGATTCCAATTTTTCATAAAGCCCAAATAACTGAATACCCTTTTCAAACTTTATTATGTGAGTTTTAAAAATCAAAAGATAAATTCAATTTCGAGAATATAAGTTGTTGTACCCTAACTCACCGAGTATGACATTTTATTTCTTTGAAATAAGAGGTTTTTTTTTTTTTTGGCATCCAGTGTAATTCCATTCAAATGTTTTAAGCAAATGGATTGTAATCTAGAATCTTTCCAAATTTTCGGCATTAAGACATTAAATAATCGATTAGGTACCAATTTTGGGCGCTATGAGGGTGCTAACCCTTCCTCGTACGTAACCGACTCCCGAATCCATTTTCTCGAGTTTTTGTAGACCAAAATATGTTTTAAAAAAAAATCAAAGTTTTATTAAAATGATCAAATTCAAGTTGGTCCGATCACACCTCAAAATAAGGTCGGTGACGACTCCATTTTCATTTTTTCAATCGATGCCTATTTTTTTTTTTTTAAAAGAAAAAATGATATTGGTTTCGACATCAAGTATTATGATATAGTGAATTTTATTTGATAATTTTTATTTAATTGGATAATTAGTTAAGTATAACCGGTTTGTTCTTAAAGTCAAGTAGTTTTAGAAAATGAGATATCGAGACTTCATTTCTATAAATTGAGCCCATAAATATTTTTATTAAATATTTACGAGTGATTATATAGGTGTATTAAAATTTAGTCCAAAAATTTTGTCATTTGAATAATTAATTAAAGAAAAAACTAAATTGTAAAAATTTTAAAACTTAATTAATATTAATTACTTGAGTTAACTAGCTATGAAACCATGTTACGAGGATTTAAATCATATTTAATCCATAATTAAGCATAATAAATGGTTGTGTTTGTCTTTACTATAATAATGTGTTAACTTTATATTTTAAAATAATAGTAATTAAAATTAAATAATAAACAAAAGAAAAGAAAATATGGGCATTTTCATCATCTTTATTATTAGGCCGATTCCTCCATTAGAGAAGACCAAAGTTTTGACCATCTTTCCATGGTATGAATTTTTAATTGTTTCTTACAATTTTATATATTTGAGATCGTTGTAATTAAGTTTAGTTAATATGTATCTCGATTTTGAAATTGTTAAAGATTTTATAATTTGTCATTGATAAACCTTAGATGTTTTTGATAGAAAATGGTAGATTTGGAAGCTATGAATTGTTTAAGTACTATTTCATAAATTGTTTTTGTTAATTTTGAACTTAAGGATTAAATTGTTAATATCTTGAAATTGATATGTATTTTCAAAAATAATTATAATAGGGGCTGTAATTGAATGTATTTGGAATTGATTTAAAATTTGAGTCCAACTTTAAAAGTTATGATAAGTTTGATATTTGAGACTAAATTGAATAAAATGTAAAATTTTAGGAAAAATCATGTAAAATGAAATTAAAATATTATAAACATGAATTTAAGTAGTATTATGAGGTTTGATATTTAAATTTTAAACCTTAAATATTAAATAGATGAAATCGTTAACTTAGACAAAAAGAAAAAAAAATTATCGAATAGTTCCTGATATGTATTGAATTCTTTTACAAATTTCCATTAGAAGAATAAAACAAATGTTCAGTGTGAAAATTTCTTTCTAAAGCAAATGAAATATAAATTCTGAATATCCATAATTTATTACTTATTAACCTAGAATTATTGAACTATGTTGTGACAAGCTTAATACATTAAATGTCTATTTACAGTTAACTATTAAATAAATATGGTAAGTTATTAAATTAAATTGTATGAGTTTACTAAGTATTTTATATATTTACTTGATTAATATATTTTGTAAATTTTAAATAACTGGAATGCGACTATCGAATCAACGGAAATCAAACCTACCATTTTCTGACTTGGTAGATTTTGAAGTTTCTTTTATGATTACTTGTTGCATGTATTTAGGTTGCTTATTTTTCAAGTGGTGAACATCAAAATGGCACAAAATTTTAAGTCCCCATAAATTCAACCGTTCCCCATAAATTCAACTGTATATACGTATAAATTCAACTGAATTTTTTATAACCTGTATATTAGTGCTACCCATTTCACACCCTCCCCTAAAAAATATTTTTTAAAAAACACATCATTGATTAAGTTAAATAAAATACTAGTGCCACCTCCCCTATGCTCTCCACCCCCTCTAATAATTAAAATTTTTAAATAAATCAAATTTAAAAAATTAAAAAAATTAGCATGGAGTATACATGGATTGTCATGCAGGTTGTTGTGTTTAAAAATTTAACATTCTAGTAGGAATGAAGCCAAAAAAAAATTTTAGGGGGCGGATAAAATTTTAACTCTTAATAGTCTATATCTTCATAATTTTTAAAGGATTAAATCAAATTTTTATAATTTTAAGGGGGCTAAAGTACGATTTTACCTTTACTAATTTAAAATTAAAAAAATTTAAAGAGCTTAAATAATAGGGGTTGGGCCCTTGCCAGCCTTCCCTAGATTCGCCTCTGCATTCTAGTTAGTATTCTCATTAAAAAAAAAATCATTACAACTCTTTTTTTAAATGTCGATGGTCAATTTTAACTCTTATTAAAATATTAAAGGCCAAATTAAGTTATAAAAGAAAGAATAAGGGCTAAATGACAAAATGTATAAATATTAAGGGTCAAAGATTACCTTGCCAAAATGACTTTGTTTCACTATTTTAAAAATAATAAAATATTTCTATTTAAATTTAATTATAAAATATTAATATAAACTTATTTTCTATATAACTTTAATTGTTGAATCAAACCAATCCATTAACACTTCTACCTATCACTCACCTTAAGCCATCAAGCATTGAATTCATTGCCACTCAAACCTCTCACTCAACACCCCACACAAATTCAATCATCACATGTCAATCTCCTCGTTTCTTTATTATTAAAACCAAAGAATCCAAACTAGCAAAATAACAACAAAAATTATAATTTTATAACTTTTGTAGTAATTTTTGTTTTATAAACTTCTGTTAATTTTAATAATTTTCTCTAATTTATTTGTAGATTTATTTGTAAGTTTTAATAATTTTAAAATTTTATACTATTTTTAAAATAATTAATAGTATTTAATGATGTTTCAATAATTTTTCTAAAACTTTTATGACAATTAAAAAGTTTCATATAACTTTTATATATTTTTATAAATTTCTAATGTTTTTATGAATTTTAATTTTTTTAATTTTAAGAATTATTTTACTTAAATAATTAAAAAGCTATCATAAAACAATTAAAAAAATCAATTAAGCCCTCCACATCATCATTTTTCCACAACAGCTTGCCAAGTTCGCTTGTCATGTCACTCGCCACGTCAACAGCCAAAGAACATCAAGGCTTCAATAGAAAAAATGAATTCAAGGGGCTTAATTGTGTACAATCATGATTCCAATGGCTCAATTGGATGCACCTTTTGACTAGGGGCTTAATAGATTTTTTTAATTATTTTTAGAGGGCTTAATTGACATTTTAACTTTTTATTTATAGTCAAATTTTGCCACTAACCTTTCAAAAAGAGTAAGATACGACAATAAATAATTTTAAAGTTATAAAAATATTTAAAAAATTATAAAATTATAAAAAATTTCATAAATTTTTTTTTTTTAAATGTAGGTATTGCAAAGGCAATCAATAGGATTTTCCATTTGCAGTTCTATGCCACAACCAACAACAATCAATGGGTATATCTCTCGTACACAAAGGTACCATTGATTTGTACTAGTGGCTTGCAATACTGGAATGTCTATCAACATTACTTGAAAATCAAGAACAAATTATTGAACACGCAGCATCCATGTAACAACTGATCGTTGTAGTATGAATGCCCCATTTCCATATTGGTTATGCAACCTGGATCATACCTCTCCAGTACCCGACACCACAGTCATTACTCATTGTTCGACTCGTTCAACCCACTATGCATATTCTCTAATGCCTTTTACTTTGTGATCCATGCCTTGCGGTACGATAGTGTGTAATTGAACTGTCTACAAATATTTGTAATTAAAACTGACATAATAATCTTGGGACTCTTTGACCATAGGTAGTATTATGTCCGCGATCATTTCGAATCCAATTTTGGATGATCCCGTGAAGTACTTGCAACAACATGAGTACGTTAAAATTAGCAATTCAACTGTGTCATAATATAAACCAGTCTTGATGCAGTACCTGCTGCAACACACTATGTAGAGCGGTATATTTCTTTATCGTCCACAACCCCATCTTATTCTTAACAGAAGCCATGATTTTCCATGCACATCTGACTGTCTTGCATTGTACACTTCGCCTTGAACTTGTCAGATTGAGATTTAACCACATGGAAGTTTACCCGTTCTTGATGTTGTATCACTTCACCATAGCAACAAAACCATCTTTAGAGGAAAACTCATTCCCCACTTCTAAATCACCCGAATCCAATGAAGAACTCACGTGGCTTGGCCTTCTATGTGGTAGTTCTGCAAACTCCAACCCATTCTCTACTGATAGGTTCACATTATGCATGTGGGCTAGAGGTGAGTATGTCCCGAACTATGGGTCTTGTTCTTCCATTTTGGCCTGTCGAATTGGAACATATGTCAACCTCCAAGGGCCTTCATTTGTCCTTACAAACTTTGTAAATAACTTGAGAAATGGTGATCCACTTTCAATATATGTTTGCACCATCACCTCCAACCCCATCACACCTTTAATATCGAATGCATCATATCTGACGGGGTCAATCAAAACACAACCGATATTTAAGTGATGATACTCTCATCTGGTTGGAACTAATGATTTTTCACCTAATTCTTCTGTAACACCCCAAACCCGGTCTATGTGTTAAGACCAAATTTGACATGTCACACGAATTGAACATACGTATAGTCTTTTAAAGATTCAATGAAACTGAATTTTCAAAAAGATTTTGAAAAGGTATTTATTGAAAATCGAGGATTATTGTTAAATCTAATAATTTGAGACGTAAAAATTTATACTTTAAATACCTAAGAAAAATCTAATTAATGTTCCGAGAATTTAAGAGAGTTCAAGAAATTTTGAAAAACAAAGATTTTAAAAGAATTGTTATAAAGAAACTTTAGAGTTAAAATATTTAAGAATGAAAACCTTTTTGCACGTTTATTTACAGAAAACGTTTATTTCTATTTTAGAAAAATAAAATCCCACTTAAGTACTTTAAAGCATATCATAGAATTCATCCATAGGTAAAACATCCATAAAATTTAACCAGAGGCCTTATTACAACATAACTTAAATAGAAAATATTAAAAGTACTTTAAAGAAATCCAAAATTTAAATAACCCATTATTCATAGTATGGTCTCCACTGAGTCGTCCCCGGCCCAAGCCTCCATCACTGATCATTACCTGAGAAGGGTAAAGAAAACGGGATGAGTTACTTAGAACTCAGTGTGTAACTCACTTATCATAGTCCACTGGGCCAAAACCATTTAAGCATTTATTTGGGCCCGAGCCCATTACAAATATAACAATTTAACATGTATAGAATGCATGTGATATGCAATTCCCAAAAACAAACCTAAATTTCCATCCGCTACACACCACCCTTACCAACCAGCACACATGTGGGGAGCTTTAGTCATCCACCTAGCCAACACACCAAACTGGGCATTAAGCCATATATCAAACTGGGCATAAAGCCATATATCAAACTGGGCATAAAGCCATATATCAAACTGGGCATAAGGCCATCAGAATTTTATAGCAAAGCTACCAGAACTTCTCATCATCAAAATAGCCCAACCCATGCAATCATGTATATAATATGCATAATAATCCATTCATATAATTATTCCAACATAAGGCCCATTTTAAAAGTTATTACAACCTGGCCCATTTCACATTTTGGCCTACATAATCTCATATCACATTTGGCCCATTTAGCAAATATCACATATGGCCCATTTCTCGAATATCTCATATGGCTTATTTATCAAAATCACATATGGCCCATTTATCAATATGACATATGGCCCATTAATCAAATATCACATATGGCCCATTAAGTCACTTTTATCGATTTAGCCCATTAAGGGCAATTTCGTAATTTTCACAATCTTAATACCGATTTCATAGTTTTTACCATTAAAGTGTTAAATATACCATTTTACCCGATATCATCAACTTTGCGATTTTAATCTAGCTATTAATACGATGTGGTTATCTAACCCGCGAGATACGGTGTGAGATTACACACCTGATTACGGTGAGCTCTACACTTTCCTAATCGTCGACACCTAGAAATGTTATAACGCTCGATTAGAACACTTAACACTAATAAATCTATTCTAAGATAAGCGGTCTAGATTTTTACCCTCGAAAACTCGAACAACTACTATTTGTCGGTTCTCCCCGGTTGACGGTTCACAACCCAGTGGAAAATCCCGGATCATCGGTGCCTCACGACTACGAACAACCTCAAATAATTGATTTTCACCGGATGAGGGTCCACAACCCGGTAAAAATCTCGGATTGTCGAAATAGCCCTTCGCTTGAATCTAGAGGGAATAGCAAATCCGCCCCTCTTTCGATCATTATTCACCACCCTTTTTGATCCTATCTTGCTTGCCTCCATTGACAAAAGAATATTAGTCCAACTAATATTTCAAAAATTAAGACGATTGATTTTAAGGGGCAAAATTGGCTTACCACGAAATCCTTACGTTCAAAGGATGAAAATCAAGTGATAGCGTCCCTAAAGTAACATCGATTAGTAAACCCCATCATTAACGAAATAATGAGTAAAATGGAATCCTTGATAGAAACCCTTACCTTTAAAACTTTGGACCGAATCCTAGCGATTCACGATGATTTCGGACACTCCAAGTTTTGGCCTTCCACTAAGTTTCTATGATGGAGAAAAATATTTGAATGAGATATGGTGTGATAATGATCTCGATCCAAAAAGACCATTCCACACTAACAAGTAAATTCGGCACAAAGGAAAAGGGAAAAAAATAAAAATACTAAAGTATTATACTAGCCACTTACCGAGTGATCAAAGTGTGAGAATAAAAGAATGAAATGATTTGAGAAGAAGATAAGTGTAGTAAAATATTCGGCTATGAAGAAAAAAAAATTGAAGGAGATGGTTTTAGCAACATTCGACCATGGAGGAAAAGGAAAGGGAGAAAATGTTGGATAGATTTTGTAAGAAGAAGGAGATGAATTAAAGGTATAGGAAAATTAGGTGTTTCGATTTTGATTCATTTCAAGAATGAAAGATGAACAAAGAGAGGGGTTTGAGGTTAGAGAGCATTCGGCAATGGAGAAAGAAAAGGAAAAGAAAATGACCTTCTAAGGTGGTATGGTTTCGGCACTAGGAAGAAATGACTTGAAAGAATAGGCAAAATAAGACCAAAATGGTCAAAAATATGAATAACTAAAAGAAAACAAAAGATGCTTACCTAATGCTCAAAGTGCATTCAGCTAGGGAGAGAAAAGATGAAGAGAAAATGTTTTGAGAGAAAATAAAAATGACCAAAAAGAAATGTGCCCAACAAGCACCTATCCTTACTCAAAAGTATTCAAAAATTCGGCCACCCCCCCTTAGCCCCTAAAACTGTCCAAGTTCATGGACACAAGGTCAAAGTTTGGCCAATCCAAACTTTCCAAAACATCCTCCTTGTAAAGTGCCTTGTGTTCCCCCTACATACCATAACCTCATGATTCCCTACCTTAAGTTTACACTTGCCTTTTTCCCTTAGCCACCTTTCCAAAAAAATAAAGTGTAAGCTACCATAAATACTAGCTTGATCGACACTATGAAGATGGGAAGCAAACAAATAAAAATTTCACATGCATAACAAGGGATTCGAACCTCTTTCCTCAAGCAAACACTCATGGCGACATATCCCCTTTGCTACTTGCTCATCTTATGCTAACTTAAACCTCTTAATTACCTTAAGCATTAAGGTTACATGATCCACTTCAATAAAGTACTATTTACCAAAATTTATTCTAAAATCCAATTAAATCCCGAGCCTTCTCGAGACTATTAAAACACACACATTGAATCATTTCACTAGCTAAGCACCAAAATTATGCAACATATCGATTCTCAATTTTTTTTAGGATGTTACATCTTCCATGCAGTTCCGAAAATTGTATGTTTGGGTTAAAAGCCAACCGACCGCGTTCTCTGATAAAAAAAGGATCTCGTCCTCAGTGTCACATACTTCACCCTCGTAATAAAAAAAGAATTAATTCGTCCACTCATTTTCAACCAAATAACCTATTTCACATGTTCAAAACAAAAACATTATGTAGAAAAATAATGTTGTAATTAAATATGAACAACAAAATCAATGCTTACTTATGCAAATAGCATGGTTGCTCCAACTTATGCCTTATGTGCGGACTTCTCTTCTTCTGATCTACTTACAATTTTCTTTGCTCGTAAATGGCTTATGCCACTTAGTGTTGAAATATATTGCTTTTATAGACCTGGGGGTGACTCGCAGTTAATTCACAAAATTTTCCCAAGCTAGTGGGGAGTTGAAAGAGAGAAAACACTCAAAGCTGGAAGCAAAAGTTGGAAGCATTTTCTGTGCACTGTTAGAAAATGGCACTGAAAGCGCGTCTAGCTAGAAACGTTTTCAGTGCCATGTAAAAAAAAGCATTGAAAATGCTTCCAACTGGACGCGCTTTCAGTGCTTTTTTTCTAATAGTGCATTGAAAAAGCTTTTAGATTTGAGCTTTCTCTCTAGAAATTTCAACTCCCAGACTTTTTCCCACAAACTCATCATATATCTCGGGATTCTTAGCATATAATTTGTAAACCTATCTAAACGTTCCAAAACTAATAACTTGAATAAATGATTTACTGAAGAATCGAATCAAACTAAGATTAAAAAATTGAAAAAAATATTAAAATCTAATGTTTCATCCTAATAGAGTAGTTTGAGTTTCGATTTTAAATTGAATTGAAATTTTCAATTCAAATATACAATTAGTGTAAATACGATGCTTTTAAATTTCAAATTAAATAATAATTATTTAACATCTCAAAATTATAAAAAATAAATAATATATAATAAACTTAAAAATATAAACAAAAATAAAACAAAACCCTAAACTATAAAATACAAAAAAAAACCCTACTTAAAAAAAAAACAAAACCCTAACCCTAAAAAAGCAAGGGGAAAATACTTCCAACTGGAAGTGTTTTCAACTTATTTGGCAAAAAAGTGCTTTTTTTGGTAACACGCTAAAAACCCTTCCAACTAGAAGCGTTCTTCTACAAATAAATTGAAAACGCTTCCAATTGCAAGCATTTTTGTTATTTCGATCTAGTCTTGTAATTTTTGAAAAATGACCTATTCTGATAATTATTTTTTCTACATTTTTAGGTAAATTGTTCTTTATTTAGAATGTGACATAATTATCACTAATTTACATAATTAAAATGACATAATTATTACTAAGAATATAGTTTACAATTATATTGATACATTATTAATATTTATCAATTTCCATAAGGTTAATATTTCCTAATAAGGAACTTAAGAAATTTGTTTATTTAAATTTTTAAAAATATTCACTAATTAATTTTCATAATTTCACACAATAAAGACTAAAGTATTATAAACAAGTAAATACCTAACAATAAAATGTGTCATGTCCTTATTTTTCATTTTACACATATCAACTTTCTATCAGCTAAGTTTTACCACACTTTTAAATAAATAGTGTAACATTCCTAACTTGTCTCCGTTATTGGATTAAAGTTACAGAGCATTACTATACAAATCCGAACAATTAATATCAAAAGAAATCAATAATGTCATTTAACAATAATTACCTAAAACTCATTATAGCCCTAACAAACATATACATTTTGGCCTTAAATCGAGCCTTCAAGGCCCTAAAAATAGTTTAGAAACAATTCGAGACCAAATCGAAACAAATAAAAAATTTGGGAAAAAAGTTGAAAATTTTGAAAACAGGGGTCACATGGCCGTGTGGCCAGGCTGTGTGGCATAGCCCAGACCATGTAACAATCGAACAAAGGGACACATGGCCGTGTCCCAGCCTGTGTCTTAAACTGTGCAACTCATTGAGCTAGGTCACATGGCCATGTCTCAGGCCATGTGCCAGACCGTGTAACTCTCTGACTTGTGACACACGGTTGTGTCGCAGGCCATGTGCTAGACCGTGTAACTCACTGATTTGATACACATGACTGTGTCTTAGGCCGTATGAAAATTACACCATAAATAATAAGTGACACATGACCGTGTAGCCAAGCCGTGTGTGTCACACGAGTGTGTGGCAGCTTGTGTCCCAGGCCATGTGCTCTATAATTTAACCCTAAAAATAAGCCATTTCAAAACCAAAACATACCCAATTAACCATTCCATTGGTGCATGCCTTCAATAGACCTAAACATCATTCAAACACACCTAAACATACCAATACAAACAACTTATTTAATCTAACCAATATGTCATTGAAAGGCGAATAAATTGACGATCAAGAATCGGTTACCCTCTACCGAGAATTGACGACTGCTTGATCAATTAAAAGGAGCTTCAGTTTTCTCCAAATTTGATTTAAGGTCGGGTTATCACCAGCTCAAGGTGAAAGAAGCGGACATTTATAAGATAGCATTTCAGACACGTTACGGACACTATGAGCTTGTAGTGATGCCATTTGGATTAAACAATGACCACCCGCATTTATGGACATGATGAACCGAGTCTTTCAACCATATTTAGATCGGTTTGTGGTAGTGTTCATAGATGACATATTGGTTTATTAGAAATGAGGAGGAACATGACAAGCATTTGCGGATAGTATTACAAACTACTTGTGATAAGTAATTGTATGCCAAATTTAGTAAATGCTGAATTTTGGCTAAAGGAAGTGACTTTCCTTGGTCATGTAGTATCATCGAAGGAATAAGGGTGGATCCTCGAAAAATTGAGGCTATTACGGATTGGAAACCACCAACATCGGTGGCTGAAATTGAGTTTCTTAGGTTTGGTGGATACTATAGACATTTTGTAGAGGGGTTTTCGTTGATTCTTTTCCCCTAACTAAAGCATTGCGAAAGGAGCTCGTATATTTTGACCTAAAAGCAAGAGAGTTTTCGAGAAATTAAAGAAGATCCCTGGAAGCTCGATTTGATTCAAAGGAGGTGGAAAAGAATTCACTATTTATTGTGATCGTCTCACACGGTTTGGGTTGTGTGTTGATGCAAAATGGAAAGGTGGTGGCCTATGCTTCTCGTCAATTGAGACCACACGAAGTAAACTACCTACGCATGATTTGGAGTTAGGCTGCTTTGTTGTCTTTGCTCTAAAGATTTGGAGGCATTATCTCTATGGTGAGAAATCATCATCTACGGATCACAAGAGTCTTAAATACCTCCTTACCCAAAAGGAGTTAAATTTGAGACAAAGAAGATGGGTAGAATTATTAAAGGATTATGATTTCTCAATCGAATATCATCCTGGAAAGGCTAACGTGGTAGCTGACGCGTTAAGTCATAAGACAGTATCTGATTTAAGAGCATTGTTTGCCCATTTGAGTCTGCATGAGGATGGCAGTTTGTTAGCAGAACTTCAGGTGAAGCCTCTGTGGCTGGAAAAAATCAAGGAAAAATAGACATCAGATGAGAAGTTGGGACTTTTACTTCGACAAGTTGAAAATGGTGAAATCGAGGATTTTGGAATAAACACGGAAGGTGTGTTGTGCTTTCGAGGAAGAGTATGTATGCCTAAGGACTCGGATCGAGGCAAATGATTCTCTGAGGCGCATAGTAGCCCTTATGCTATGCATCCGGAGGAAATAAGATGTATTGAGATCTCCGTGAACAGTATTGGTGGCTAGGGTTGAAGCGTGAGATTTCAGAATTTGTGGGAAAATGTTTGACTTGTCGACAGTGAAGGCGTAACATCAATTACCGTCTAGATTGTTACAACCGATAAGGATTCCTCTTTGGAAATGGGAACGGATAACCATGGATTGTGCCATGTGCTCTATAATTTAACCCTAAAAATAAGCCATTTCAAAACCAAAAGATACCCAATTAACCATTCCATTGGTGCATACCTTCAATAAACCTAAACATCATTCAAACACACCTAAACATACCAATACAAACAACTTATTTAATCTAACCAATATGTCATTGAAAGGCACCACATTTATACCAAAACAACTTCAATCAAACAAGATTACAATGCCACATATCAAGCACAAAACATAGTCAATTTAGCTCCCTAATGACATCAATTTAGCCATCCACATCTCACCATAAACATTCCAAAAGATCCATATATTACAAGTACTTAAAAATGGCCAAAAGATTTAAACTTGTCAAGGAAGGCACTAAAAAGCCCATCAAACAAGACATAAACTCCAAAAGCATATTCATATCAATTTGATTATTAACACATTCAAGAACTACCATTATAAAGAGGTCCTATACATGTTATTTATAACCTCAGCCAAAATAACTCAAAAACTACTGAAGTGGTTATTGGATAGTGTGATAGATCTCCAACAAGCTTCCAACCGATCGAGCTTCCAATAATCTATGAAACAAATGAAAATAACTACATAAGCAACTAGTGCTTAGTAAGATCGTATAAATTCAAACATAACTTACCATTCTTAAACTCAATTTATAAAATATGCATAACATCATTACCATGCTCATACGCTAAATAAACTCCTATAAACACCACCAAACTCACAAGTTAGTAAGTTCATACATGATACATATAAATTCAACCATATCATAAGTAGATTTTCATGTACACATCATTTATCCTATTAACCTTTTCATAAGATAATGTATCATTATCCAATTGTATACATGCCTTGCCATTATCCTTTGCTTACCAATTGAACCATCTAGAATTACATTGGATACTCGGGAATACTCACACATAGTGCGCATTCCATATAACTATAACCTTTCCTTTCAATAGTGCTCACATGAGCTGTGAAATGGGCCTGCTCACATGAGCTTTGGGTTGGAATGTTAGCTACATGATGCTGCTCACACGAGCTATGGAGAATCTGCAAAAAATACAGGACATTAGCCATCGGCAAGATATTCAAGACCAGCACCTAAAATATGAAATCCCTAATGACATGTCATTCGTATATTAAGAATTCTTCAGGTTTAAATGAGATTACTTAACCGTTAATTACTCAAAGCATCAATATACATGCATTTTCAAGTCAGTTTATAACTAACACAATATAACCTATAATTAATCAAACTACCACTAATAAGATTATAATTTATACGAACTTACCTCGACAACTATGGTTGTAATAATAGAGTTGAAGTCTAGTCCAAAGCTTTAGCTTTTCCCCCATTTAAGTCTGATTATTGTTTATCTTGATCTAAATAGATAATTTCATTCAATTAAGCACTTAAAATAACTTCAAGTATTCAATTCAATTAATAATTCATATTATAATAAAATTACAAATTTACCCCTCCCATTATAACTTTTTCACAAATTAGTCTTTAAGCTTGAAACTTGTAAAAATACTAATTTTCCCCCTATACATGCTAGCCGAAACTCTTAGGGACTCATATTAACACACTTAAATCACCATTTCATAATTTTGCCATGAAATTTTATTATTTTCATGAATAAGGCATTAAACCCTAAATTCACTAAAAATCCTTTAACAAAACATATTTGTTTAATAACCAAGAGTAATAATCTATCAATTAACTTCACAAACACAACAATGTCATCCATGGTAAGTCCTTCAACTTTTGACAGTTTTACAAATTAACCCCAGGCTAAGTAGTTTAAGTTAAAACGAGCTCAAAAACATAAAAATTATAAAAAACGAGACACATAATCTTACCATGTAATGCTCCTATGTTGGATGAACCCTAAAGCCATGAAAATGGTGTTTTATTTCCTTTAATTTTTGTGGAGGCGACAATTAATGAAGATGATACTAAATTGTCCTATTTTAGTTTAAGATTTATTTATTTATTTACCACTTTACCCTTATTTATTAAATTAAAAAACAACTAAATCTTGTTTATATTTATCCACCTTCTGTAACACCTCTTACCCGTATTCTACGCCGGAACAGGGCTCAAGGCATTATCGAACTTATAACACAAGCATTCACACAATTTTGATTCATAAATTTGCTCAAAAATTAAAACCATTCATATTCAATCATAAAATCCCTTATACGAGCCTACGATGCCCAAAACATGCTTTGGAAGTGGTTCGGGCTAAACTGTGAACTTTAGAAAATTTTATAAAACTTAAAAAAAAATTTCATGTTACAAGGGTTACACACCCGTGTGGGTTTGGGACCCGCCCGTGTAACCACGGGACACGCCCGTGTAACCACGGGACACGCCCATGCTACAGGCTGTGTTCAAATTAGGGAGCTCTCTAACTTGTGCCACACGACCGTGCTACATGCCCGTGTGCTAGGCCGTGTAGCACACTCGGCTGAGACACACGCCGGTGTCTCAGCCCATGTACTCAATTTTGGACATTCTGTTTTGCAACAATTAAGGTGCAGGGGACACACGACTGGAACACACACCCATGGGGCGCAGGTGTGCCACACACTGCTGCCTGTGACATGCCCTGCAGTGCTAACCTGCAGACAAAATAAAGGCTATTTACCAAGTCATTTGCCACCTTTGTACACACATACACTTACACCAAAATGACTAAGTCCCTATACTTTATTCGTTTCAGTCCAAAAGTCACATTATGGCAAAAATTACATTTTACCCCTAAACTTTTGACATTTTACAATTTAGTCCCTAGGCTCGTAAACTGATTTTCATTCAATTTCTTCAAAACCCAAGCCTAGATGAACCACTTTCATACTCATAAAAAATCACATTTCTCATTTATTAACATTTTTCTACTCATTTTATAACTTTTACAAACAAGTCCTTTTTAACATTTTTACCAAAAATCACTTAGCAAAAGTCATTCAACAAACAAAAAACATGAATTTTCTACCATCAAACATCAAAATACACACATGTATAATTGGGTCAAACCCTAGACCTTGATCATTTCTTAAATTAGTGGTAGAAATAGATAGATCGGGTTATAATGACTTCAAAAATGTAAAGAGCATTAAAAATGGTGCAAGAACGAACTTACAATTGAGCTTGAAAGCTTGAAAAACCCTAGCCATGGTTTCTCCTTGATTTGTACTTTTTAATTCAGTTTAATTACCAAATTACTAAAATGCCCTTAATGAAAAACTTTAGAAACATACCAAACCATGTCCATTTTTGTCCACCAACTTAACCAATGGTTTAATTACCATTTAAAGACCTCTAATTTAAAATATCATAGCAATTAGAGACCTTTAACATATAGAATTCAAGTTTTTTAGTTTTTGCAATTTAGTCCCTTTAACTAGATTGAGTGCCCAAACGTTAAAATTTTTGAGCGAAATTTTTGCAAAATCATTTCATAAAACTGTAGACCATAAAAATATAATAAAAATAATTTTTCTACTTTAGATCTGTGGTCCCGAAACCACTGTTCTGACTAGACCCAAAATCGGGTTGTTACAACTCTCCCCTTTAGGGATTTTTGTCCTTAAAATCTTACCAAAATATAAATTTGATTTCCACGTAGACTCCTCTATCTCATGACATTGCCAAAAACCTTGACTAAGGTTATACTTTTATTTCCCAACCTTTTTAATCTCTCATGTCAAATTTTGATCTATTCTTCGTTATACAACACATCGACTGAATCTTAATCCCATCGGAGAATTCATACTCAAAGAGTCTGATCGATACCATCGCAACATAGATACATAAAACATATTTTGAATCTTTTTCCAAAGTAATACCTTCGGAAGCATGCTATCGCTGAACAAGAATTTCATATCCTCATGTTTCAAATTCACATATGTTTTCTGACAATCTGAAGTGGATTCTAAACTACCACGAATCACTTTTACTTTCTGTATGTGTAACAGTTCGGTTTAGACCCTAGTGAGAATAGTGGTTTTGGTACGACAAATTTGAGTCAGAATAATATTTTAATATTATTTTTTTTGTTTATTATATGTGATTTAGCCTGTGTGAAAGTTTCGTATGAAAATTTTACTGTTTATGTGTTTAATTCAATAAAATGACTAAATCGCAGAAAATGTAAAAGTAGCCTAATATTTGAATAATGGCTGAATTGATGTGTCTTTATAAGAGGAAGTCCTTAAGTGGATATTATACCTTTGCTTATGTTAGTGAAAATTTATGTCCATACTTTACATGAATTATAAATGGTTTAATAAAGGTTAAATAAGTAAAATAGTAAATAAATAATATTAATTAAGAGACAAAACCAAATTATGCTTTATTTTCATCATCTAAGTGCTGAATTTGAAGAAAATAAAAGAAAAAAAAAACTAAGCTAGGGTTCGGCAAGTTCTAAGCAAAATTGAGGTATGTTTGGCTTCAGGTTTTGATAATTTCTACGTTTTTATAATCGTTGCTTAGTATTCTTCAAAGCCCATGCTATAATTTTGTGGATTGATGAAGATTTTGAAAAGTACCATTGATGAACTCATGATATTTGAGATGTTGGATGATGAAATATAAAATATATGTGTAAGATTAACATGTTTTGTCTTTGGATTTTTAGTGAATTTGAGTAATTTGGACTAATTTGTGAAAATAATATTTTGAGGTACTAAATTGTGAAATAAATGAAATGTATGGACTTGTATGATTATAGTAAACATTCAGCTAAGCATGGGTACAAGAAAATTATGTGTATTTTGTGATTTTGTGAAATAGGGACTAAAATGTCAAAATGTGAAAATGTGAGGGCTAATTTGTAAATTGCCTAAATATGTTTTTTTTTTTGGATTGAATTGAATGATTTGGTGAATAAATGGATTAAATTTGAATATGTATAGATCAAGAATTGAAGAAAATAGATTTAGATCGTGGAAAGTCGAAAGTGATCGAATAGTCGAGTCCGTACGTTATCCGAAATCGAGGTAAGTCTATATATAAATAAACGTATTTACATTGATGTATGTTCATATGAAAATTCATAATGATGAATGTATATGGGATGATGAGTACGTGAATTCCGAGATAGCATCGACATGGTGTCAACATCTGAAAAAGTGCCGTATGAACCTAGGAATAGATAAGATTGTGTATGTCATGACATAGGTGTCGAAACCATTTTTAATGTTTGATTTTAAAAATGGGGATCAACTTGTAAAAACAAAAATGGAGTCGCCACCAAATTTTTTACTTAGGTGTCATTGGATCACCTTGTAGAACATTTTATTTTAAAACATATTAATTTTATTCTACGAAAAACGAGAAAATGAGTTCGGGGGTCAGTTACGTATGAGGAAGGGTTAGCACCCTCATAATGCCCAGAAATTGGTACCTACTCGATAAAATCATGCCCTAATGTTGAAACCTTAAAAAAAAAAAAAGACCTTTTATTTTCAGAAAAACCTAGACTTACCTATCTCAAAGAAATAAAATACCATATCCAGTAAGTTAGGATATAACACCTCATGACTTTGAAACTAAGCACGTCTTTATTTTAGAAAATTCCTACCTCGAGACGCAAAACGTCAAACCCAGTAAGTTAGGGCACAACACTTTGAATTCCCAAGAATAGGTTTTTTTTTTTTATTTGAAAGTAGTAAACCTCAAAATTTTTTTTTTAAAAAGGAATATGTAATACCTAAAGTTTCACGAGAAAACTCGTACCCAGAAAGTTAGGGCAAAATTCTTCTCGAAATTCCCCAAATATCACATATCACCGTATTTTGAAAACCATTTGAAATAAATATTTTAATTGAAAGGTATTTTTATAAAATGGTTTGAATGAATCATACATTACAACATATATGCCAAATATAAGTTTATCATAACTATACACTATATTAACAATCCCTACTAATAAAGAATAATAATAAATAATAAATGATTTAAACAATTGCTATATCATACTAAAACCCGCAATTAAAGAATGAAAATAAACGAACATGAAGTATAGTGCAATAAATAACCAAAGATAGAAGTTATAAGATAATATATATATATATATATATATATATATATATAAAACCAAGTAAAATAATATATAATAATAATTAAATATATAAAGATTATATAAAATATATATTACTAATGAATTAATAAATATAAGAAAGTAATATAAAATATTTTAATATGATAAAATAATTAATTATAATGTTAAAATAATTTAAAATAAGAATAAAATAAGAAAATTAAAAATAAAGAAATGGGGGTGAAACAATAATTAAAATAGATTAAAAAGATTGAATTAGAATGCGTTGAAATCACAGGATTTTTATTGGGTAATTAATCCTTTTTTCAAAACGGCGTCGTGCAGATTTTAACCCTTTAGAAGCCCGAAGACTAAATTGGAACAAAATATAAAGTTTATGGCTAATTTAATAAGGAATAAAAGTTTGAATTGGACTAATTTGAAAACAATGAAATCACGGAAGGATAAAAGGGATAAATCCCCACTTTCTAAAAACACGCGGATCCCAGAGTAAGGGTTGGGTCGATTTTTGGGTTTTTAAACGAAACGACGTCGTTTTGGCAATGAAGCTTAAGTCCAAAACGACGCTGTTTTAACCCTGTATAAATAGCCCTATTTAGAGAAAAAAAAACATTTCATTGTGTTTTCAAAAAAAAAAAAAATTTTGAGAGAGCTCTCAGTTCCTCTGCCTCTAGTGTCGGGGCCCGACTCCGGCCTCAACTCCGACGATGGCCAGGCACGCGTATACTCCACGCGCCATCGCAAGCGCGCTGTCTTCTACGACAGTTCACAGGTATGAAGTTTCACCTTTTTTTTTATTCCCATATTGTTTTATACATGAAATATGCACGAAACACAAAAAAAAAAAAAAAAAAAATAATAAGAACACAGTGTATAAATCACCTTTGTAAATAAAAAAATTACTTCTCTGTATATTTCTTCTGTATTTATGGGTATTTTGGTGTTATTGTTTCTATGTATCTCCCTCCGTCACCCCTTGTATATTACAAATCATCTGGGGTTTTATAGCCCATAAATAAAAAATAAAAAAGGAAATGCAAATATTCTATGCTGCTCGTGTTTCTTTCCTTTTTGCAGGTGAAACGGAGATTGTGGCGGTGATAGGGGATTCGCGTATGGATCGCGGCTTGACTCGCGAACTGAGGCACGATTGAAGGCTGGTGGCTGCGTTGGACTCTTGCTTGCGGCGCCTAGGGTTTCCAGAAACCCTAGGCTTCTGCTCGGATTATTTAATTTTTTGGGCCACTTGGGCCGTGTTTGTTTAGGATTTGGGTAGTAGGCTATCATTGGGCTGCTGGGTATAATTTGGGCTTGGGTTAACTGTTTTGTAAATGGACATTAATGAAATTTGGATTTTGGTTTATAATTTTTATTTTTCTATTTTATTCACACTGGCCCGGGAAAATGGGCTATTATAGCTGCCCCTCTTTGCTCATTGTCGGGTAACAGGAATCGAGCAAAGACAATAAATAGACCCATTTTGCCCGGTCTTGTAAAATGGCTATATTTTCAGGGAGATAAGCTAGTTTCTTCAGTCTGCCTTACTGCAAATTTAGGGAGGTAAGTTTTTGATCTGCTCCCTACAATTTCAGGAAGATCAGATCTTCTATCTTCAATCTACTCCACTACAACTTCAGGGAGATAAGACTGAAAGGGTCTTTGATCTGCTTCCTACAACTTCAGGAAGATGAGATATTCTATCTTTAATCTACTCTGCTATAACTTCAGGGAGATAAGACTGAAAGGGTCTTCGATCTACTTCGTACAACTTCAGGAAGATGAGATCTTCTATCTTCAATCTATTCCACTACAACTTCAGGGAGATAAGACTGAAAGGGTCTTCGATCTGCTTCCTACAACTTCAAGAAGATGAGATCTTCTATCTTGAATCTACTCCACTACAACTTCAGGGAGATAAGACTGAAAGGGTCTTCGATCTGCTTCCTACAATTTTAGGAAGATCAGATCTTATGCCTTCAATCTACTCCGCTACAACTTCAGGGAGATAAGACTGAAAGGGTCTTCGATCTGCTTCCTACAACTTCAGGAAGATGAGATATTCTATCTTCAATCTACTCCGCTATAACTTCAGGGAGATAAGACTGAAAGGGTCTTCAATCTGCTTCCTACAACTTCAAGAAGATGGGATCTTCTATCTTGAATCTACTTCGCTACAACTTCAGGGAGATAAGACTGAAAGGGTTTTCGATCTGCTTCCTACAACTTCAGGAAGATGAGATCTTCTATCTCCAATCTACTCTGCTACAACTTCAGGGAGATAATACTGAAAGGGTCTTCAATTTGCTTCCTACAACTTCAGGAAGATGAGATCTTCTATCTTCAATCTACTCCGCTACAACTTCAAGGAGATAAGACTGAAAGGGTCTTCGATCTTCTTCCAACAACTTCAGGAAGATGAGATCTTCTATCTTCAATCTACTCTGCTACAACTTCAGGGAGATAAGACTGAAAGGGTCTTCGATCTGCTTCCTACAACTTCAGGAAGATGAGATCTTCTATCTTGAATCTACTCTGCGACAACTTCAGGGAGATGAGATTGAAAGGGTTTTCGATCTGCTTCCTACAACTTCAGGAAGATGAGATTTTCTATCTTTAATCTACTCCGCTACAACTTCAGAGAGATAAGACTGAAAGGGTCTTCGATCTGTTTCCTACAACTTCAGAAAGATGAGATCTTCTATCTTGAATCTACTCCGCTACAACTTCAGGGAGATAAGACTAAAAGGGCCTTCGATCTGCTTCTTACAACTTCAGGAAGATGAGATCTGCAAATTCACCGATATTGCTACACCATCCATCGAAGGACATGTCCTGTAGACTCGGTTCCATATGTCTATGTCACATGACTAAGATGCTATGATCAGAATGAATCAAATCCTTCTAGCTACATATAACATGTCATGAAGATGATTCCTTTTAAAGGATCAGGATGAAATGATTGGAATGAATCAAATGCTCCTAATGAGATTTGCTATGATGGAAAAATGTTATGAGTATGATTCCTACTTTAGGTGCTATCACTCATTTGTTCTTCATTTTTGTTTATCAATAATGTTCTGCTCTGAAACACCCCAAACCCAGCCCACGAGCCTTGACCGGATCTGGTATGTTCCTTGAGTAAAAACTTTTCAAATCTTGTTTGTTGATTTGGAAAAATATGAATGGTTTTGAAGAACATTCGACTTGTGTTGGGTTGATTGGAAATGGTGTTGTTTATGTGTCAAAACATTTAAATATTTGGTTACATTTTGAGAAAATTTATTTAGTCTCAATTTAATAACAACCTTATCATAATAAACCAATTTAAAACACTTACTTAAAACAGCTTAATAATAATGGCCATAATTACATCAAAATAAATCCCAAATAAATCAAATACTAAAAAAGACAATGAATATAGAAAACTACGAAATGAGCATGACCACCATCGAGCTCCTGGCCAACCGGTCCATTCTTGAGTGTCACCTAAAAATATCCCACAACGGGTGAGTCAAAGCAGACTCGATGTATAACCACCAACACAAAGTCCCAATGATTCGTATATCGATCATTCATATACATATAGCAAATTATAAGGAATGATGCAATTCCCAAACCCAAACCTATATAACCATCCGCTACACATCACCCGCATTCAACCATCACACCGTATGGACTACTAAGTCGACCCTCCATCCGCTACACATCATCGGCGGCGATCATTGCAGACGACTTGCACATCGCCTTTATAAATTCGTGGCATAGCCACCAGATAATATTTTGTGACGTAAGTCACCACATTCGATTACGTGACATGAGTCACCACATTCGAATATTGTGGTATAAACCACCGATCACTTCCCTTTTCATATCACCCATATGCCCCACGTCATACAAATCATACAATTATTATGCTTTATGCCTTATTTCACATTCTTATCAATATTCATTTGTTGACGTAATATGAAAGATTACGAACCTGGATGTTCTGTACCATTGTTTGGCACCTTTAACCACGCTCACATACTTTCATTCACATATATATTAAAATATTACTATAAATCTATTAAGATTTAGTGTGGGGCTACACACCTGGTTCACTTAACACTTTCACTGAAATCCCGAAAACCCAATCTAATGCTTTAGATCCTTAGTTCCTACATTCGCCAACCTTAAGTACTTTAGTAAAAGCCATTCGCTAAATAATCAAATCTCAAGGATTAACGAATCAAATCTTATTTTACTATCGATTTGATTACTAATCAAATCCCAAAATTTCGTGATATTTCTTCCTTGCAATCGCCAACACTAGTTCATCGAACTTGGTTAGTTTCAACTTTTGAACAAATAAGAAACCGATCTACAATATTAACTATGGCCTTGGTCGACTATCATGGTTCACTTACCTTGTGGATCTAAATCCCGAAAAGTGTCCCTTGGTTGTGGCATCCGTCAAATACCTATAAACTCATGTTAGATCCAATTCTAACATTAAATCACAATAAGTAGCCCTTGGCCGAATATCACATAACTTACCTTGGATATTGAAATCCCGAGACCTCCTTATAGTTGACTATAACAAAATCCTGAAAGAATCCTTCATAATTTCGGCCAAAGACATTAAGGGGATTAGTTCCTAGATTTCAGCTAAAAGAAAAGTTTGAAGGTTGAATAACAATTGATCTTACCCTTAAGAAATCGGCCAGAGAGAGCTTGCAGGAGAAATCGGTTCAAAGAGTTTAAACTTTCGGCTCTTGGATGATCAATAGAAAGATTCGGTTTTAACAAGAAATGAAAAGAAAAGTATACGACCTAGGAAGAATCGGTAATGGCTATCAAATGGGAAAGAGAGGCATTTTTGGTGTGATTCGTGTATGGAAAAGAAAAGAATGAGAATTCAGAGGAGAACAAAGATAACTTTCGGCTAGAATAATTAAAGGAAAAAGAAAAGTGACAGCTTTGGAGAGAAAAGAGCAAACGAAAGGGAGGCTAGAATGCTTAATGAAAATCGGTTATCCCTCCCTTACTATGCTTGGCCGAAAATCACATCAAAGGAGTCCCTAGGCCGGTCACACTCATCCCCTATCTATTCCCTTATTTTTCTCTTATCACTTCATTTAAAATTAATAAAAATAATCCATCATTTATCCCTTATCTTAGCCGAATTTTTAAAAAAGATTAAACTCATCCCTTTAGTGCCTTAGTGTCGTCCACTACTGCTCACTCCTGCAGCAAAATAAAACTCTTTCATTTACTTCCCACGTTGCTTGAACCTAGGCCCTTGCACCCTTCTTGTGGCGTCACATACTGAGCCCCTAAGTGGCGCCTCCAAGCCACTTAAACAAGCCCATTTTTGTGTCATATTTCCCCTACTAATTTTCTTAAGACCTCTTAGGCTTAGCTCCCTCTTGAAACTTAAAATTAAATAATTTCTAAAGCATTTATCTACATTCTGAAGTTCACAAAATTCATCAAAACACATTCATAATATACACAGGCATACAAGCACATGCAATTAAGCAAAAATGCACAAGCCCTAGTTCCCGGATATTACAGTTCTACCCCCTTAAAATAATTTCGACCCAAAAATTACCTGGTTAGAATGGGTGGGGGTATTGCTGTCCCATTGCTTCTTCCGGCTCCCAAGAAGCTTCTTCTGATCCATGGTTACGCCACAAAACTTTGACCAGAGGGACCGACTTCCTCCGAAGCACCTTCACATCTCGTTCCAGAATCTGAATCGGCTCTTCCTCATAGGACAGATTTGGTCTCAGCTCCACCTCCTCAACCGGTATTATATGAGATGGATTCGATCGATATCGACGTAGCATCGAGACATGGAATACATCGTGCATCTGCTGCAACTCTGGTGGCAACTCTAACTGGTATGCCACTGTTCCAACTCACTTCAATACCCGATAAGGTCCTATAAACCTGGGACTTAGCTTCCCTTTTTGACAAAATCTCATCACTTTTTATCAAGGCGACACTTTAAGAAACACTTGATCTCCCACATCAAATTCTATTTCCTTCCGCTTTGAGATCTCACAGATGACATCTCGCTGTCGATGCCTCCTTCAATCGTGGTCTCAATTACCCTAACCTTTTCTTCCAATTACGCCACAATTTTGGACCAAAAATCGACGCTTCTCCCAATTCCGTCCAACATGTCCGAATACTTTCCTCGGAGTGCGACATTTTCCTCTTCCTCAAGTCTATCACATACCCTTCAACATATCCTCTAACACTTGTATCACTTGCTCAGATTGGCCGTCATACTGTTGATGAAATGCCGTACTGAAGTCCAATCTGGTGCCTAAAGCTTGATGTAGCGCCTTCCAAAACCAAGACGTGAACCTCGATCCCTATCCGAGATAATCGACATTATAATTCGTGCGACCTTACAATTTCCGTAACATACAACTTTGCTAACCTCTGGAGAGAATAGTCAACCCGCACTGGAATGAAATGCGCAGACTTTGTCAGCTGATCCACTATCACCCATACTGAGTCCTTCTTAGTAGGCGTAAGGGGAAGCCCACTAACGAAGTCCATGGTAATTCTCTCCCACTTCCACTGCGGAATCCTAATCGGCTGAAGCAATCCTGATGGAACTTGGTGTTCAGCCTTAACTTGCTGTCACGTTAAGCACTTTCCTACAAATTCGGTAACATCCCGCTTAAGACCAGGCCACCAAAACTATTCCCTTAGATCTTTCTACAACTTACTACCTCCAGGATGCATAGCATAAGGGCTACTATGCGATTCCTAAAGAATTCTCTGCCATAACTCCTCATTCTTCGGCATACAGACCTTACCCTTGAAACACAATACTCCATCGCCATTAATACCATAGTCCTTCAACTCCCCGCTCTGTACTTACTGAAGCTTAGCACTTAGATCATCATCTGCTAGTTGACCCTCTTTCACCTCATTCAACCATGTCGACTTAACTTGCAATTCTGCCAATAAGCTTCCGTCGTCATACAAGCTAAGATACGCAAACATTGCCCTCAGATCCGACACTACTTTTTGACTTAGGGCATCTGCCACAACATTCGCCTTGCCCGGGTGATACTCGATGGAACAATCGTAGTCCTTCAATAATTCCACCCACCTTCGCTGTCTCAGGTTCAACTCTTTCTGAGTCAGTAGATACTTAAGGCTTTTGTGGTCTATATAGATCATTGACTTCTCTCCATAAAGATAATGCCTCCATACCTTAAGAGCAAAGACCACTGCCACCAACTCCAAATTGTGCGTTGGCTAGTTAACCTAGTGTGGCCTTAATTGTCGAGACGCATAAGCAACTACCTTCCCGTTTTGCATCAATACACATCCCAAACCTGTGTGAGAAGCTTCACAATACACCATGAATTCTTTTCCTGCCTCAGGCTGAATCAGAACTAGAGCTTTCGTCAAAACCCTCTTAAGCTTCTCAAAGCTTTCTTGCTGCTTATCAGTCCATATGAAAGGTGCCTCCTTCCTTAGCAACTTCGTTAAAGGTGCGGCTATTGATGAGAACCCTTCTGCAAACCTTCTGTAATAGCCTGCTAATCCTAAGAAACTTTGAACTTCTACCACAGACTTAGGTGGTTTCCAATCCAACACTGCCTCAATCTTTCGAGGATCCACCCTTATTCCTTCAGCAGATACCACATGTCCTAAGAACGTAACTTCTTTTAGCCAAAATTCGCACTTGCTGAACTTGGCATAAAGCTTCTTCTCCCTTAATACTTGCAACACGACTCGGAGATGCTCGTCATGTTCTTCCTTAGATTTCGAATACACCAAAATATCGTCTATGAACACAACAACGAACCGATCCAAATAGGGTTAGAAAACCCAATTCATCATGTCCATGAACGCGGCTGGGGCATTTGTCAATCTGAACGGCATTACTAAGAACTCATAATGCCCGCATCTTTGTCCTAAAAGTCGCCTTATGGTTATCACCTCCTTCACCTTAAGTCGATGATATCTAAACCTTAGATCTATCTTCAAAATATCATGCCCCTTTAAGTCGATCGAACAAGTTATCTATTCTTGGCAAAGGGTACTTGTTCTTAATGGTCACTTATTCAACTGACGATAATCTATGTACATACGCATAGTTCTGTCCTTCTTCTTCACAAATAAGATTGGTGCTCCCTATGGAGACACACTGGGTCGAATAAAACCACGATCAAGCAACTCTTGGATCTGAGCCTTGAGTTCAACCAACTCCTTTGGTGCCATTTGGTATGGGGCAATTGACACATGAGTGCAATTTTAGTAAGTCAATTCAACTCCACCTCCTTGTCCGGGGTATTCTGTAGTTCCTCCGTAAAGACATCCACAAAGTCTCTTCTCGTTCTAACTCCACTAACTCCCCTTCTTTGCATCCAACACACTAACGAAGGCCAAAAATGCCTTGCACCCTTTCCGAACCATCTTATCAGCCTTTAATGCCGAAACTACGTTAGGCAAGTAGTTTCTTCTTTCTCCTATCATAACTACCGCCTTATCCTCCGGCATCCTTAACTCTATTTGCTTGGCTGCACAATCCAATACAGCCCGGTGTTCCACTAGCCAGTCCATGCCAAGGATAAAATCAAATTCTCAAGGGTAGTTCCATCAAGTTGGCTATGCCTAGTGTTTCAATACTCTACATGCAACATAAGAGTGCATATACCAAACTCGACCAAATATAAGGAACTGCCCTCTACATTATTACCACCTCTTCCCCTACTGTCGCCTCTGTTCCACGTCCTCTTCAAAGACCATTACCTCTACCAACCAGACCACGACCCCGCTAAGGCTGTTGTCCACCTCTTCTAGCCTGATTATAGCCCTGACCTATTGGACGGCTTCCATTTATCTTTATAGGATAGTCCTTGATCATATGATCCTTAGACCCACACTTGAAGCATCCTCTCGTTTTCTTCCAATACTCTCCTAAATGCATCTTCCCACATTAGTCACAGGTACGGTACTATCCTCCCGTAGCAACTTGCTGACCTCATGGCCCATCAACTCTAGGCCTCTTTTGCTCACTCCTTGAAGACCCTGATGATCCAAAGCCTCTCTTTTCCTATTCCGTCTCAGATTCTCATCTCACCGAGTCCTTAATCCCTTCGGCTACCTTAGCCTTCTCCACCAACACGGTAAACTCCCCCTCCTATTGTGGAGCTATCAACAACCTCAGATCATCCCTCAGTCTGTCCTCAAACCGGACACACTGCTCATGCTCTGTAGCCACTATACCTCGAGCATATCAGCTCAATATTAGAAATTCTCACCTCAGACTACATTACGGACTTATTTCCTCGAACCAAATTTAAAAATACCTTTCTCTCAAGATCCACATAACTAGTTCCAATGTACTTATTCTGATATGCCGCCTTAAAATATTTCTGTAAGATCATCGGTGACATCACCATCCCGAATCGTGAGCCACCATTGGTATGGCTCATCACGAGTAGCGACAATCGCCTTTTCAAATTTTTCCTCTCAGCTAGGTCCAAATCGTCCATAATTTGCTCCGTCGCCTTTAACCAATACTCAGCCGTATTGGGTACCACACCAGATACTCCACGAAAAAACTTAGCTCCATTAGTTCAAAGTCACTTAGGTACCGTCTTTTGAGCTCCCATGCCTCCACCTACTCCAGCCACCCTTTCTAGGACTCACAAGATCGCTCGACACTTGATCATCCCCGTCTCGATCTCGATATTCAACATCAGCAGCAGCTAGTGGTGGTGGCATTTCATTTTCGAACTCTTGTCTTGACCTAACGGGCTCCGACACGGTCATTCGGCCTCTACCATGGCCTCACACGTTACGACCACGTCCCCTAGAATTCATACTTCTGAGTCACATTTATGATTAAAGAATATTATGGATTAGCTTTTGTTTCACTGATTTATCGTGAACAGTCTTATGTTCAATAGTTCTAAGGAGTAGTTCTTTCGATTTCATACACATACAGTCTTAATTCATTCATTCAATCACATTCATAAACTTGCGTTCATTACAAAAAAATGTTGTAGTTGTCATTGTTTGTTGTTTTCCACTACCTAGGGGTATTTTCGTAATTTTTATCCTATAGGGGTATTTTGGAAATTTTCAAATTAGGGTATTTGAAAATTTCACAAAGTAGAGATTTTTGGTACTTTCACAAAATTGAATTACTTCGTAAGAAAATTTCAAGGGTAAAATGGTAATTTTATAAACTGAGGGTATTTTCGTAATTTTTTTTAAAATTAGGGGCATTTCGATAACTTTTCTCAAAATATGGTTCCTGGTGACTTTCAAAATAAGGGTATTCTAGAAATTTTAATTTTGAGGGTACTTTGGTAACTTTCCACAATGAGGGTATTTTGGTCATTTGTACAAGTTAGGGGTAAATGGGTCAATTTGCAAATCAGGGGTATTTTGGTCATTTTTTTAAAACAAGGGTACTTTTGGAATTTTAAAATCACGGTTTGTCTTTAAAATTTCATAAAACAAGGTGACGGGTCCCTTTCGGGTTTTAGTTATTGAGTTTAGCCTACGACTGAGTCCTCTTGATTAGGGTGAACCGTCACTACGCACCAGGTAGGATTCGAGCGGTGAGGAGGTGAGTCACTAGGACTACTTAAATACCAAGCTCCCACTGAATCCAATCCTAGACATGCGCACAACGGTTGCCACACCTTTAACTCGGTGACTTGACACAGGTTTGTTTGGTTAGACTTTAAGTTTTATGTGTCTTGGTGTTGGAGTAAACTAATCCTAGGGTTTAGTATTTCCTAATCTACTAATCCACGTCCCTATGATTTCCCACATACATCTCACAAAAGAGTTAGGAGTACTTACTTGGTGGACTTCGGGCCGGAGACTCAGGTACCATGCCAAAAAACCTACTCATTTATTAGAAAACTCCCATTTCAAAAGAAAGAAAATGTTTTGGGCCCTAAAAGCCCTCAAGGCCGAGTTTTGAACCGGCTCGATATTGTTTAAACACCCCAAACCCGGCCTACGAGCCTTGACTGGATTTGGTATGTTCCTTGAGTAAAAACTTTTTAAATCTTGTTTGTTGATTTGGAAAAATATGGATGGTTTTGAAGAACATTCGATTTGTGTTGCGTTCAGATTGGAAACGGTGTTGTTTATGTGTCAAAACATTTAAATATTTGTTTACATTTTGAGAAAATTTATTTAGTCTCAATTTAATAATAACCTTATCATAATAAACCAATTTAAAACACTTACTTAAAACAGCTTAATAATAATGGCCATAATTACATCAAAACAAATCTCGAATAAATCAAATACTAAAAAAAAAGACAATGAATATAGAGTAACTCTGAGCTGAGCATGACCACCACTGAGCTCCTGCCGACCCGGTCCATTACTGAGTGTCACCTGAAAAATATCCCACAATGGGATGAGTCAAACAGACTCAGTGTATAACCACCAACACAAAGTCCCAACGATTCCGGTATATCAGATCATACATATACATATAGCAAATTATAAGGAATGATGCAATTCCTGAACCCAAACCTATATAACCATCCGCTACACATCACCTGTACCAACCATCACATCGTGCAGACTACTAAGTCGACTCTTCATCCGCTACACATCATCGAAGGCGCCGCTGCATTTACTTGCACATCGCCTTATAAATTCGTGGCATAGCCACCAGATAATATTTTGTGTAAGTCACGACATTCGAACGTGACAGAGTCACCACATTCGAATATTGTGGTACAAACCACCGATCACTTCCCTTTTCATATCACCCATATGCCCCATGTCATACAAATCATACAATTATCATGCTTTATGCCTTATTTCACATTCTTATCAATATTCATTTATTGACGTAATATGAAATATTACGTGCACTGGATGTTCTGTACCATTGTTTGGTACCTTTAACCACGCTCACATACTTTCATTCACATATATATTAAAATATTACCGTAAATCTATTAAGATTTAGTGTGGGGCTACACACCTGGTTCACTTAACGCTTTCACTGAAATCCCAAAAACCCGATCTAATGCTTTAGATCCTTAGTTCCTACATTCGGCCAACCTTAAGTACTTTCAAGAAAAGCCATTCGGCTAAATAATCAAATCTCAAGGATTAACGAATCAAATCTTACCTTGCTGCCGATTTGATTACTAATCAAATCCCAAAATTCGTGATATTCTTCCTTGCAATTGGCCAACACTAGTTCACTGGACTTGGTTAGTTTCGGCTTTTGAACAAATAAGAAACCGATCTACAATATTAACTATGGGCTTGGCCGACTATCATGGTTCACTTACCTTGTAGATCTAAATCCCGAAAAGTGTCCCTTGGTTATGGTATCTATCGAAATACCTATAAACTCATGTTAGATCCAATTCTAACATTAAATCACAATAAGTAGCCCTTGGCCAAATATCACATAACTTACCTTGGATATTGAAATCTCGAGACCTCTTTATAGTCGACTATAGCAAAATCCCAAAAGAATCCTTCATAGTTTCGGCCAAAGACATTAAGGGGATTAGTTCCTAGATTTTGGCTAAAAGAAAAGTTTGAAGATTGAATAACAATTGATCTTACCCTCAAGAAATCGGCCAAAGAGAGCTTGCAGGAGAAATTGGTTCAAAGAGTTTAAACTTTTGACTCTTGGATGATCACTAGAAAGATTCGATTTTAACAAGAAAAGAAAAGAAAAGTATAGGACCTAGGAAGAATTGGTAATGGCTATCAAATGGGAAAGAGAGGAATTTTTGGTGTGATTCGTGTATGGAAAAGAAAAGAATGAGAATTCAGAGGAGAACAAAGATAACTTTCGGCTAGAACAATTAAAAGAAAAAGAAAAGTGACAGCTTTGGAGAGAAAAGAGCAAACGAAAGGGAGGCTAGAATGCTTAATGAAATTCGGTTATCCCCCCTTACTATGCTTGGCCGAAAATCACATCAAAGGAGTCCCTAGGCCGGCCACACTCATCCCCTATCTATTCCCTTATTTTTCTCTTATCACTTCATTTAAAATTAATAAAATAATACATCATTTATCCCTTATCTTAGCCAAATTTTAAAAAGATTAAACTCATCCCTTTAGTGCCTTAGTGCCAGCCCACTCTGCTCACCCTCGCAAAAAAATAAAACTCTTTCATTTACTTCCCACGTTGTTCGAACCTAGGCCCTTGTACCATGCTTGTGGCGTCACATATTAAGCCCCTAAGTGGCACCTCCAAGCCACTTAAACAAGCCCATTTTTGTGTCATATTTCCCCTACTAATTTTCTTAAGACCTCTTAGGCTTAGCTCCCTCTTGAAGCTTAAACTTAAATAATTTCTAAAGCATTTATCTACATTCTAAAGTTCACAAAATTCATAAAACACATTCATAATATACACAGGCATACAAGCACATGCAATTAAGTAAAAATGCACAAGCCCTAATTCCCAATATTACATGCTCAAATAATATGCCTAAAGGTAATTCTGAGTCCTCTCCACTTGAACCTTGGGACAGGAAGTTGGTACCTCCCACTGTAACTTTAGGGGAATAACATTTAGTTTCTTCCATTCTTCTGTTACCACTCAGAGGTATAGAACTTGTATCACTTACAATCAATTTGATCCGTTACACCATTCACTGGGTGTAATAACCAGATGTATGTGTCTAAAATTTACATGAATGCAGGGTATCCCAACAATGATCCCCTTTTATACTTGGATTGACCTTGTTCGTCATTCGCCGATATGGTATCACCAACGGAATTGTATTATCCAATAAGAATCCAAAAAGATAATCATTTTTTAATGTTTCCAATCCCTTAAGCTTGGTGAGTTTTGAACAATAGTCTTGTTTCAGATTCTCAAATTATTCAGAAGCTTCTAAAGTAATATGCGAAACTCCTTTTATGAAAGTATTATTAGTCCATTAACTATTATTTCAATATGAAATGCTTGAAAAAGATAACAACAATGGACAAGGAAGAAATTAATTAGGAGCATAGCTCAAAATAAATAAGCTTATCAAAGATAACCAGGGCAATAAATGAAAATTGATTGGTATATCTTAAGAACAATAAAGTAAATATAGCAAAGGCTATAAAAGAAAATTAATTGGGGTGTTTCTTTGAAAAGAATAAAGTAATCAAAGATTTAAAATGGGTAAAATGGGAAACTAGGTGCCCCAGATATCGCAATCTGAGCTTCTCTGTTCCAATTTCTTGAGGACCATTTAAAACTCAATATGTGTTTAGGGGATCCGGAGTACTCTGTCAATGCCCCAATACGTAACATACTTCTTCATGGTTAATTCAAATGTAGCAAGACTATTGTATGCCCCACTTTTGATCAAAATTTGAGCTGCCCTTTTCGAGTTTTTAACTCAAATCCCTTTGGTCTCAAAGCGCCTTTTACAGGTTTTCGCCTTGGCCTCTCCTTTTTCTTTTCTTTTTTATATTTTTCCTTTTTTATTTCGAGGCGCCCTTTACGGGTTTTCACCTTGGTCTTTCCTCTTTCAGGTAAAATATCTCTTGACTAAACGTGAATTTGCCGGATTGGGCAAGTCTTCGCCATCCATCTCGGTCAATATCAATGCTCCTCTAGAACAGGCCCTACATAAGTGCTTCCCAGTTTGGCATATGCTTTCCTCTAAAATCATTTTGTAGAGGAAAAATCTTTTTCAACATCAGGTTTCCTCGTGGAATTCCCTAAGATGAACTTATTTAATCTAAGCTCACATCATCTGACCGTGATGGATAGCTTTTAACCTTTTCTTCGATTATGCTCAATTGGAAAAATGCTTCAATTCCATAAACCAATGGGTAAAATTTGCCCCCATGAAGGTTCTGGCCGACGTTCAATAAGACAGAAGGTAACGGTAGCTTCTTATGCCAATCGTTACAAGTCTAAGTCACCTTTCATAGTTTTTTTTTGTATTTTTTTCTTTTGGAAACTTTTGCTGTACAGTGATATGCTGCCTAATCTTTTGGACAAACTGTAAACTTTGACTTTATACAGTTATGCATTCTGTGCTGGCATCTGATCCTTACATGTTTCTATTTTTTTTTTGAATTTTTTTGAAATTTAATGACTGTCAACTTTGCAATATTGGTATATGAAGCAACATTCACCTCTTAGTGAAGTAGACAACGACCATGATGGTAAATCGATGACAACTTGAAGCATTTGATGAGATTGGACCCATAATATCCATGCCCCACATATAGAAGAGTCTGTGAAGAAAATAGAAGAGTTACATAAATCTCGTCTTCTTCAATTTAGTATTTGCGGTATGACTAATGCAATCCCCTTCCATGGTAGACCAACAGTGCCGCATCCTCTTGTTTAGCCCGTCTTATTGATCGTGCAAAAACATCTTTGAATTCTCGAAGATAACTCAATGATGTCTCGTCTTCTTTCTGTGATGAGCTAGGCTATAATCTTCACTCATTTCTTAGGCTTATAATATTTAATGATCCTTTGTAAAGTAATGTCTATTTTTCATCTTGTTCTACCATCCTTAACAAATCAGGAGGTAGGTTACAATCTTTGTCATTTTCAAAGTCCTTAGATCCTTTAGACCCATATCTGATTCAAAAAGGGAGTTAGTAACAACGTCGCTCATGCCATTGATATTTGGAGACCTATTGTAGGCTCGAAGAATAAATGATTCAATAAATGTTTAAAAGAATATTTGAATAAAAGAGTCTTTACATGGAAAGAATAATGATATATTTTATTGAAATAAGAATTTAGGACACAAGTCTATTTCACAAAAGGGCTCTTATTGCCTCTAGGCTTAAGGTAACAAGCATGTTTTGCACATTACTATAAATTAGCTCTAAAAATATAGAGATCTATTCCACAATCTCATTATTCAAGACACTCCCAAGTATCCAAGGGTTTGGAAACATTATTACCCAATTCCCTCTTCCCTTTCGATTCCTTAAAGGGTTTAGAATTCTTGTATTTGTTCCCACATTTCTTGTTGAATTTTGGTTAATTGCCCTTGCATCTGTATTTGCATTTGCTTTACTCTCTCCAATCTTTATTCCATGTTTTCTAGGTTGACTGAAATGATTTTACCTAATTAAAGTCTAATGCAAATGCATGAAAGTAAAGAAGCATCGATTGTGATCCAACTTCGTTTTAGAAAACTTTATTAGAAAATAAAATCCTTTACATAAAAGGGACTACTATATGCTTTCGCCCTTTTCTATTTTCCCACGCAATGGAGCTAGCTCTTGACTATGATCGAACTGTAGCTTCATGCTTAACATATCAGACTGTGATGCTGAAATCTGTAGATGATCAGCTACTTCTCGAGTCTAAATTATTGCTTCACCCACGAGGTAATCTTGACTGCTAACTTGGTCATGGGAATGATGAAGCTTTTCCTTCCAATGCCTATCTCTTGTTTCAAGAAGCTTGATCTGAAGTTTACAACTGTGCAATGCTAATTCTAACTCTTCAATTTTACCCTTTATTTCTTCGATCTTGTTCAGGCTTGACGTGAACTCGATCGTTGAATTATGGCTTCGATGGTGATGAAGAGACCATCCAAGCTTATCATTGATCTTGAGAAAAGTATTGATCATTTACTCTAGTTGGTGCCATACACTGAGTCACAATACCATACTCAGAAAGATTCTTCCACTTTCATGGCCCAAAAAGATTAGAGTTTTTTCTATCAAGGAGCAGACAAAGAAGGAACTGCAGAGCTCCAGGAAGTTTAAATTGTATCTGTTCAAACATTTTTCCAAATCTAACCATAGGTGAAAGACGTCTATTATGGTTCATCTATTTGAATATATCAAATGGGGGATCCATACGAATTCCTTTCATTTCTCCACAACAAATCAAATCCCTTCCAATATTGTTTAGATCACAACGAGGAGTCTAGATGTCTCCACCAATTTCTTGAATGACACGGTCTTCTTAATCTCCTTTTTCCATGTCCATTTGGGTTATCCTGGCCATCAAGGATTGCATTTCCATTATTTCTAGTAGGTGAACATCCTCAAGTACAAAAGTAAACTCAAGCTTGTTGTTTGGTAGCAAACCTATAATAAACTCTTTTTACCATCATAGGAAAAATTCTTTCTATCCAAATCATTTTTGTAGGTCTCATGCACTCTATCAGTCACTTTCCTTTTGCCTTTTAGTTCCAACACCACGCCTTGCCATAGGGTGTCGTACAATCTTCTTCACATCTGATTCTATTTTGATCAGAACGACATTAGGAGGCACATGTGGCAGTGATTCTAGCACTACCCTATTTCCTTCTTGCTAAAACGAATCCATACCCTTCTTTCTCTAATTGCCTTTGCTATATGTAAATGATTGCAGTGTCTTCCACTTTATCAAGGAATTCATTCTTTATAACTAGCTCTCTAACTTAGAAACCGACCGTGAATAAATACCTCTTAAAGTATGAAATGATATGCACAAAAGAATAAAACACAACAAGTTAGTACCATGGAATATAAAGCAAGTAAAATAAACACATATCTGGGTGACCACTAAGGTTTGTCATAGTTCTACCTAAGGTGGGCTCTTAGGGTTCACTATATGTGGTTTAGTTCTAAAGTCAAGGTACCCGAACCAGTAGATTCTTCAATCCTCACCCATTATAGGCTCATATGTATCGAGTTCAGTTCAGGGGAATACATTTCCCTTATGGCTGCACAGAGATGAAAATCTCACGAAGACATAGGTACGGATGTATCCCGAAAGTGATTCACTATCCTGCACGGAGGTGAAAATCTCACAAAGGAGTAGCTTCTCACTCCTACTTAAGGGTACGACCACAATGGTCGTGCAATGCAATGCAAAGGTATTTCGTAAAAATAGAACCACATGCAATAAAAAAGGATCATAATTTTTAAACTAGATTTTTAAACTAAAACATAAGGACATGAAAAATCAATTTTATGGCTTGACTCTCTTATTGGTCCCCAGTGGAGTCGCCAAGCTATCGAAACCATTTTTAATACTTAATTTCAAAAATGTGGATCGACTTGTAAAAACAAAATGGAGTCGCCACCAAATTTTTTACTTAGGTGTTATTGGATCACCTTGTAAAACATTTTTTTTAAAACATATTAATTTTGATCTACGAAAAAATGAGAAAACGGGTTCGGGGGTCAGTTAAGTATGAGGAAGGGTTAGCACCCTCATAACGCCCAGAAATTGGTACCTAATTGATAAAATCATGCCCTAATGTTGAAACCTTAAAAAAAAAGACCTTTTTTTTTGAAGAAAAACCCAGACTTACCTATCTCAAAGAAATAAAATACCATATCCAGTAAGTTAGGATATGGCATCTCATGACTTTGAAACTAAGCACGTCTTTATTTTAGAAAGTTCCTACCTCGAGATGCAAAACGTCAAACCCAGTAAATTAGGGCACAACACTTTGAATTCCCAAGAATAGGATTTTTTTATTTGAAATTGGTAAAGCTCAATTTTTTTTTAAAAAAAAGGGATATGTAATACCTAAAGTTTCACGAGAAAAATCGAACCCAGTAAGTTAGGGCAAAATTCTTCTCGAAATTCCCCAAATATCACATATCACCGTATTTTGAAAACCATTTGAAATAAATATTTTAATTGAAAGGTATTTTTATAAAATGGTTTGAATGAATCATACATTACAACATATATGCCAAATATCGCTTTATCATAACTACACACTATATTAACAATCTCTACTAATAAAGAATAATAATAAATAATAAATGATTTAAACAATTGCTATATCATACCGAAACACGCAATTAAAGAATGAAAATAAACGAACATGAAGTATAGTGCGATAAATAACCAAAGATAAAAGTTATAAGATAATATATATACATATAAAACCAAGTAAAATAATATATAATAATAATTAAATATATAAAGATTATATAAAAATATATATTACTAATGAATTAATAAATATAAGAAAGTAATATAAAATATTTTAATATGATAAAATAATTAATTATAATGTTAAAATAATTTAAAATAAGAATAAAATAAGAAAATTAAAAATAAAGAAATGGGGGTGAAACAATAATTAAAACATCTTAAAAAGATTGAATTAGAACGCGCCTGAAATCCCATGGATTTTATTGGGTAATTAATCCTTTTTTCAAAACGTTGTCGTCTAGATTTTAACCCTTTAGAAGCCTGAGGACTAAATTGGAACAAAATGTAAAGTTTAGGGCTAATTCAATAAAGAATAAAAGTTTAATTTGGATTGATTTGAAAAGAATGAAATCACGGAAGGATAAAAGGCCACTTTCTGAAAACATGCGGATCTCAGAGTAAGGGTCGGGTCGATTTTTGGGTTTTTAAACGAAACGACGTCTTTTTGGCAATGAAGCTTAAGTCCAAAAGCCGTTTTAACCCTGTATAAATAGCCCTATGTAGAGAAAAAAAACATTTTATTGTGTTTTAAAAAAAAAAATTTTGAGAGAGAGCTCTCAGTTCCTCTGCCTCCACCGCCGGAGGACCGACTCCGGCCTCAACTCCAACGATGGCCAGTCACTTGTATACTCCACACGCCTTGAGCGCCGTCTTCTACGACAGTTCACAGGTATGAAGTTTCACCTTTTTCTTTTATTCCCGTATTGTTTTATACATGAAATATGCATGAAACACAAAAAAAAAAAAAAAAATTTAAAAAATGAGAAAAAATAAGAACACAGTGTATGAATCACCTTTGTAAATAAAAAATTTTATTTCTCTGTATATTTCTTCTATATTTGTGGGTATTTTTGTGTTATTGTTTCTGTGTATCTCCCTCCGTCCCCCCTTGTATATTACAAATAATCTGGGGTTTTATAGCCCAAAAATAAAAAATAAAAAAGGAAATGTGAATATTCTCTGCTCGCTATGTTTCTTTCCTTCTTGCAGGTGAAATGAAGATTGTGGTGGCGATAGGGGAATTCACGTGCGGATCGCGGCTTGACTTGCGAACTGAGGCACGATCGAAGGCTAGTGGCTACGTTGGACTCCTGCTTGCGCGCCTAGGGTTTTCAAAACCCTAGGCCTTTGCTGGGATTGTTTAATTTTTTGGGCCACTTGGGCCGTGTCTATTTAGGATTTGGGTAGTGGGCTATCATTGAGCTGCTGGGTATAATTTGGGCTTGGTTAACTGTTTTGTAAATGGACATTGATGAAATTTGGACTTTTGTTTGTAATTTTTATTTTTCTATTTTATTAACACTGGCCCGGGCAAAAATGGGCTATTACAATAGGTGTTCGATATGAGATATCATGTAAGACCACATCTAGGACGTTGGCATCGATTTTGTAACATCCCAAACCTGACCTAGACATGATGGCTGGATCTAGCATGTCACATCGAAAGGTAGTTGAAAAGCTAAGCGTCCGTTGAAAATGTTATATCACTTTTGAAAACTCCGAGTTTTTTTGTTTGTTGTAAAAACCCAACTTCCTTAATGCCCATTTTTATAAAGTTGTTATTAATTTGAAGAACTGTTTTTGTTGTGAAAATTGTACCTAAATAGTTGCGAAAACGTGATTTTTGGAAAAGGGTTATTAATCTTTTTGGAAAACCTAGTTTTCTAACATCTAACAATTTAAAATTTAGCCGAATTGAAAGTTAAAGAAAGATAAAACCAAAGGCCTTATTATAGAATATTAACCCAAAATAAATAATCTTAAATAAAGTTAAAACCAAATTTACTAAAGTTTGCGAGAAGTCACTCCGACATATGGCCACCACCGAGTCCTTCGCGGTTCCAAACCCTCTATCGCTGGGGATTTCTTACAAGGTTATGGGAAAAAAGAGTGAGTTACAAGAACTCAGTGTATAATCCCATTTTCAGTCACAGTCACAGTCATAGTCTCAGTCTCAGTCTCAGTTTGGGCCTAAGCCCCATACAGTATCATTTTGTGCCTACGTCCCCAAAATCATGGTAATGCAAATAAAGAATGCAGCCCACCCCAATCCAGCACTACAATCCACCTGTACCAGCCCTACACTCCATGTGGGGACCAAGTCAACCCACCTAGCCCTACACTCCAAGAATACAGTCAAGCTGCCAGTATATACACAGCAAAGTTGCCAGTATCAGTATATGTGGCTGAGCCACTAAAATCGGTATAATGTGGCATAGCCACCATTATAGTACTTCCTTCATAATATAACCCAACCCAATGCAACATATCATGGCATAATAAATTCGTGTATGCAATAGTGTATCATCATGGCAATTAATTAAGTTATACGCAATCATACCAACTCGCCCTAAAGGATATAGTAGTAATTTTGCCCAACGAGGGCATTTCAGTAATTCTACCCACCAAGGGCATTTTAGTAATTCACCTTCTAGGGGTATTTTGATAATTTACCCTCCAAGGGTATTTTGGTAGTTTACCCTCCAGGGGTATTTCGATAATTTACCCTATTGACGGCCTTTATGGAGGCCTAATGTCGCCTCGAGTGACTCGGGACTCCTTTTGGGTCTTTACGGTGCAATTGGGCCCAAAAACCATTTTAGGCCCAAACAAGCCCACAAGCTCGTGTGGCCCATCACGATGGTATCGGTCTCAATTTTACTATTTTCACAACTGCATCTATACTTGGTTGTTCTCTATTAGTTTTTCCTATATAGGCCCGTTAGCCCATTGGACACGATTTGGCTCTATTAGGCCCGTTACAGCCTCGATTTTGTGAGAGTGCTTGTGACACTCTTGGCGATCTATCGCCATCATTCATAGATCGATTTACTCCCACGAGCGTTCGTATGCTCAAGTGGTCGCAGTTGCTGGCTTTTCGGCTTTTGGCCGATTCTTAGTGCATTGCATGCAATCATCAAGTTTGGTGTGAGATTACACACCTATTTTGGACTGCCGAAAGTACTACTCCTTGCTTTCACCTAGGATAACAATGATAGAAAGTTAGCCTCAACTTCTTAAAAGATTTCGTAATCTGAATTACTACACCACTTGGGTCACTTACCGTTAAACGTGCTTCCCTCCAACCGAGTATCAATTATCCAGCTTGCTTCGTCCTTGGCTAAAGTGAACAAACCCTAAATTGATTAATGCACAAGGGGTGTTAGCATCTGCCAATATTCGGCATCAGGGAGAATTTGCACATTAACTAGCACTACTTACCCTTAGATTCAGCAACAGTATCTCATTGAACAAGAGGAGTTTAACCACGTGCTACTCTCAGAGATGACGATTAACTAGAGAGAAAAGAAGAGATTAAAATTCACATAAGATCAAAAGAAGTAAGTACGGCCTTCACCAACCTAGTTAACTAAATACCGAGAAGAGAAAAAATCACTAAGATCAATAGTACCCGTTGAGGAAGGGTTCGACAATTGATCCCCCAAAGAATTTCGGCCCTTACTAAATGGAACCCAAACAATTTGAGCTAGAAAAGAATGAATAAATTTGGCCTCTAACCAGGGTTAATACGAATAGAGAGGGGAGGTTTTCAGTCACAAAAAGTAACATCACGAACCGACGATGAACGTGGGAAGAGATGGTGGGAATTCGGCTTTTGGAAAAGGAAGAAATCGGCAAAGATGATGAAGGTAAAGATGAAGGGTGCATTGATATGGCTTAGGAAAAGATGAAAAGTGCTCGTTTCAACTAGAAGAGAAGTGTAGGGGAATAAAAGTGATGAAAGCACAGAAATTGGTAGACGTCAGAGAAGCAAAGAAAACCCAAAATGATGAAGAAGTAACACTCACAAAAACACTAAAAAGGATTCGGTACTTTCAAAAGCTAAGACAACTTTCTATTTTCACCCTTACACCAAAAGACCAAAAATGCTCTCTTAGGCCCCTATTCAACCGAATTTCTCCCTCCCACACCTCTACTCATGGCCAACTCTCCCACTCCCCCAAATCTGACGATTTTCTCCCCTTTTTGCTCCACCATTCACTCTCCATCACTTATTGAAACATATTTGACTGAGTTTCCATTCCCCCTTGCAGAGTTGCATCTGAACTCTACTTTTTCCACCTGCTAGCACAAAATAAAAGCCACAAATTGTAGCTTGAGAGATTCAAACTCTCTCATTCTCAGGTTCTCTTGTGGCGCCACACCACCAGGCCACCTTGCTCCTTGTGTTAGCAAACATGTTTAAATAAACCTTAAGTCCTACTTCCACTAGCTCTCCCCACTAAAGTGCCCAAAGACCAAAATTTCACCAGGGCTTGGGCTCTAACCCGAGCCTCCCCAGGACTCCCAAACACAACCAAACAACCTGCAGAGCAACCATAACATGCATTTACATAGATATCATAGACCCCTGAATTTTAGGATGTTAAAGTTCTACCCCTTAAAGAAATTTCGGCCTCAAATTTACCTGATCAAAAGAGGTGAGGGTATTGCTGTCGAATTGACTCCTTAGAATCCCACGTGGCTTCCTCTGAACTGTGATTACACCACAACACTTTGACTAGCAGAATGGACTTCCTCCTCAACACTTTAACATCTCGATCCAAAATCTGCACTGGTTCCTCTTCAAAAGTTAGATCAGGTCTTACCTCAATTTCTTCCACTGGCACAATATGAGATGGGTCTGACCGATAACGTCTCAGCATAGAAACGTGGAATACATTATGTATCTGGTGTAACTCAATAGGTAGGTCAAGCTGATAGGTGACTGGTCCAATATGTTTCGACACCAGATAAGGTCCTGTAACACCCCAAACCCGGCCCAAACACTACTACCGGATCTGGTTTGTCACTAAGAAAATTTTTGTAAAACAAATCATGTTGACAAAAAGCCCAAATAGAAAATTACATAAAGTGTGCCTTAATAATCAAAAGCCCAAAACTTAATTACATGTCCTTGAAAGAAATTAAAATGAGAATAAATACTAAAGGCCCATTTTAAATCTAAAATGTAAACAAATGGCCTATGGCCTTATTACAATGTATTTTAAATCCATCATATAAAGTACTTTAAAAAAACTAATATGGGGAAACTTTGTCATGGATCCACCTTCTTTGCATGGCCACCTTGCTCTTCACTCCGGCCGGTCCGATGCACTAATCGTCACCGAAAGGTTAGTTTAAAGGGGTGAGTCGAAGACTCGGTGTGCAACCCTCATGCACCACTAGATTTGGGCCTCATTAAACATAATAATAAATTCATTTACATGGAAACATATAATATGCAAAGCCCAACCCATTTGCCTAGGTTTCCATCCGCTACACGCCTGCACTCAACCAACACACCATTGGGGATTTCTACAATCAACCCACACCGCTACTCTCCAAGATGGTAGTGAAGCTGCTCATCAACATATATTGGCCGAAGACCTTATAACATATAGTGGCCAAAGCCCGTATAATAGTTCACGGCATTAGCCGCTACAGTAGTTCACGGTAAAAATCGTTACTCATATACATGTACATATAACTTCCTCCTTTCATCACCCACCCCATGCAACATGCACAATAATTTAAAACATGTACAATAGCTTACTTGTAACATATAGTCGATTATTTTCTAACACGAGGGTCCGCTTTTAAATCGAGATTTGACTTTTAATGTAACATATAAATCTTGTGAACACATATACATATATATATATATACATTTATTATTAATCAGATCTAGACGGTGGGGAAGTGTTACACACCTGATTCGTGTACTAAGGCTTTCACTATGTCTACGCTACTATCACTCAAAACAATGACTATTAGCCCACGATCTGACTTCGATTTCGGCCCACACCCCGTTGGCCAATCTCGCACTACCGAAACAGATCGCTTCTTGAATTTGGGCCACGGTTTTACAGATTTAACCTTCTCTACTTGACTGTTAGTTGAGTCCATATCAATCCCTTAATCACTAAACCAAATAACGATGAGATCTAACTCATTAGTTAAATGTAACCTTTAAAACGAACACTTACCTAGTTAGCTAAATCCGAATATCCTTTAGAAATTGTCACCACCAACCTTCCTACATTCTACCATTCCCAAATATTAAACGAATCAAAAATCACAACCATTCTAACCCATATGCCATTCAAATTAAATGGAAAGAATAATGGAAGACCATTCGCCATACTTACCACTTCTTACCTTCGATTTTTCCACCAAATCGGCTTTACTGGGATAGTTTTGGCTTTTAGGAGTAAAGAGTATAATCGAAAGGACCTTGGAATAATGGTTTATATTAGGAGTTTGATAAAAATAAGGGAATCACAGAAAAGGAAAAATCTCGAAACTTACCGGATTACTAAGGAGTATACGACTTACAGTGCACCTTCGGGAAAACAGAGATCTCACTTGTAGATTCGGCTATGGGAGATGAGAGTATGAACAAAGGAATTTGACACTTAGAAAAGGAAAAAGAGAAACTATAGAGAAGGCTTGGAAATTTCGGCAGAGAATGAGAGAAGAACATGGTTTCAAGATACCGAAATTGAAGAATACTACTCCTATTAATAGAGAAATTTTGGCATACCCACACACACAGAGTTGGAATTTCGGCCAACTCTCCCCTCCCAGAGTTGGATTTTCGGCCAACTCTGCTGTCATCTGATAGCTTTTAACTCTCCTGATAACTCAATCCTTATCTTACCTTTAAGAGAGCCCACCTTAAAACCAACTCCTCCTTATTAATTATCAACTTTTTAACACTTAAAATAAAAGAAATAACTCCTAAAAGGTAGCCTAATTGCTGTCCACCCCCTTCCCATTTAAGTGTCGAATTTGACCCATTTCCTAAGGCCCAATCGATCACTCAGGGCCCAAATTCCTCCTCCCTTAAGGTTCCACCTTATACCCACTTAATGCACTTTAATCCTTTGGGCCACAAGCCCAGCTTGTCACTTAATTATCCATCTTCTTAAATTATAAGCTAACACCATTTATTAGCCACCTAACCCAATTTTTTTAAAGCCCAATATTTCAATTTAAATTATCCAGAGCACTAACTTTAATCCTAATCCAAATATTTAATCAAAAAGTCAGCCAAACCTTTACAATCCCAACTTATCATATTAGACTATCATATAAATGAGTAGGCCCACTTTGAGGATGTTACAGGTCCAATGAATCTGGGACTTAATTTGCCCTTCTGTCCAAATCTCAAAATCTTCTTCCAAGGTGAGACTTTCAAGAAGACAAAATCTTCCATATAAAACTCTATCTCTTTATGTTTTAAGTCAGCATATGAATTTTGCATATCAGAGGCTTCTTTTAATCGATCCCGTATCAACTTCACTTCCTCCTCAGTTTCAGAAATTAACTTAGGACCCAACAACTGTCGCTCACCTAATTTTATCCAGTAGGTATGGGTACAACACCTACGACTATATAATGCCTCGTACGGTGCCATCTGAATGCTAGATTGATAGCTGTTGTTATACATAAATTCTGCCAAGGGTAAATAATCTTCCCAACTGCCTCTGAAATCAATCATACAACTTCTCAACATGTCTTCCAAAATCTGGATTACCCTCTCCGACTGACCATCAGTCTGTGGATGAAATGATGTGCTAAAGTCTAACCTTGTACCCAAAGCTGCAAGTAATGCTTTCTAGAATCGAAATGTGAATCTAGGGTCCCTATCTTAGATGATAGACACTAGTACCCTATGTAACCTCACAATTTCTTCCACATACAACTTGGCCAATTTCTACAATGAGTAGTCAGTGCGAACTGGTATGAAATGCGCAGACTTAGTCAACCGATCAACGATTACCCACACTGAATCTTTCTTAGTGGGCGTCAGAGCCCACTAACAAAATCCATTGTTATTTTCTCCCATTTCCAGAGTGGAATCTTTAAAGGTTGTAACAGTCCTGAAGGGAGTTGATGCTCGGCTTTCATTTGTTGGCATGTCAAACACTTACTTACAAAATCAGTCACCTTACGCTTGAGTACTGGCCACTAATACTGTTCACATAGATCTCGATATAATTTGCTTCCACCGGATGCATAGCATATGGGCTACTATGTGCTTCCTGTAGAGTCATCTGTCTTAACTTAGAATCTCTCGGTACACAAACTCGTTCATGAAAACATAATACCCCATCACCATTTAATTCAAAATACACAGTCTCTCCCTTCACTATCTGCTGAAAATGAGAACTCAATGACTCATCCAGCATCTATTTCTCCTTAATCTGACTGATCCATTTGGGTTTTACTTGCAATTCTGCCAATAAACTACCATCCTCAAATAGACTGAGCCGAGCGAACATTGCTCTTAAGTCAGATACCACCTTACGACTTAGCGCATCCGCTACCACATTGGCTTTCCCCGGATGATACTCAATCAAGTAATCATAATCCTTCAACAACACTATCCATCTTTGTTGCCTAAGATTCAACTCTTTTTGGGTAAGGAGATACTTCAGACTCTTATGGTTGGTGTAGATGATCGACTTCTCCCTATATAGGTAATATATCCATATCTTTAGTGCTAACACTACTGCAGCTAGTTCCAAGTCATGAGTAGGGTAGTTCACCTCGTGTGGCCAAAGTTGGCGGGATGCATATGCTACAACTTTCCCTTCTTGCATCAAGCACAACCTGCATCTGTGTGACGCATCACGATGAACAACAAATTCTTCCCACTTACGCTAAATTAACATTGGTGCTTCCGTCAAAATCTTCTTTAATTTCTCAAAACTCTCTTGCTGCCTATCCGTCCACACAAAAGGTACCCCCTTACGTAGTAATTTAGTTAGAGGTGCAGCAATTAAAGAAAACCCCTTGACAAATCGCCTGTAGTACCAAGCCAAAACCAGAAAACATTGAATCTCTAACACTAAATTCGGTGGCTTCCACTCCAATACAGCTTTGACCTTTCGAGATCAACCCTAATCCTCTCAATAGACACAACATGCCCCAAAAATGTCACTTCCTTTAGCCAAAACTCACACTTACTAAATTTAGCATAAAGTTGCTTTTCCCTCAATATTCCAGAACAACTTAAAGATGTGAGTCATGCTCCTCCTCAATTCTTGTCATCTATGAACACTACCATGAACCGGTCTAGATAGGGTTGGAATACTCGGTTCATCATATCCATGAAAGTAGCTGGTGCATTCGTTAATCTAAACGACATGATCAAAAATTCGTAATGCCTATAATGAGTTTAGAATGCAATCTTCTGTATATCTACCTCCTTGACCCTTAGCTGATGATATCCCGATCTTAAATATATCTTCGAGAAGACCAAAGCTCCTTATAGCTGATCGAACAGATTTTAATTCTTGGTAGTGGGTATTTGTTCTTAATCGTTAACTTATTCAAATGATGATAATCGATACCAATACGCATTGACCCATCTTTTTTCTTCACGAACAATACCGGCGCTCCCCACGGTGATACACTTGGTCTGATAAATCCTCGATCCAACAGCTCTAGATCTGAGCCTTTAGTTCCACCAGCTCCTTTGGTGCCATCCTATAAGGGGTGATAGACACTAGAGCCATTCCTGGTAACAGCTCAATACCGAACTCTACCTCATGATCTGGGGGTAACCCCGGAAGCTCTTCTAGAAATACATCAGGAAATTCCTTTATAATCCTGACATCCCCAACTGAAACTCCTTAGTATCAGATGTGCTAACAAAAGCTAAAAATGCATTGCACCCCTTTCGCACCAGTTTCTCAGATCTTAGCGCGGAGATTACATTGGTCAGATAGTCTCTTCTCTCTCCAATCACCATCACTTCTTTATCCTCTAACGTCTTTAATATCATACACTTAGCAGTGCACTCTAAGTTCGCGCGGTGCTTCACCAACCAGTCCATGCCAAGAATGAGGTCAAATTCACTAAACGACAGTGGCAACAAATTTACTGGGAAGAGAACCCCTTGAACCTAAAAGGCACATCTCTAAATAGCTTGTTTACTACAATGGATTGTCCTAGAGGACTAATCAATGACATCTCTTTTTTAACAAGTTCGAATTGTATATCCAATGTTCCAGACACATTGTAAGCAACATACGAATGTGTCGACCCAATATCAATTAAAGTAAAACATGGTACATCATGAATAAAGGACGTACCAGTTATGACGTCAGGCACATCGCCTTTCTCTCGACGCCGAGCAGTATAAACCAACCCTGGCTATCTTGCATCTATATTACCAGCACCTCTGCCCAGTGCTCCACGACCTTGCCTAAACCCATTTCCCCCTCGACCTGGACCATGACCTCTCGGCTGACTGACCACATCTCTCTAGTGAACATATCCCTGTCTTGCAACTGGCATCAGACCGGTTTCAATGTACAGTCCTTAATTCTGTGGTCTCTTGACCCACACTTGAAGTAGGCCCCAACATTCTTCCAACATTCACCCTGATGAGACAACCCATACACTGCGCAAGGCTGCAACCTACCAACAGCAAACAAAACTCCAATTTAGACCGGCCCATCAAATCTAGGCCTCTTTTAAATCTATCTTATTCATGCCCCTTTCCTTGTCATGATTCTGACGCTCAGAGCATTTCACCTCCTCAGCAATCTTGGCCTTTTCCACCAACGCAGTAAAATCTCTCTCCCTCTACGGGGCTATCAATACTCGTAACTCATCTCGCAGCCATCTTTAAACCACACACAGTGCTCATAATTAGTTAAAACTATTCCCCGAGCATATCGGCTCAGACGTAAAAATTTTGCCTCATACTCTGCCACAAATTTATTCCCCTAAACTAGATTCAAGAATTTTTTTCTCTGGGCATCTACATAGCTAGCCTTGACATATTTCCCCTAGAAAGCCGTCTTAAAGAAATCCTAGGTTAAACGATCTGCTTGTGTGCCTTCCCTCATAGTTAGCCACCACTGGTATGCCTTATCTCTCAGTAGAGACACTACCTCTTTCAGTTTCTGTTCAGATGTGTAATCCAAATCATCTATAATTTGTTCCATATCCTCAAGCTAATATTCTACCACATTCGGGGCTACACCAGAGATGCCCCTGAAAACTTTGACCCCGTTCGATCGGAGTCACTCAAAATAGACCCGAGTCAGCCGACCAAAGATTTGCTCCAAAGAACCAGTTCTAAGACCATGAGATTGCTTGGGACAAAGCATCGTCACCTCCAGTTTGGTTATGAGACCCTATTTTAGTTACTGGCAATGCCGGTGCCTCTCTTTCCAGCATATGCCCTAACGATGAGGATCTAGCCCTAGCACCTCGACCCGTACCATGGCCGCATGTTCCTCGCCCACGTTCTCTTGTACTCATCTCGATGTAATGCGTTAACCTGTTTAAGAGTTTTATGAATCAGTTTATAATTCCAATGTTTATTAACACGTGTTTTATGGAAAATATTTATAAGAGTTATTTTTCGCAGATCGAGTTTCCTACTGTTTCAGTCTTTACAGTATCAGTTTCTATAGCTAAAGTTTCAATGTTCTACCACTATCTCTAGTAGTTTCTTACTACAGTCATTTCAATGTAAACTCTAGGATAAAGTAAGAAAACTTCAGATTTGGTGCCAAGACTCAGTGTACCATACCTCTAGTAACACTGTATATTTTCTAAACCATATTTTGAACTATTTTGAAAAAAATTTCAAACCCATTCCACAGCTGAGTTTTGTAACCTGGCTCTGGTACCACTAAATGTAGCATCCCAAACCCAGCCTAGACGTGATGGCAGGATCTAGCATGTCACATTGAAAGGTAGTTGAAAAGCTAAGCGTCGTTGAAAATGTTATATCACTTTTGAAAACTCCGAATTTTGTTGTTTGTTGTAAAAACCCAACTTACTTAATGCCCATTTTTATAAGGTTGTGATTAATTTGAAGAACTATTTTTGTTGTGAAAATCATACCAGAATAGTTGCGAAAACGTGATATTTGGAAAACGGTTATTAATATTTTTGGAAACCCAGTATTCTAACATCTAACAATTTAAAATTTATCCAAATTGAAAGTTAAAGAAAGATAAAATCCAAAGGCCTTATTACAGAATATTAGCCCAAAATAAATAATCTGAAATAAAGTCAAAACTAAATTTACTAAAGTTTGCAAGAAGTCACTCCGATGTATGGCCACCATCGAGTCCTCTGCGACTCTAAACCCTCTATCGCTGGGGATTTCCTGCAAGTTTATGGGAAAAAGGAGTGAGTTACAAGAACTCAGTGTATAATCCCATTTTCAGTCATAGTCATAGTCTCAGTCTCAGTCTGAGCCTAAGCCCCATACAGTATCAATTTGGGCCTACGGCCCCAAAATCATGATAATGCAAATAAAGAATGCAGCCCACTCTAATCCAGCCCTACATTCCACCCGTACCAGCCCTACACTCCATGTGGGGACCGAGTCAACCAACCTAGCCCTACACTCCAAGAATGTAGTCAAGCCGCTAAGATATATCTGTGAAGAAAGTCGCCAAGATAATATATGTGCTGAGCCACTAAAATCGGTATAATGTGGCATAGCCACCAGTACAGTACTTCCTCCATAATATAACCCAACCAAATGCAACATATCATGGCATAGTAAATCTGTGTATGCAATAGTGTATCATCATGGCAATTAATTAAGTTATACGCAAACATACCAACTCTGCCCCTAAGGGTATAGAAGTAATTTTTCCCAACGAGGGCATTTCAGTAATTCACCCTCTAGGGGTAATTTGGTAATTTACCCTCCAGAGGTGTTTCGATAATTTACCTTTCAAGGGTATTTCAGTAATTTACCCTATTGACAGCCTTTCTGGAGGCCTAATGTTGCCTCGAGTGACTTGGGACCCCTTTTGGGTCTCTACGACGTAATTGGGCCCAAAATCCATTTTAGGCCCAAACGGGCCCACACGCTCGTGTAGCCCATCACATATGGTTTCGGTCTCAGTTTTGCTATTTTCACAACTACATCTATTACTTGGTCATTCTCTATCAATTTTTCCTATATGGGCCCGTTAACCTATTAGGCCCAATTTGGCTCGATCAGGATCGTTACAGCCTCGATTTTGTGAGAGTTCTTGTGACACTCTCAACGATCTATCGCCATCATTTTTGGCTCGATTTACCCCCACGAGCATTGACATGCTTGAGTGGTCACAGTTGCCAGCTTTTTAGATTTTTAACTTTTGGCCGATTCATAGTGCATCACATGCAATCATCAAGTTTGGTGTGAGATTACACACCTATTTTGACTGCCGAAAGTACTACTCCTCGCTTGCCCCTAGAATAAAAATGATCAAAATTTAGCCTCAACTTCTTAAAAGATTTCGTAATATGAATTACTACACCACTTGGGTCACTTACCACTAAACCTGCTTCCCTCCAACTGAGTATCAATTATCCGGTTTGCTTCGTCCTTGGCTAAAGCAAACAAACACTAAATTGATTGATGCAGAAGGGGTGTTAGCATCTGCCAATATTCGGCATCAGGGAGAATTTGCACATTAGCTAGCACTACTTACCCTTAGATTCGGTAATAGTAGCTCCTTGAACAAGAGGAGTTTAACCACGTGCTGGTCTCAGAGATGACAATTAACTAGAGAGAAAAGAAGAGATTAAAACGCACATAAGATCAAATGAAGTAAGTACGACCTTCACCAACCTAGTTAACTAAATACCAAGAAGAGAAAAAATAACTAAGATCAACAGTACCCATTGAGGAAGGGTTCGACAATTGATCCCTCAAAGAATTTCGGCCCTTTGTAAATGGAACCTAAACGATTTGAGCAAGAAAAGAATGAATAAATTCAGCCTCTAACTAGGGTTAATCTGAATGGAGAGGGGAGCTTTTCAATCAAAAAAAGTAACACCATGAACCAATGATGAACGTGGGAAAAGATGGTGGGAATTCTGCTTTTGGAAAAGGAAGAAATCAATAAAGAAGATGAAGGTAAAGACGAAGGGTGCGTTGATATGGCTTAGGGAAAGATGAAAAGTGCTTGTTTCAACTAGAAGAGAAGTGTATACGAATAAAATTGATTAAAGCACAGAAATTGGTAGAAGTTAGGAAGCAAAGAAAACCCAAAATGATGAAGAAGTAACACTCACAAGAACACCAAAAAGTATTCGGCACTTTCAAAAGCTAAGACAACTTTCGATTTTCACCCTTACACCAAAAGACCAAAAATGCTCTCTTAGACCCCTATTCAGCCAAATTTCTCCCTCTCACACCCCCACACATGGTCAACTCTCCCACTCCCCCAAATCCCAAGATTTTTCCCCTTTTAGCTCCACTATTCACTCTCTATCACTCATTCAAACAGATTTGACTAAGTCTCCATTCCCCATTGTAGATTACTAGCTAAACTCTACTTCTTCCATCTGCTTAGGAAAAATTAAAAGCCACAAATTACAGCTTGAGAGATTCGAACTCTCTCCCTCTCTGCTTCCCTTGTGACGCCACACCACCAGGCCACCTTGCTCCTTGTGTTAGCAAACACGTTTAAATAAACCTTAAGTCCTGCTTCCACTAGCTCTCCCCACTAAAGTGCCCAAAGACCAAAATTTCACTAGGGCATGGGCTCGAACCCGAGCCTCCCAAGACCCCTAAACACACCCAAACAACTCGCAGAGCAACCATATCATGCATTTACGCAGATATCATGGACCCTAAATTTTAGGATGTTACAGATTTGAGATTTACGTGTAAGTCCATGTCTTGGACATTGGCATCATATTTGATTTGTGTAGAACCCTGTCTGGGATAGTGGCATCGAAATCTGAGTACATCTAAGACCACATCTAGGACGTTGGCATTGTGTGATTACTCCGAGCATTCTGAGTATCCTATTAAATTTCAAACGGTTCAATGGGCAAATCCGAGAAATGAGAGACTAAGTAAAATGTATAAGCGAAAGAGGTACATTTGAATTGTATACTATGTATGTGTATGGAAGGTAAGTATATTTATGTGAACTTACCTAAGTGAGGTTTGTGCATAGTTTATGGATATGAAATGTGATATATGTTTAACCTTGATATGAGTAAAAGAGATGTTTTGAGATAATATAAGTTGGTGACCAATGGCTAACAAATAAGCCAATGAAAACGTTGTGAATTTGCCATTGAGAAACTTAAATGACATTGTTATAATATGATTATGTGCAATTCATGTTAAGTTTGTTTGTATATGGCTTACTAAGCTTTTGAAAGCTTATTTTGTGTGTGTTTGCTTTGTTTTATAGATCGTCGAAGCTATAAAAGGCTCGGGAATCGTCAAGGATCATCACCACACTATCAAACTCTACTTTGGTACTTTTGAATGTGAAAATAGTTTATGATGGCATTTATAGGCTATTCACTTGAGTTATATTTGGGAACATATGAATATCCATGTGATATGGCCTGTTAATGATATATTGTGAATAAGTTGATGAGCTATGTGATGTGTTTTGTTAATGATAGAGCATATGGTAATGTTGGCTATGTTTTGATGATATATAGTTGGTATATTATTGATGGAGTGATGCCATAATGAATTGGTAAGTTTGTAGATGAATATTATTTAGATATACTTATGATTTAGTTGAGGTAAATGGTGTATAAGTTGTTGTGATGAAATGTACTTGAATAAGTTGAAAAGGATGATTATTTAGTATGTTTTTGGTTGCCATTGATGTATGAAAAGATGCTCATATATGGTTGTAGGGATGACCTAAGTGTGGATGACATTTTGGCCTTGCAAATGGCCTATAATTGCCAACACGGTTGAACACAAGGGCGTGTGGCTCGACCGTGTCCCTCGTGGTTGTATTTCAAAAGAAGTCAGACTCGACCACGGGCTGGACACACGGTTGTGTGACTGGCCGTGTGGTGCAAGTCAGTGTCGACCACAGGTGAGGCACACGGGCGTGTTCACAGCATGTGGACAAGTCAGTATGTATGCCCTATTTTGACATGGCTTAGACACACGGGCGTGTCTGAGGCCGTGGGAGGCATACGGCCTGCCCATATGGGCATGTGACCTCTGTGGCTTAGAAAAATTTTTGAATTTTGAGAATTTCTAAATGTGTTCGGTTTAGTCCTAGCCCTATTCTAAAGCATGTTAAAGGTGTCAAAGGCCTATTTAAGGGACATTTTGATGTGATTTGTTCAATTAAGTTATGAATTGTCCGTAAAAGTTTTCGATTGTCTGTTAATGCCTCTTAACCCTAAATCGACGATGGCTACAGGTTAGGGGTGTTACATTTGATTGGTTATTCTCCCCCTTAAGATTTTTGTCGTCAAAATCATTACCGTTGAATAGGTTTAGATATTATTGTCTCATTGCATTTTCAGGCTCCCATGTAGCCTCTTCAACCCTGTGTCAATGCCATAACACTTTCACTAACGAGATTTTATTATTTCTTGATTCTTTCACTTCACGAGCTAAGATACGGATCAGTTTTTCTTTGTAAGTCATATCAGATCGAATTTTAATCTTAGACAGAGTAATCATATGTGATGGATCGAATCTGTACCGACGAAGCATTGACACGTGAAATACATTTTGAATCTTTTCTAGCTCAGATGGCAACAACAATTTGTATGCAACAGGTCCAATATGTTCAATGATCTCATACGGCCCGATAAACCTCGGACTTAATTTGCCTTTTCATCCAAATTGGAATACTTTCTTCCATGGAGATACTTTCAAGAATACTTTATCACCAATCTCAAACTCAATATCTTTTCGTTTCAAATATGCATAAGATTTTTTTGACGATCAGACGCAGTTTTCAGACTATCACGGATCACTTTCACTTTCTGTTCAGTGTATTTTATCAAATCGACCCCGTGTAACTTACTTTCACTGAGTTCTGACCAGTACAAAGGTGTTCGACATTTGCGTCCATACAAACCCTCATAAGGTGCCATTTTGATGCTCGACTGATAACTATTATTGTATGCAAATTCAATCAATGGCAACTACTATTTCTACATACCAGTAAACTCAAGAATGCAACTTCTCAACATATCCTCGAGTATCTGAATGATTCTCTCAGATTGACCATCAGTCTGTGGGTGAAAAGTTGTATTGAAATGCAATTTGGTATCCAAAGCTTCTTACAATTTCTTCTAAAACTGTGAAGTAAATCTCAGATGTTTGTCAGATACGATAGATAGTGGCACTCCGTGCAATCTCACAATATCAGAAATATAAAGCTCAACTAACTTATCAAGTGAATAATCAGATTTTACCGAAATAAAATTGGCTGATTTTATCAATGGAACAACTACAACCCAAATTGCATCTTTCTTCCTCGGAGTCAAAGGCAACCCTGAAACAAAATCCATTATCACTCTGTCCCATTTCCATTCAGGAATAAGAATCGACGGTAACAAACCAGATGGAATATGATGTTTAGCTTTAACTTGCTAACAAACTAAACATTTCAAAACAAATTCAGAAATATCTCTTTTCATGCCAGACCAGTAATAATATTGCTTCAAATCATGGTACATCTTTTTACTTCCTAGATGAATAGATAGACAACTATTATGAGCTTCATTCAAAATTAATCGTAATAACTCTGAATTTCTTGGAACACAAATTTAATCTCGAAATCTCAAGCAATCATTATCATCAACTCAAAATTTAAAATTGGAGTTCGAATCATACTGAGCTCGCTTTGCTTGCATTTCATTATCGACTTTCTCGAGCATCACATATTTGTTGTAAGAACAACGGTTTTGCTTCCAAATAAGCTAAAACTGAACCATCATTAGACAAGTCTAAATGAGCATTCATATCACGTAATGAAAACAGTGATTTCTGACTTAGTGCATCAGCAACAACATTTGTTTTACCCGATTTCAATACAATTTCATACTCACAGATTATGTAGTCTCCTTTAGAATTACCATATAAGTTTCAGATCTTAATCCAAAACAATGATAAATAACACCATAGACAGACTTACCAATGCAGAAACAAATAACTCAACTATTTTATCAAAAGAGAAAATTTATAAGTACAGATAGATTTCTTCAGGCAGTTAATCATTGAGATAACTCTATCTTTTTCAATGATAAAGGTAATCTCGATACAGAATTCATCACCCTCCATTTCTATAATTAATAAAGTCAGAATATATCACATTTCACACTCATCAGAACTGTTGTGCATCTTGTTATTCCCTTATGAACAAATGAATTATCACTGAGAGTTTCTTGTAGCAGTTGTTGTTTATTCATAGAACTTTTCAACATATAAACTCTATCTCAAAATAACAAATAATCATCGATAGCACATCTGAGGTTCTGAATCAGAAATTAATTTATGCTGAACTCCTTTTTAACTTATAGTTTGCTGACACATTTCTAAATTTCACGACTTCACTAAATAAACATTTATTTAACTTCTAATTCAACTAATAACTATTCATTACTTGATAAAATCAATTACGTATTCATCGCCAAATTAAAATATTCAAAACCATAATCATTTTCCTCGGACAAGAATCACTTATAGAATCAAGTTTTTCGACGATTGGAGCTAACCTTGCTGTGCCAAGTTCAGATCTTTCATTCATTAACATAAGGACGAAGATCGTAATCTCTTTATTGAACTCGATCGAACCATAACTGATATTTGGGTCGAAATTATGTTTCGTGTAATAGAAAACTTCAACAATCGAACTAACTTTAATTTATCACAACATTTCCTAGATAGAATCATTGCGATAGATATAATTCAGTATCAAGTCTTCAAGAATACAAATTTTTCTTCCAAACTATCCCTCAATTCACACATGTACATTCAAAGTTTGTTTCCAGTCAGATGAATAGATTCAGACACATATAACCTAATTATTATTTTTTAAATCAAATAATTCATATTGAACTAAACCACTGAATCACTCCTTTCGAATAAATTTTTTCTTTTCGTTAAAAAAGCTAGCCCAGACATATCGTTTCACAGATTGATCTTGATCCTCAATCATTTTCACTTTTATCAATGTCGAACTTTCACGAGAACTAGAAAAGAATTTATAATAAACCTATCTCATCTATTAATCATTGAAGTTCTGAATTATACCGTAGTCACCTTTATCTGATAGAAATCATTGGGCCGTAACAAGAATGATGTCTCAACCCTATAAATATATATTATCCCGACTGTTAATGAAGCATTTGAACACAAAGAAGAATCAAATATGATTTTAATAGTAACCTCTGGAGAAACACAACTTCTATAACTCTGAGAATGGTACCACTGTACTCTCACATTTCAGGCCAAAAATTATAATTATAAATGATATAGCCATTTCTTTCAAATAGATATCTTTTACAGATAATCACATAGATTCATAAGAAAACTAGAATAGCGAAATTTCAAACATAGAATAACTAAAAATTACAACCTAGATAGAATGATATCAATTCCGATGATATCCCATAAAATGTCCAGAAAGAACAATGTCACTCATAAATATTGGAATACACAGTAACAGAAGCAGTATAATCTTCACATACATTCAGAAGATAATAACCAATAGAAATAGAGTATTAGTATCATTTAGATTTTACCGTCGATTTTCATATCCACACAAGGGAATAAATACCATAGAAAGGCATATCAATATCGAATGTAACCCAAATAGATCAACCATGCTTTCATCTATCAGTACATCTAGCTAGCGTTCTCACACGATAAGAACCTTCTTTCTAGAATTAAATAGTCACATATGCCTCTGAGGATAAATGTACACATAGAATGCCTAGAAGGAATCATAGTAACTGCCCAACTATAACCATTGCACTCAGTCATCAATACAATATAAACATTATTCAACTGTCTAATTTCATCATCAAAATTTTCACATTATCCCAACGCTAACAGAAGTAAATTTCAGAAAAGCTTTTAGTTAATACTTTCTTTAGATAACATACCTGAATACGTCAATTAGTTGGAATTAACTTCTTATTTACCAGTGGCTCTACATAATCTAAATAGTCTTTAGAACTATCCAATATCTTTCTTAGTACTGTCTTCACTTGTTGATTCATTCTTCTTTCTGACCACATTACTAATCTTTCAAGCACGGACTTCTGTAACTCCAAACTCGTAAGCTTTTTCATCCCAAATTCTTACAGATTTCATTTTAACATTTCACTGATAATGGGGTAAGGTTGTGAAATAGCCAAATTCATTCTTATGTACTGAGTGAACCATTCGTTCATCATTTGGAAGAAGGCTTGTACAACATCTTCCTCTTGACCGCTAGTAGCTATTCTCAAATCAGATGGTGCTGTCCCTTGAGTGGGAATAGGCACATTACTTTCAACATCATCAGCTACGGCTCTTTCGGGATCCATTACTATACGAAAAACACATTTTATATGTCAAGATTCATCACATTATCACGGTTCGTAAATATGGCATGTATAGCTAGACCCTCATACACTACGTTAGTCCAAGAATTGACCAAACCGTAGCTCTGATACCAATTAAATGTAACACCCTTAACCCATAACCATCGCCAATTTAGGGTTAAGAGGCATTACTGGACAATTGAAAACTTTTATGGATAATTCATAACTTAATTGAACAAATCACATCAAAGTGTCCCTTAAATAGGCCTTTGAGACCTTTAACATGTTTTAGAATAGGGCCTCGACTAAACCAAACACATACAGAAATTCTTGAAAATTTAAATTTTTTAAGTCACAGAGGTCACAAGCCCGTGTGACTGGTCGTATGGTGCAAGTCAGTGTCGACCACGGTGAGGCACACGGGCGTGTTCACGGTCGTGTGGACAAGTCAGTATGTATGCCCTGTTTTGACATGGCTTAGACACACGGGCGTGTTTGAGGCTGTGGGAGGCACATGGCCTGCCCACACGAGCGCGTGACCTCTGTGAACTTAGAAAAAAATTTAAATTTTTGAGAATTTCTGTATTTGTTTGTTTTAGTCCCGACCCTATTCTAAAGCATGTTAAAGGTCTCAAAGGCCTATTTAAGGGACACTTTGATGTGATTTGTTCAATTAAGTTCTGAATTGTCTGTAAAAGTTTCCTATTGTCCGGTAATGCCTCTTAACCATAAACTGGTGATGATTACAGGTTAAGGGTGTTATAGTACGATTTTTGATCAAATAGTCTCTGAAACATATAACTTAACTAATTTATCATGTTACATACCCGATCACCAGAACATCTATTTCAAATAACTATATATTTCATTATTCCCTGAATGAACAAAAGAGCTACTACTGAGCTTCGTACAAAATTTTCTACATAAGCTTTGAATTACTCAGTGCGCAAATTCTATCTTGGAATAATAATAACAGTCATCAAGTCTGACCTGAAATTCAGAATCAAAAGTCATTTCACACTATACTCGTTTAGTTTACCACTCACTATCACATTCCTGAGGTTCTCAATCTTCCAAAGAAAACATCGCTTTAGCTTGTAATTTAGCTAGATTCAAACTGTTATCAAATAAGATTAATCATGTATCAAATACTCACAAAATAATCAAAGGTTTTCCATTCAAGCATTTGCAACTATATCTACTTTCCCGAAGGTTAATAATTAATTATTCACAATCTTTCAATAGTTCAGGCCATCAACATTGTCTTAATTTTAGATATTTTTTTCTGTAACACTAAATACTTTATACTCTTGGAATCAAGAAGCATATGACCTTTTTTTGTCGAACAAGCGGTGTCATCAATTTCTCAACACAAACATACTAGCGACCGACTCTAAGTCACTCATTGAACAATTCTTTTAATGAGACTTCAACCATATGGAAGCATAAATTGTCACTTTACATTCTTGTATTAAAACACATTCCAACCCTGTAACATACTGAATTAATGGGCCAATGCGTTTAATGTGTGGTTATGTTTAATGAAAGTGTTAGGGGTCCAGAATGGGCTCAGGAATTGGGCCGATGCCTTAATTGAATTCTCTAATTAGACACTCTAGTGGAAAGCCTGATAAGATAGGGCTTAAAAGATGTTATCTGTGTTTTAAATACAAAGTGGGCTTGTGGCCTAGTGGCAAAGTGGCGCCACTTAGAGAGCAAGGAGGTGGCGTCAACTGAGGAGGCCCACATTCAAGGTACATGAAGCCCAATTCTTTTAATTAAAGTTAGCTAAAGTTCGGCAATTAATTAGGTAGAGTTGGTGATAGGAGAAAGGGGGAACTATTTGTCGAATGTGGTGGCTACCCTAAGAGCAAAAAGGATGGTGAGAAAAGGATACGAGGCAGTATTAATTTTTGTTCGGGCTCTGGAAGCCAAGGACCTAACTATTGGAGACATTATCTATACGGGGAGAAATCTATTATTTATACAGATCATAAAAGCCTAAAATACCTTTTGACCCAGAAGGAGTTGAATTTAAGGCAGAGGAGGTGGATCGAGTTGTTAAAGGATTATGATTGCTCGATCGAGTATCATCCGGGTAAAGCTAATGTGGTGGCGGATGCCTTAAGTCGTAAAGTAATCTCTGACTTGAGGGTAATGTTTGCTCACCTTAGTTTGTATGATAATGGGAGCTTATTGGCTGAACTTCAAGTGAAACCCTCTTGGGTCAGTCAGGTTAAGGAGAAGCAGCAAACCGATGAGTTGCTAAAGGAGAAGTTTCATGTAGGATCAAGTGATGGATCGATGGACTTTAGTATGAATGAGGAAGGACGGTTATGTTTTCAAGGGAGAGTTTGCATGCCAAACGATCCAAAATTGAGGCATAGGATTTTGCAAAAAGCACATGAAATTTCATACGCTATGCACCTCGGAGGAAGTAAGATGTATCGGGATTTACGGGATCAGTTCTGGTGGCTGGGCTTGAAGCGTGAGGTAATTGAATTGGTGAGTAAGTGTTTGACCTGTCAGCAGGTAAAGGTGGAGCATCAATTACCATCAGGGTTGTTGCAGCCAATGAAGATTCCACAATGGATGTGGGAAAGGATCACAATGGACTTTGTTAGTGGGCTACCCCTCACGCCTACTAAGAAAGATTTAGTCTGGGTGATTATTGATCGCTTGACGAAATCTGCTCATTTCATACCAGTACAGGTCAATTACTCTTTACAGAAATTTGCTAAGCTGTACATAGGGAAGGTGGTGAGGTTGCATGGAGTACCAATATCGATCATAACAGACAGGGACCCAAGGTTCACATCGCTATTTTGGAAGGCGTTGCACCAAGCGTTAGGTACAAAGTTGGATTTCAGTACAACGTTTCATCCTCAGACCGATGGACAGTCTGAGCAGGTAATTTAGATCTTGGAGGACATGTTAAGGGGTTGTGTCATTGATTTTAGAGGTAGTTTGGAGGAGTTTTTACCATTAGCAGAATTTGCTTACAACAACAGCTACCAGTCTAGTATTCAGATGGCACCCTATGAAGCATTGTACGGGCGAAAGTGTCATACTCCTACCTATTGAACAGAGTTGGGGGACCGTCAGATTTTGGGGCTAGAATTGGTTATTGAGATAGAGAAGAAGGTTGAGTTAATTGAGCTCGACTAAAGGAAGCCTCGGATAGACAAAAGTCCTATGCTGATTTGAAGCGTAAGGACATAGAGTTTACAATGTGTGATAAGGTGTTCTTGAAGGTGTCCCCGTGGAAGAAAGTGCTGAGGTTTGGATGGAAGGGTAAATTGAGTCCCAGATTTATCAGACCTTATCGGGTGTTGAAGCGAGTAGGGCCAGTAGCCTATCAGCTAGAGCTACTTTCAGAGTTAAGCCAGATCCATAATGTGTTTCATGTCTCTATGCTGAGACGATATCGTTTAGATCCGTCTCATGTAGTGCCTGTAGAGGAAATCGAGGTAAGACCTAACCTATCCTTTGAAGAAGAGCCAGTAGAAATCTTGGATCATGATGTCAAATTGTGGCGAAGGAAGACGGTTCCATTGGTTAAGGTTCTATGGCAAAATCACAGTTCTGAGGAGGCTACTTGGGAACTAGAGGAGACGATGCGGCAGCAGTACCCGCATCTATTCTGATTAGGTAATTTTGAGGCCAAAATTTCTTTAAGGGGGTAGAATTGTAACATCCTGAATTAATGGGCCAATGCGTTTAATGTGTGGTTATGTTTAATGAGAGTGTTAGTGGTTCAGAATGGGCTCAGGAATTGAATTCTCTGATTAGACACTCTAGTGGAAAGCCTGATAAGATAGGGCTTAAAAGATGTTATCTGTGTTTTAAATACAAAGTGGACTTATGGCCCAGTGGCAAAGTGGCGCCACTTAGAGAGCAAGGAGGTGGCGTCAACTGAGGAGGCCCACATTCAAGTTACATGAAGCCCAATTCTTTTAATTAAAGTTAGCTAAAGTTCAGCAATTAATTAGGTAGAGTTGGACAGCAACAAGGCTTAAATATATGAGGATTTATTTGAGTGGATAATAAAGATAATATGGCAAATAAAGGGAGGAAATTTAGGATCTGATCTCATCGGTCACAAGAGGTGGCAATTTCCAACTCTAGGGGAAGGAGGAAATCGATTTTGATGAGGCTAAAAGGGGGGTACCGAAATTTCCTTTTTAATTAATTAGTTTTAGTTTTCAAAAGAGGGCAATTCCGGCTTTTGGTTAGTGTGTGTGCTAAAAATTTGATTAAAGAAATAGGGTCCTTAATTTTGGCATTTATTCTCATTCTCTTCTCTTGGTTGTTTCCTTTCTCAAAAAGCGGAAAACTCCTAAAGTTCCATCTTCCTCTTCTTCTTCTTATCTACTATAGCCGAATACCCTAGTGTCCATTCTTTTCCTTTCTTTTTTTTCTTGTCGACTTATTCAGTAAAAGCTAAAATCTTCTTGCCGATTTCTTCTTTAAAAGCTGAAATCTCCATAGATTTATTTGAATCATATTCTCTTTTTGATTTTCGTAAAAAGCCAAAATCTTCTCTCAAGAGTTAGCCGAAACCCCTATATTGAGGTAAGTGTCGACTCTTGTTTTTCCTTAAGATCTCTTTCGGTTTTTAGGGGCCAAGGCCAAATGGCCATTTGGTTTGTTAAGGCTGTCGAGTAGACTAATACTTCCTATCTTTTTATGTGTTGGGCGACATTCAAGAAGTGAAGAAGATTGCATAGATCTAAAACCTGGAATTGTTAATTTTTGAATCTCATATATCTCTCTTTTCGAGATTTCAAGGTAAGAGGTTCTCTTTAGATTTCCGTTAGATTCGCTATCATAATTGTGATCTTAACCATAGGTTATGATGGTAGCAACTGATAAGGTCTTTCGATGGAATCAAATATCGATTAGGTGAAGGAGGGGATTGGATCTGTTAAACCAATCCATAAGTTTAAGAAGTGAGCGGTGTCGTGATTCGGGATTGGCCAACGAGTTGTGGACCGACTTGAACAAAACACGAGATCATTAGCGATCGTGGCGACTCTCGATAGTGTCGACTTAGACAGTATCGTCTTGTCAGTAATTAGGTGTGTGGATCTCTATCACACTAGTTAATCTGTATTATATTATGTTATGGGCTAAAAGTCAATGGATTGCCCCACAATAATACCTATAGCTTCTCCCAATTCAACCAGGTCACCATGAGTGGGGCTCCGACCATAACATAATCGACAAATCCAAGATGTACTCCTACAAGTAAAAGGAGTTCGAATAGATATTGGTTGTGTTCGAAAGGCTCTGAATCGATCGGACCATATTCTTCTCCAATCTGAGTTTTGCTTACGTCTTGAATGAATTCAAGAACATATTCGAATAAATTTTGACAATCATTGAAACTTCTCTATGTGTATCAAAGTATGTGAAAGTATGTGATCTGTTTAGATAGTTTAATGTTCTGATTCTTGCATGTATGTATGCATGGGATGGGATTGATATGATGAAGGGGAGTAGGTCACGAGGCGATTGGTGGCTTTGCCACATAGGTCACATGGTGATCTGTCTTTATGGCACAGGCAGCGCAACTGTCAAAATATTATTAAGGTCGCATAGCGATCGGTGGCTTTGCCACATAGGTCACATAGTGATCGGTCTTTGTGACAAGCAGCACAGCTGTCGATATGGTGTGTAGCGGATGGAGGGTTGATTGTAGAAATCCCCACGGTGTGATGGTTGGTACGGGGGTGTGTAGAGGATGGACTTTTAGGTTTGGGATGGGCCATATTGCATAAAAATATATTCTGTTGCCATTGTTATGGCCCAAGGCCCATAATGTGTTTATGGGCCCAAGACTTTTATGTGTTTTCGGGATTTGCACACTGAGTCTTGGTGACTCACCCTTTTATTTTTCCCACCTTTTCAGATGAGCAGTAGATCGTGGACATGGGAGCCGAGTCGGACTCGAGGGGCCATCAAGACTGTTATTTCCATAAACTATTTCCAATTATTTTTTAAGTTTTAATTTTGGGATATTTTTTTGTAATAAGGCTTCCATAACTTAGGTTATTTTTCTTTATTATTATCATGTCACATTTTTATAAACTTATGTTTTCAAAACTTTAATTATAAAGCAAGAGGAAAATGGGCTTTTCAAACACATTCACGTAAATTTTAAAGTTTCATTCAAGAATTACACAATTAATGATTAATCTATTGTAATAAACCGAGATTTTCAAAACCCTTCAAGGCAAAGTTTGAAATGTTCAACCTGTAGCATACCAGATCCGGTCATGACGTATGGGTCGAGTTTGGGGTGTTACAAACCCATTGGATAGTGCACCGTTGAAAAATCACGAATTCTTTACTCAATTCAAACAGAACCCAGAACCAGTGTTTTGTTAAGTAACACCTTCAACTGTTTTCAACTTTGCTAACATGTAACAGACCATTCAAACTTTCACAAACGCGATAACTTTATCAATCGGGACAACTTTAACTCATAACAACATCATTTTATTTCAACAAATCTAATAGGTATATCTTCGTATCATACCTTATAGAATATGAATTCTTCATTCAAACTGTCCATTTGTTCACCCATGAATGTACAAGATTTTATTTTCTTACCTAATGATAAACTTAAACGCATATAACTCAAATTACCTTTCAACTGACCAGCTCGCTGAAATAAAAACAACTGAGTCTATTTCAACTATCAAATAATAACATATTAAAATACTCCTTTCTTCATGCTATTAAACAACTCAAACATACAATCTTTTATAATTCCCTTAACATGATAATCAAAGATCTTTACAACTGCATTAGCTTAAGGAAATAAAATATCTTGATTGAATTCAATGATCTTAATCAAACTTACCTGAGAGAAGAAAACCATCATACAATTTGAGTTTGACCTTCCACTATCTATACATTTGCCGATGTCAATTCCTTTCACGAAGATTAGTGAAATCCCGATACCAGAATCACCACGTTCCTATGATCGAACCAGGAATACACTCATAATAGACATAGTTATCACAAGCCAAAGAACATACTTTAAAGATGAGCCATGATTGATAATTTATGCAATAAGGATGATAAGAAAATCGAGATGAAGAAATCCAAGATACGATACCACACCGGAAGTCCAAGATTATAACTCATAAGAAGATAAGAAAGATCTTGATGATTCCTTAGAGAAAACCAGAAGAAAAACAATGCTTACACGCTCTGGAATCAATTATAACAGAGATAATATATTTTCTGAATATATATATAAAACAAAAAAATATCCAGTAGAAACAGAAGAATAGTCTCACATAAATTTTCACCATCAACTTTTATTCCGAACATAATAGAGTAGAACCCCAAAGAGAGAGATAAGATATGTTGATCATCAACCAACCAGACCAATAGTCCTTTGATCTAACATTATAATCAGCTAGCATTCTCATACGATAAGAATTTCATCAGAAAATGAACAATCAAATATATATATCCGAGGGTAAATGAATATATAAAATACCCAGGAGAGATGATCATAATCTATTCAATCATAACCGTTACACCCAGACATCTTTACAACTCAAATATCATTTCTCTGACTAATTTTGTCATCACTAATCTTGTATTATTCCAATTACTAACAACAATCAATCCGGAAGAAACTCGAGCAAATACATAGTTAGACATCATACCTGAATAAATTGATTAGCCGAGATTAACTTTTTCCTTAACCGTGACATTGCAAAATCCAAATGATCTTTAGAATAACCTAGCATCTTTTCCAAGACTGTATTCACTTGCAAAACTATTCTCAACTCTGACCACATTATTAGTTATTTCCTATTGAACTCTTTAGTCTCTTACTTGTGAGCTCATTCAACATAAATCTCGTGAAATTTAGTTATAAAATACACATTGGTAAGGGGGTGAGGTCATAAAGCCTCTAACTTGACTATCATAAATACACACATATAACTTAGCATTCATCATCAACATAATGTCTTCACAATCATATAATTCACTTCAAGCTAATTAACATACATATTTATGTCAAACGAACTTTCTGATTACCTTTATTCAAACAAGTGTACTTAAACATACATTCCATAAATTTGAGTAAGTTTACTAATCACATTTACTTAATCAAACAAATTGGGCACATAACATCATTTGAATGCCAAATAAACATAGATGAGCCTATCACAATATAAACTTTCATTTTATTGCACCTTTCATATTTCATGAATAATTCCCATTAAACTATTGTAATTTTGATGGATACTTGGGTAGTATACTCAAGGTATGCATGTAAACAATCTGTCAATTCTTATTCAAAAGTGCCTTTTTGGCATATACTCATAGAGCACACTCTCGAGTTACATATGATATAGTAGGATTGTTAGTCCAGGCTAATTCCTTTTGGTAACGTATTCTCTAAAGGGCTTACTCCAGATTGCCTATCCGGGCTAAATCTATTTCATAGAATTTATAACATTTTATCTAGTTCATAAAATCACCATAATCTATCGAAATACAATGTTCAATTAGAACAATGACATTTTACCCATATTTCTCAACTTTTGGTTATTTCATTTTGTACATCATCACATACATATCATGAACTCTTATTCATACCTTTCCTAGTTTCAACTTATCACAAACACATTTTTAAATATATTAGTATCACTTTTAGCGTTTTCGAAAGTAGCTTGGTTGGAAAGCATCTCTGTTTCAACAAAACAATTTCATCAGAGTCGGAGATATCACACTATCACGGGTTACATATGGCATGTATAACTAGACTCTCACAAATGCTAGGTTAGTCCTAGAATCAACTAAATCGTAGCTCTAATACCACTAAATGTAACACCCCTTACCCGTATTCTACGCAAGAACAGGGCTCGATGAATTAATTGACTTAAAACACAAGCATTCACACAATTTTGAGTCATAAATTTGCTAAAAAATTAAAACCATTCATATTTAATCATAAAGTCCCTTATACGATCCTACGAGGCCCAAAACATGCTTTGGAAGTGGTTCGAGACTAAATCGAGAACTTTAGAAAATTTTACAAAACTTAAAAAATTTTTCATATTACAGGGGTCACAGGCCCGTGTGGGTTTAGGACACGCCCGTGCTACAGGCTGATGTTTAAATTAAGGAGATCTCTGACTTGTTCCACACGGCCCACATGCCTGTTTTGCAACAATTATGGTGCAGGGGACAACGGCCGGAACACACGCCTATGGGGTAGACCGTGTGTCACACATGGCCTTGACACACGCCCATGTGCCTTCCCGTGTAGACAAAATAAAGACTATTTACCAAGCCATTTTCCACCCTTATACACACATACACTTACACCAATTCAAGGAACATACATAACACACTTAGGCGACCAAAACCTCCACAATTATGACCAACACAATATCAACATCTATCATAATCATAACAATTATTAGGCCACAATTAACTACTTTCAAGATACCTAATTGTACACCACTTTATCATCTCATCAATAGACCATATTGCCAAACATCTCACATTCATGTCATAAATCACATTTCTATCATTCACTAAGCATACCATGACCATATCACCAAAGATATTAGCACATATATATATACTTATGCTTACAACTATAATAAACTAAATAAGCCAATTTACATAGCCAAATATCAAAGCAAGCCTTTGACGATAGCCAAATATCAAAGCAAGCCTTTGACGATCACAAGCCAACATATTGACTACAATTACAATGACACATTTAACAAAATGACTAAGTCCCTATACATGCCATAAACTCAAAATACTTGAATTTGTCAATAGTAAAATGATAGCTTGATAATGTGATAGGATATCTAGCGATCTCCAAATGGGGTAAGCTATATAGTTTAGTAAGTTCAAATGCAAATAATACAAAGCATTATTCATACATTTGACATATAAATAACTTAACAAATATTAACATAAATGTCATTTAAGCTTCATAAGCACAACTTACTCAATCACATTATTACAAAATGATTAATCATATATCGAATCCATTATCTTTGAGTTTTTCATACATACCTGTTGAACATTTCGTCAACATTTCTCGTTGAACCATTTGGAATACTAAAGGATACTCGGGAATCTCGTACACACAATACTGTATCAATTCCATATCCCAAATGTGGTCTTACATGTAATCTCGTATCGATTCCAATGGCCTAGCTATGGTCTTACATGAAGTCTCATATCGATGCCATATCCCAAATATGGTATTACATGTAATCTTAATAACCCTAATGTCATGACAGTTGTATCCTATCAATTCCTAATGTTCAACTGGGATTTCTCTCTTGCCAGAACTTCGTCGAATATGCTCATAGAATCAATAATACATTTCATGCAATATCAAAACATTAAAATAGAGATATAACATTGCACTATTTACATACGAACTTACCTCGATACAAAAATAACAAAATGGACCTAATCGTCAAACACTTTGGTTTTCCCTCGATCTAGACCCGAACTTCATTTTTCTTGATCTATAATACCAAATTCATCTCATTTAATCAAAACATTATTCATTTCATTCCAAAAGTCACATTATGGAAAAATTACATTTTTGCCCCTAAACTTTTAACATTTTACAATTTAGTCCCTAGGCTCGTAAAATGATTTTCATTCAATTTCTTCAAAACCCAAGCCTAGCCGAACCATTTTCATACTCATAAAAGCCCATATTTCTCATTTATTAACATCTTTCTATTCATTTTATAACTTTTACAAACAAGTCCTTTTTGACATTTTTATTGAAAATCACTTAGCAAAAGTAGTTTAACAAACAACAAACATGCATTTTCTGCCATCAAACATCAAAATACACATGTCTAATATGGTCGAACCCTAGGCCTTGATCATTTATTAATTAGTGGTAGAAATATATAGATCGGGTTACAACGACTTCAAAAATGTAAAGAGCATTAAAAACGGGGCAAGAACTGACTTACAATCGAGCTTGAAAGCTTGAAAAACCCTAGCCATGGTTTCTCCTTGTAAAATTCAGCCATGGGGAAGAATATGGACAAATTTTGGCTTGATTTTTGGTTTTTAATTCATTTAAATTACCAAATTACTAAAATGCCCTTAATGAAAAACTTTAGAGCATACCAAACCATGTTCATTTTTGTCCACCAACTTAACCAATGGTCTATTTACCATTTAATGACATCTAATTTAAAATGTCATAACAAATAGACACCTTTAACATATAGAATTCAAGTTTTTCACTTTTTGCCATTAATCCCTTTAACTAAATTGAGTGCCCAAACGTCAAAATTTTCGAACAAAATTTTTGTGAAATCGTGCGATAAAATTGTAGACCACAAAAATATAATAAAAATAAAATCTTTTACATCGAACTTGTGGTCTCAAAACCACTGTTCCGGCTAGACCCAAAATTGGGCTGTTACACCTTCAACATATATGGTATAATTACCATATAAGTCCGTTAATCTACCTTTCCATAGCCATTTAGCCCTTTTGACTAATAGAAACCTACTTTTGCACATTTTTCAATTTAATCCTTTTGCCCAATTAACTAATTAAACTTCAAAATTTCTTAATGAAACTTCAATACGACCCTAATATAATCTCATTGACTTTAAATAAATAATAAAATATTTATTCTCTAGTCATAATCGTGGTCTCAAATGTAACACCCAAACTCATCTATGCATTGAGACTAGATTTGGTTTGTTACATGAATCGAAACTATCTTAAAATCTTCAATAAGTTGAAAACTACAATATTATTTTTAATTACGGATTTAATAAAATCGAAGAGTATTTTAATTTGATGAATATTAGAAAACATTAGTTGAAAAACATTATTAACATTGTATTATCAAAACCCTTAGGTAATTTGTTTAAGAGTTAACAATAATAAAATATTTATAAAGGAATTTCATATATTTGAAAACCCAAATTTATTTTAATAAATACATCATATAATCATAGCCCATATTTAAAAGTCCAAAATATAGTTTAAAACCAAACACACATAAAATACATGAATTATTAATAGAGGCCCTTATTACATTAACCCAAAATAGTAAAATACTTATTAAAAGTTCGAGTTTAATAAACCCATGTTTTGCAAGATGGCCTCCACGAAGTCATCCCCTACCAAGTCCACATCAATTTCCATTACCTGAGATGGAAAAATTTAAGAGGGTGAGTTACTTAGAACTCAGTGTATAACTCACTTACTTTGTTCATTAGGCCAAATTTTCAAATTATGGATTTGGGCTTTGAGCCCATAAGCAGAATTAACAACATGATTAATAACATAATAAATAGTATAATAAAAACATAATTAATAACATGCATGCAAAAATATGAATTTTTCCCTCCCAAACCTAATTCCATCCTCTACACACCCCCGTACCAACCATCACACCTATGGGGATCAAGTCTACCCACCCCGCCATCACACCAGTCGTAGGCTTTAAGCCATTTTATAATTGTGGCAGAGCCATGAACTAGATTGTGACAAAGTCACCGAACTAGAGGCATTGAGCCAATTATTATTTTGTGGCGAGCCAAATAACTAGAGGCAAATAGCCATTTATTGCTTTTGTGGCGAGCCATGAACTAGAGGCAAAAGCCATAATTTTGTGGCGAGCCAATTTGAACTAGATTTTGGCAACAGCCTTCTTCTCTTCATCATTTTCCCAACCCATGCAATATGTATGCAAAGTAAACTTGTGATTATCTGGTGATTTAATCAAAAGGCCCATTAACAAGAATCAATATTTCCAAAATTTTTATTAATTAATTAAGGCCCAAAATAACATTTGGCCCAATTAACAATTTAACAACTTATGCCCAAATTTATGATTTAGCAGGAATTTGGCCCATTTATCAATCTAGCAGGGATTTCAGCTCGTTTAACAATTTTATCAGAGATTACGACCCATTATGATCTAATAGAGATTTCGGCCCAATTATCAATCTAACAGAGATTTTGGCCCAATTTATCGATCTAACAGTGATTTCGGCCCAATTATCAATCGAACAGAGATTTCGGCCCAATTATCAATTTAACAGAGATTTTGGCCCAATTATCGATCTAACAGTGATTTTGATCCAATTATTACGAGATATACAATTTTACATATTTACAATTAATCTCTCGAGGGCATTTTCGCAATTTCTACAATTTTGTCGTTTTCATATATTTTCGTCGAAATACCAATTATTACGTTTTAAACCGATCTAAATGTTTTTACGATTTTACTCAATATTGCAATACATCCAAACCCGAGAAAAAGTGTGAAGTTACACACCTCGATATTGAGAGTACTAATCCTTCTCGCTCATCGACACCTAAAACATATTTCGATCCGTTAGAACACTATTTTGTATAAAATTACATTATCGATATTAGATCCAAAACCTTACCCTCTTGATTTTGAATCACTTCGATTTTCGGTTTCTCCTCGTTTATTGGTTCGTTATCGTTGAGAATCCACCAACGATAAAGGCTCGGAAGTTCGTACCACTTCAAATAATTGACTTCCTTCTAAGATGGTCCGCAACACCGGTGGAAAATCCTTGACCGCCAAACCGCTCTTCGTTTAAGCTTAGGGGGAATAGTGGATTCGCCCCTCTTAATATAACTAAACACCGCCTTTTCTTCCCTATTTTGAAAGTCTTCAAGATCAAAAGAACATTAATCCAATCTAAAATAATATCGAAATAATACTAAAGGTTTTAAGGATGCGATTTCCTTACCACAATAAATCGATTCCAATGTTTCTACGATTCTCTCGAACACTTGAGTTCCGATCTTCCGTTATTGCACTATATTATAACGAATAAAATGTTAATAGAACGAACGTTTATTTCGATCCAAATGGTCCTTTATGACACCATCAATATTTGACCATATCACTATTAACTAATCGAAAATGAAAAAGAATCCCTTACCTATATTTCCACGGTTGAAAAGAATCGATTGATAAAGATGTTTGTGATTAAAGAAAGATTCGACTATGTATGATCAAAGAAAAGAAAGAAAGGTTCGGATATGGGCACTCTAGCATTCGGCCATGAGAGAGTTTAATGGAGAAACTTTGAGTGAAAAGAAATAAAATATGAAAGAAGAGATGGTGATGATGTTGTTTTGATTTCAAAGAGAAGAGAAGAAAAGATGGGTTTAGTAACAAGGTACATTCTAAGAATGGTAAAAAGAAAAGAAAAGAATGGTTTTTGGTATAGGTGATTTCGCACTCAAAGAAAAGGCACAAAACAAATGCTAAAGAAATAAACAAAAATGACCAAATGGTCACAAAATTAGAGCTTTACCAAATGCACAATTCGGCCAAGGGAGAAAAGTTGAGAAGAGAAATTGCAAAATTTTGCACAAAGTTGCTAGGAATGACCAAAACAAAAGACTTCAAATCCTATCCAACTTACACCAAAAATTTGGCTCCCCCTTTAGTCCACATTGCCGTCCCTATGCATGGTCAAATGACCATGATATTGTTTCCATAATAATTTCCTTGATACTTGCCCCATATCTTCATATCTTCCTTAATTTCTTGATTCCCTTCCTTAAGTTAACAATTTCCTTAATCCTTTGATATGCTAACCAAAAATAACATGGTCAACACTTACCATATATGCACTTGGTGACACTTGCTATACATGTGCGAAAAATTAAAATAAAATTCATCTAGATGCTAAACAAGGATTCAAACCTTCTCCTTATGCACTAACTCATGCGCCAACACCACTTTGCCATATACTCTTCTTATGCTACACTTTGACACTTTAATTAACTTATGTGTCAATGCCACTGCTCCACTTCAATAAATTTTAAAACTAAAAATTATTCTATACCCAATAAATTCTAATTCTTCTTCGTGGCTATAATAAGCACTAATAATAATAAAAAATTTCCTTCATAATCTAAACACCAAATCATGCAATATATCAATACTCGATTTTTAGGTGTTACACGAAACCATTGTTTTCAACACCTGTAAAAATAGGTTGTTACAAATAGTTGATAAAATCGGTTGTTCAAATCAATTAATAGAATCAGTTGGTCAAGCCAGCCCTACAATCAACAATCATCTATCAACCAATTGCCAAACAGGGCCCATATCATCATAGTGAGAGAATTATTTTACGAGGATAACTTACATTAGGATGATCCTAAAAACCTTAGTTTTGAGGCACCAATAAAATTTTGCCACATCATCAAATTTTAAAGGTGTGAAAGTATTATTATACACCCATCCATATTCAATTTACTATCCAACTCTCTCTCTCTCTCTCTCTCTCTCTCTCTCTCACTCTTTTATATTTAAAAAATAAGTAATTAAAATTAAAAAATCAAATAACATAAAAACTTAAAATTTACACCATTCTTGTTACTAGAGATTCAATGCAATATAATTTGTACTTTTTAAAAAATAGAAAATATATTATTAAAAATGATTAAAATGGAAAAATGAAAAAATGAAAAAATCCACTATCAAAAATAAAAATATTAACTTTTAGAAAAAAATGATTAAAATTGTAAAAGTAGGAAAAATGTTTATTTATAATTTATAATTTTAATTATTTTAAGTAATTTAATTAAATTTAAATTAAGTTGGAGAAGATGATAGATATAAATGAATGTATAATAAAATTTTTATTTCTTAGGATACAATAATAATAGTAATTACTCTTTTAAAATCTTACCAAAATCTTCACAGTGCCTCGTTAATCTAGAACCCCATCTTCCTCCACAATCTCTCTTATATTCATTTTTCCTTTCTTTCTATTTTGTTTTTGGTAAAGTAGCTTTCAAAAAATATGGAGATGAAAGGTTTGCAAGCATTTATTCTTCATGTAACAAACAAACTTCTTCAGTAGGAGTCAACCCTAATTCAACTATACCACTGTTTTCCTTTCAAATGTAACTCAAGATGAAGGATCTCTTTGTTGTTAAGAGAAGTATTACCATAATCGTGAATTTTTTGTGTTCTGATGTGAAAATTTTCGTGATCCTTTAGCAAGGATTTTAAGAATATAAATAAAAGAGAAAGGAGAAGAAGTTGTTGCAGCTATGAAGAGAAAAATAAAAAAAAAAGATAAATATCCCTAGATGTATTAAATATAATTAAGAGAAATGATTATATGAAACTGTGATTCCACGTCATCCCTATCACTTTTCAATAGGAGGATGAAAAATCATATTTTTCCTCCTGATTTTTAGCCTTTTCCTCCTGAAAAAATTTAAATCCAACAAAAAATGCTAAAAATCAAGAGGAAAAAGTTGATTTGTCATTCTCCTATTGGAAAGGGATAGGGATGACGTGGAATCACAGTTTCATACAATCCATTCTATATATTAAAACTATTATTGTTTTAAAATAAAATTAAAATCATCAAAACATTAACTTCTCTTCAAATCCCATCTACTTTTCTAATAAGGATTCTATCTCTTTTATCATTTTTCAAGTATTGTGGAATTAGGCTTTATAGCGACTTTTAGATAATTCCTTGAACTTTTTATGTTTACAACACTGATTTGTCCAAATTTTGTGATAACTCCAATCTTCACCTTCTCTTTTTACAAAGCATGACAAATTTGTGATTGTCATCGAGTATCTTAATCGATATTTGTCAAAAAAAATCAACGATCATGAGTTTGAGAAGTGCTAAAAGTAATATATTTAAATCTAATTCTTAATGCATTTTTGGGATGTTATTCGATGTTAATTGTGAACTTTATGCTCCTAATCCTTTAAATTCATGTTTTTATGCTTACTAGAGTATTTGTGAGCAAAAGAAGCAAAAAATGAGTGAAACCAGAACATCGGAGCAAGCACGAGAGCTATATGGGCTGGCTTATTCCACACAGCCTTGCCACATGGGATACCATACGACCATGTTGTAGGTCGTGTCAATAACACAGGTTTGCACACTGAAGAATGGTAAAATGCGATTTTAAGTTTTTCAGGCATTTTAAGACGTTTATATGACAAAAATAAGAAGATATGAGGGAGCCATAATGGAAATTGAAGAAAACAATTCGAAAAACACCATTAAAGCTGATTCTAAAGCAGATTTTTGTCAAGATTGAAGATTCCCAGTTGATTTCTTAGAAGATTATCACGAGTTTCTTTATTCCTTTTAGTTATACTGTGGTTGGGGATGTTTTTATTTTCAAGCATGAATTAATTTTCTAAATACCTAGGGAGATGAACCCTATGATGAATTTTGTTGTTTGATTTCTACGCAATAAATACTTAGATCTTGTTCTCAGTTATGTGTGCTTAATTCTTGGTTTAACATTTCTAGATTATTAATCCATGTTTGATGTGCTTAAATCAGAGGAGAAATAGACCTTATTTAAGAGTAGATCTTACGTAATTGAGTGAATTTGCATGCAATCCTAGAAATAGGATGACATAAATCTACCAGATTAAAGTCAAATCTAATAAGGGAATCCATAACATGAGTTAATGCGATAATAGGGGTTTTAATTAGAAAGAAATTTCAATTAATCAACTTAGAGTCAGTTGTTCTTACTCCCGAAAAAGATATTAGCATAATTTATGGATTTCTACGGATCAAGTTACTAAGTAAAGAAATTGCACAATTTAGATTGACAGTGACAAAGGAAATCTAAGTGAATACTTTTCTGGGTATTATTTTGCTTCTTTGTTGTTAATCACTCGAGTTTTTCGGTTAAATAATAGAAAGATGGTAAGTACTAGCACTTTTAGTCTTTGTGGGAAAGATATCTTTGCTCACTATAGCTATACTATTAATTCAAAGGTGCACTTGTCTTGCTTAAAATTTTAGTTAGTTTTGTGATGCATCAGAGTTCGACAGGAAATTTAATCTTGATGGATGGGATTTTAACCTCTAGTTGCAACAAAGAAAATTGATGGCCTCCACAATGACCATAAAGTTATTGACCGAGAATAGGTTTAGGAAATCATTAGATTAAATTGGTGAAGTAGATGGGGGGCTTTTGTAATGTAGGAACAAATGTTTTTAAGGGACTAAAATAAATATTCGTAAAAAGAATTGGTGATGTTTGCTTTAAGAGCTGTTGCAGTCAATGGAGAATGACGGTTCCAAGGTGGAGGACGATGGTCCCTCATCAAGCATACCCATTTTTGGGTTCTACATTTGCCTTCTTGGCTGAGATGAGATTCGAAGGGAGAGGTAATGTTTTGAAGATTTAAAATTTTAAGGGTAAACTACCAAAATAGTAATTTTTGTTTGTCTCAGGTTACATTTTAGTCACTTATGTTTGAAATGTTACGTTTTAGTCACTTGTGTTATAATGTTGTAATATTTTAGTCACTGAGCGTTAATTTTCATTCACAGTGTAATAGTAAGCTCACGTGGCATGTTAAATCATCATTTCAAATGGAAATTTTAGGTTAAATTACACAATTGGTCTCTATATTTTTTTAGCTTTGAGCAATTTAATTTTTTTCTTTTCTATTCTTTGAACTTTCTATTTTTTCTTTTTCTTTTTTCCATTCTCTTCTCCCTCAGTTTTCCTCCCTTCTCTATTTCTTTTAATAGTTTTCTACATTTTCATTTGTTAAAACCAGTTCCTATTGTAACACTCTTAACCTATCTCTGTTGTCGGGTTTAGGTGACAGAGCATTACATTACAATTCAGGACATTTAAATTCAATTAAAAACTATTACTTAATTTAAATGTTAACATTCAAATGCATATTATGATTATAACACAAATATACTTATGGGCCTTCAAATCAAGTTCACGAGGCCCTCAAAATAGTTTCAGAACAATCCAGGATCAATTTCAAACAAAGATATAATCTTGGAAAATCATGAAAATTTTAGAAACAAGGGTCAAACGGCCATGTGGCCAAGCCGTATGAAAAAGCCCAAACCTTGTGCCAAAGAAATATGTCTGTGACGTGTGACTTCTATGCCTGTCCTCACTGTGTAACTATGTGCCTTTGTAATATAAGGTCACACGACCATGTAGCTTAGGGGTACACGGCCATGTCGCCAAGCCATGTTACTCTTTGTGCTCATGTGGTCCAACGTGAATTAAAAAAATTAAGGCACACGACTGTCTAAGTAGGTTGTGTGTGGCACACGACTGTGTCACAGCTCATGTCCCAGGCTGTGTGCACCAAAATATGCCTTAAAAATCATGTTTACCAAAACATGATTACTTGGACATCAAGCAACCCTATAACCATTAATTAGACTCACCCAAAACTCGATTAAACGAGCTCAAAACAAGTCTAAGCATCCATCCTAAATGCCTAAACGATGTGTCCTCATTGGCACCACAATTCAATAGCTAAATCAATATCACATTTCAAACCAAAGTGTGTGCACTCAAGGTGCTCAAACATCATGAACTTTTCATACCAAAACACTACTTATTTCAACCTATAAAGACTTAGCAATGTTGACACACTTTATAAGGTTTAAACTACATATATTAAACAAGTTCCATACACATATACCAAAACAAACCATATTCTCAAGTACCCAAAAACTATCTAAGATAAGAACCATCCAAGTTATACAACTTCACATATATTCAACATAATATCAATTCACCTATTACATGCCACATAACCCAAGTTAAACATTGTGATTCTTTGAGTCGATCTGATCACATGTTTCCACAAAAACGTATCTACAAAGAAATAAGAGAAAAGGCATAAGTAAGCTTAATTGAGCTTAGTAAGTTCAATGATTTAAAAAATAAACTTACCGAATAAACATTTCTAATACAGAATACAAAAAATAAACTATAATCCTGTCAATTACAACTATTTAACGAGTGAGTCTTTATATTAATACTTATAATAAATAATTAACTCAATTGAACTAAGTCATTCAATAACATCTCATAATAATCAATCGAAATTCATGTAATCACTTATAATACCAATTATAAACCATAAAAGTAATAGAAGTTTTCTCGATGAATGATATAACATATTCGGATACACGATTAACCATCCAAAACACACCAATATACTCAAATGAGCAAACCATATGAAAACACACCAGGTGTAACGCCCTGAATTTGGGCATAGAAGAATAGGCATTGAGTGTGGGATCAGCTAGGAGACTACACATAAATATTTATGTGTGCAACAAAATGTCACATTCTTTTTTACTTTAATGGCTAAGTGATTTGGGTGTGTATGGGGAGTGTTTGAGAAGCCTAGGTTCAAGTCTTGGCTTTTGCTAAATTTTTAGTTTCTCTCTTAAATGAATCTGGACACTGACATAGAGGCTTTATAAATAATAATGCTTGTTTATGACACAAGAAGAGGTTGTGGTCTAGTGGCAAGGTGGCGTGTTGTGTAATTGAGAGATCTGAGGTTCAAGTCTTGGGTTGTGCAAGGGGGTATTTATTTTGCTGCATGAGCTGTGTAGGTAGCAGAGTTGGACTGAAACACAGCTAAGGGGAGTTTGAATAGATTTGAATGGTGTTTGAACTTGTCATGAAGAAATTCAAGGAGGGATAAAGGGAGAGAATCAATGATTTTGAGTGAGAGGAGAGTTGTGTCGATTTGGGAGTTTGGCTACTCAGATTTTCGGCAGTGATTTCTTTTGGGTATAGTCCTTGTTCGGATCTTTCTTTTGGCACTTTTGTTTTATTATTTTTGCTCCATCTAGCTAAATTGTCCTTTTGGTCTTCGCATCATAAGTTATTAGGTCGATTCCTAGTAAGTCAAGTGCCTCTCGGTACCTTTTTTGGATTCCTTTTTCCTCTGCTATTTTTCCTTTCAACCGAATTCATTCTTCTCCCTTATTTCTCCTTCACTTCTTCTCAACTGTTCTCCTTTCCTCTTTGACTAAGTGGCCCTCTCTCTTTTTCTTTCTCTACTACACCAGCCGGTTTGGTAGTGAGCGATGATCTCTTCTCCTATTCATAACATTGTAGTAAGTCAATGTAACAGTTCAGTTTAGACCCTAGTTGGAACAATGGTTTTGGAACCACAAATCTGAGTCAATGAAATATTTTAATATTAATTTTGGTGCATTTAATATGTGATTAAGCATGTGGTAACATTTTGTAAGTTAATTTGTCTGTCATGTGTTTAATTTGAGCAAAAGACTTAATTGCGTAAAAGGTAAAAGTGGCTTTCTATTTGATTAAAGGCTAAATTGATGTGCCTTTGTATAGAGGGAGGCCTTATGTGGCAAATAAGCCAATACTTGGTTAGTGGACGGCAACATGTATATATTATATACTTTTATATGTGTATTTTATAAGTTAAATTAATATTATATATTATAAATGATGATAATAAAACAATGGCATTAAAAAGCAATCATTCTTATGTTCATCTTTCTACTAAGACCGAAACAAATAAAAGAAAAAGAAAATTAGAAAGAGCTAGGGCATTCGGCCATTTCTAAGCTTAATTCAATGTATATTTGATTTCAGTTTTTTATTATTTCTATGTTTTCGTAATCGTTGCCTTGTAAACTTTGTAACCCATGTTTTAATTTTCAGAACTGATGATGTTTTTGAGATGAGCTTTTGATGAACTCATGTGATCTATGATGCTTTATGATGTTAAATGAAAGATATGTAATTGATGAACATGTTTTGTTCTTGAATTTTTGATGAATTTAGCTAATTAGGGCTAAATTGAGAAAAAAGCAATTTGAGGGACTAAATTGTGAAATAAATGAAATGTGGGGACTTGTATAAGTATGAGTGATATTCGGCTAAGCATGGTTAAATGATGATTTTGTGAATTTGATATTTTAAGAAAAATAGACTGAATTGAGAAAATGTGCAAATGTGAAGGATAATTTGTAAATTGCCCTAAATATGTGTAATTGGATTGAATTGGATGAGTTACTGAATAAAAGAGTTAAATTTGAATATGTATAGAGCAAGAGTCAGAGAAATCAGACTTACATCGCGGGAAAACAAAAGTAATTGAGTAGCTATATCCATTTTCGTTAAACCGAACTTGAGGTAAGTCATTATAGAAATAAACGTATTTGTATTGAATTATGTATGTTCATATGATTATTGATAATGAAGAATATTTTTGAGTCAATGTGAACATGAATTCCTAGATAAAATCGATATAGTGACAATGTCCAAGAAGTCTCGTACGAACCTAGGAATAGATAGGATTAGCTATGTCACGCCATAGGAATATGTTCTGTTTATTCATGTAAGACCCTGTCTGGGATAGTGGCATCGATATCTAATTACGTGTGAGACCTTGTCTGAGACAGTGGAATTAATATCTGATTACATGTAAGACCCTGTTTGGGATAGCGGCATCGATATATTATTACGTGTAAGACCCTGTCTGAGATAGTGGCATTGATATTTGATTACGTGTAAGACCCTATCTGGGACAGTGGCATCGATATTTGATTATGTGTACCCTATCTGGGACAGTGGCATCGATATTAGATTACGTGTAAGACCCTGTCTAGGATAGTGGCATCGAGATTTGATTATGTGTAAGACCCTATCTGGGATAGTGGAATCAATATCTAATTATATTTAAGACCATATCTGGGACAGTGACATCGATATCTGATTACTTGTAAGACCCTGCCTAGGACAGTGGCATCGATATCTAATTATGTGTAAGACTCTATCTAGGACAGTGGCATCGATATCTGATTACGTGTAAGACCCTGTCTGGGACAGTGGCATCGATATTTGATTACGTGCAAGACCACGTCTGGGACGTTGGCATTGAACGACTATATGATTTGTAAATCCGTATCAGGTATGTTTGATATGTACATTAAGTGTGCATAAAAGGTAAGTATTTATATGAACTTATTATGATGCATATGTGAAATGGAAGGATGAGTTAGTATGTGAAATATGCTTGAATAAGTTATATGTGAATATGATATTTGAATTGAAGAATTTTGGTATTATATGGCTAAGTATATGAGCTAATGAAATGAGATGAATTTCTATGAGAACTATAAATGACATTCCATCAATTTGAATAAGTGTAATATATGTTAAGATATTTGTATATGACTTACTAAGTTTTTGAAAGCTTGTTTTGGTACTTTTGAAATATGAATATAGATAAATATGGCATGTATAGGCTAGTCATTTTTGTTATGTTTGAAGTGTATATTATAGCCATGAAAGTTGGCTTGTTAAGTGTTTGTAATATACATGAGTCAATATGAAAATGATGCATGTTTTTGCATGGATGGATAGCTTATGAAATGGTTAAAGATTTGGTAAGCATAAGAATGCACCATGAATATGTTTGAGGGATCAAAAGAATGAGCTCATGAAAGATGAGTATGGATGAATTATGCTTGTCTTTACATGAGTTTTAGTCTTGTAAATTGTCATGAATGGAATTGGATTTGAATATAGAGATTGAATGGTTATTTTGACATGCTCTTGGATGTCAGTTGTGCATGAAATGAATTGGTTATTTGCTTGTAAGTTTGACCCTAATGTGGGTGGCATTTTGGCCTTGCAAATGGCCTAATTTTTCCACATGGTTATGGTACACTGGCATGCCTAGTGACCATGGGGCTAAGATAGTAGCTAGCTAAGAGTACACGGCCTTGGCACACGGACGTGCGTGGTAGTCATTTGATATAGCCAGAATATGGCCTAAGAGCACACGGCAATAGTACACGGGCATGCCTAGTGGCCGTGTGGAAAAGTCAGTATACAAGCTTAGACTTGACATGACCAAGACATATGGGGGTGTCTGATGCTCGTGGGAGACACACGGCCTGCCCACACGGGCGTGTGTCTTGCATAACTTAGAAAAGTTTTAAATTTTCGAGAAATTCTATATGTGTTCATTTAGTCCTGACCTTACTCTAAAGCATGATTAAGGTCTCGATGACCTATTTAATGGACACTTTGGTTTCAATTGATGAATGGTTGTATAAAATGTTGTAAAAGTTTCCTATCTGTCCAGTAATGCCTTTAATCTTAATCTGGCAATGGATACAGGTTAGGGGTGTTACATTTGGTTGGTATTAGAGCTACGGTTTAGTCGATTCTTGGACTAGTGTAGCGTGTCAGAGTCTAGCTATACATGCCATATATCTGAACTGTGATAGTGTGATGAATCCTGACGTGAAAAATGTGATTTTTATATAATAATGGATCCCAAAAGAGCCATAGCTGATGACGTAAAAAGTAATGCGCCTGCTTCCGCACAAGGGATAGTGCCATCTGATTCGAGACCGGCTACGAGCGATCAAGAGGAGAAGCTAAACAAGCTTTCTTTCAAATGATGAGTGAATGGTTCACTCAATTTATAAGAAATAATCTGACTGTTTCACAATTTCTGCCCACGTCTAACCCTCCTCAAACTTCAGTTATGCCTTCGACTATGAATATGAATCTGTTGAATAAGCCTCCGGTAGACAATATCCATAAGTATGGGGCCAAAGAGTTCAAGGTTACTAATGATGATAATGCCAAGAAAGTCAATTTTGAAGCTCGTAATGAAAGAAACAGATCGATGAGTAAGTTTTCTCAACCTTTGAAAAAGAAATATAGATATGCAAGCAATCGATCAAATAATTCATTTGGACATACGAGTAGAGATCGTGTGAGACCAAGTGTTAGTCTGAGAACTCAAGCTCCAATTGAATCAAATGATGGAAGTACTAAAAGCAACAAACCTGAGTGTAGATAGTGTGGAAGATGACATATGGGAAAATGTTGGGGCAAGTATAACAATAGAGTTTGTTATAAATGTGGATCATGAAATCACTTCATTCGAGACTACCTAATGATGGAAAGTGTTGGAAAAGTCAGATCCGAGCGACTCAAGTGTAAGCATTGTGGTAAAAGACATTCGGGGAATTGTAGATTGAATAATCAAGCTTTCTTCAAATGTGGATCGTTAGATCATTTTATTCGAGGCTGCCCAGAGTTTGTTGAACAAGAGACTACTCAGAATCCAAGATTCGATAACACCCCAGAGAGAGATAGACCTTCCCAAAATACAAGAAATGTCAGTAGTAGTCATAGGTCTACGAGGGATACTGTTGCAAAATCTAAATTTAGAGAGCCAACTAGAGCGTATGCTATTCGAGCTTGTGAGGAAGTTTCATCTTCAGATATTATTAAGAGTATGTTTTCTCTTTATGATACTTTTGTTATTGCATTGATAGACTCTGGCTCTACTCATTCGTATATATACATGAACCTAGCAAGCAGTAAGACTTTGCCTATAGAGTCTACTAAGTTTGTTGTAAAAATATTAAACCTCTAAGTAAAAGTGTTATTGTTGACAAAATATGCAAGAACTGTCCATTAATGTTTCGAGATATCTATTTTCCTGCTGATCTGATGCTATTACCATTTGATGAGTTTGACATAATTTTGGGTATGGACTGGTTGATACTACATACTACTGTTGTAAATTGTAAAAGAAAGACTATTGATTTGAGATGTTAGAATGATGAAACAGTTCAGATTGAGTTAAATGATTTGAATGGGTTATATGTGATTAAATCTATCCATCTGACTAGAAACAAATTTTGAATGTACATGTATGAATTGAGGGATAGTCTGGAAGAAGAATTCATATTCTTAAAGACTTGATACTGAATTATATCTATAGGAAAGATTCTATTTGGGAAATGTTGTGATAAATTAAAGTTAGTTTGATTGTTGAAGTTTTCTTCTTCACGAAAATTATTTCGACCTAAACATCACTTTTGGTTTAGTCTGAGTTCAATAAAGAGATTAGGATCTTCGTCCTTGTGTTAATGAATGAAAGGTCTGAACTTGGCACAACATGGTTAGCTTTAATTGTCGAAAAACTTTTGGGTCTATAAGTGATTCTTGTCTGAGGAAAATGATTATAGTTTTTAATATTTTAATTTGGCAATGAATACGTTATTGATTTTATCAGATAATGAACAATTATTAATTGAATTAGAAGTTAAATAAATGTTTATTTAGTGAAGTCGTGAAATTCAAAAGTGTGTTAACAAACTATAAGTTAAAAGGAGTCCAATATAAATTGATTTCTAATTTAGAACCTCAGATGTAGTATCGATGATTATTTGTTATTTTGAGATAGAGTGTGTATGCTGAAAAGTTCTATAAATGTATACAACAAATTTGTGCTGCTCAGAAGATTGATAATGATGATTGCTTGAGATTCCGAGATCGAATATATGTTCTGAGAAACCCAGAATTGGTTCAATTAATTTTGAGTGAAGCTCATAATAGTTCCTTATCTGTACATCCGGGTAGTACCAAGATGTATCATGATATGAAGCAACACTATTAGTAGTCTGGTATGAAATGAGATATCTCTAACTTTGAGTCGAAATGCTTTATTTGTCAATAAGTTAAAGCTAAACACCAAGTTCTGTCTGGGTTGTTACAACCGATTTTGATTTCAAGTGAAAATGGGATAGAGTGACAATGGATTTTGTTTCGGGATTGCCTCTGACTCCGAGAAAGAAAGATGTGATTTGGGTCGTAGTTGATAAATTGACGAAATTTGCCTATTTATTTTATTCTGGAACGAACTGATTATTCACTTGATAGATTAGCTGAGCTTTAAATTTCTTAAATTATGAAATTGCACAGGGTGCTAGTATCCATTGTGCAGATAGAGATCCGAGGTTTACATCAAGATTTTGGAAGAAATTGCAAGAAGCTTTAGGCACGAAATTGCATTTCAGTAGAGCTTTTCATCCACAAACAGATGGTCAATCCAAGCGGATCATTCAGATTCTTGAGGATATGTTGAGATGCTACATTCTTGAATTTGATGGTACGTGGGAATAGTATCTGCCATTGGTTGAATTTGCTTATAATAATAGTTTTCAATCGAGCATTAAAATGGCACTATATGAAGCTTTGTATGGACATAAATGTTGTACACCTCTGTATTGGATGGAGCTCAGTGAAAATAAGCTACACGGGATTGATTTGATAAAAGACATAGAAAAAAAAGTGAATGTAACCCGTGATAGTTTGAAAGCAACATTTGATCATCAGAAATCTTATACGGATTTGAGAAGAAAAGATATTGAATTTGAGATTAGTGACAAAGTATTTTTGAAAGTGTCTCCGTGGAAAAAAGTGCTCCATTTCGGACGTAAAGGCAAGTTGAATCCGAGGTTCATCGGGCCGTATGAAATTATTGAATGTGTTGGGCCTGTTGCATATAGATTAAGGTTACCCTCTGAGCTAGAAAAGATTCATAATGTATTCCATGTTTCGATGCTCCGTAGATATCGATCCGATACGTCACATGTGATTGCCCCATCTAAAATTGAAATCCAATCTGATATGACATATGAAGAGGAACGAATCCATATATTAACTCGTGAAGGAAAAGAGTTGAGAAATAAGAAAATTCTGTTAGTGAAAGTATTGTGGAATCGACACGGAATAAAAGAGGCTACGTGGGAACCTGAACACTCAATGAGACAGCAATATCTAAATCTATTTAACGGTAAGATTTTCGGGGACGAAAATCCCTAAGGGGAGAACTGTAATAGTCTGATTTAAACCCTAGTCGGAACAGTGGTTTCGAACCACAAATCTGAGTCAGTGAAATATTTTAATATTAATTTCGGTTCCTTTAATATGTGATTAAGCATGTGGTAACATTCCGTAATTTAATTTGTTTGTCTGTGTGTTTAATTTGAGCAAATGACTTAATCGCGTAAAAGGTAAAAGTGGCTTTCTATTTGATTAATGGCTAAATTGATGTGTCTTTATATAGAGGAAGGCCTTATGTGGCAAATAAGCCAATACTTGGTTAGTGGACGGAAACATGTATATATTATATGCTTTTATATGTGTATTTTATCAGTTCAATTAATATTATATGTTATAAATGATGATAATAAAACAAAGCCATTAAAAAGCCATTATTCTTATGTTCATCTTTTTACTAAGACAAAAAAAAAAAAAAGAAAAGGAAAATAAGAAAGATCTAGGGCATTCAGCCATTTCTAAGCTCAATTCAAGGTATGTTTGATTTCGATTTTTGATAATTTCTACGTTTTCGTAATCGTTGCTTTATAAGCTTTGTAACCCATGTTTTAATTTTGAGAATTGATGATGTTTTTGAGATGAGTTTTGATGAACTCATGTGATTTATGATGATTTATAATGTTAAATGAAAGATATGTAATTGATGAACATGTTTTGTTCTTGAATTTTTGATGAATTTAGCTAATTATGGCTAAATTGAGAAAATAGCAATTTTAGGGACTAAATTGTGAAATAAATGAAATGGGGGCTTGTATAAGTATGAGTGATATTCATCTAAGCATGGTTAAATGGTGATTTTGTGAATTTTATGTTTCAAGAAAATAGACTAAATTGATAAAATGTGCAAATATGGGGATAATTTGTAAATTACTCTAAATATGTGTAATTGGATTGAATTGGGTGAGTTAGTGAATAAAAGAGTTAAATTTGAATATGTATAGATCAAGAGCCGAAGAAATTAGACTTAGATCGCGGGAAAACGAAAGTAATTGAGTAGTCGTACCCATTTTCGTTAAACCAAACTTGAGGTAAGTCATTATGCAAATAAACGTATTTGTATTGAATTGTGTATGTTCCTGTGATTATTGATAACGGAGAATGTTTTCGAGATGATGTGAACATGAATTTCGAGAGAAGATCGACATAGTGACAATTTCTGAGAAGTCCTGTACGAACCTAGGAATAGATAGGATTAGCTATGTCACGACATAGGAATCTGTTCTATTTATTCGTGTAAGACCCTGTCTGGGACAGTGGCATCGATATCTGATTACGTGTAAGACCCTATCCGGGATAGTGGCATCGATATCTGATTACGTGTAAGACCCTGTCTGGGGCAGTGGCATCAATATCTAATTACGTGGAAGGCCCTATCTGGGACAGTGGCATCGATATCTGATTACGTATAAGACCTTGTCTAGGACAGTGGCATCGATTTCTGATTACGTGTAAAACCCTATCTGGGACAGTGGCATTGATATTTGATTACGTGCAAGACCACGTCTGGGACGTTGGCATTGAACGACTATATGATTTGTAAATCCTTATAGGTATGTTTGATATGTACATTTAGTGTGCATAAAAGGTAAGTATCTATATGAACTTATTATGATGCATATGTGAAATGGAATGATGGGTTAATATGTGAAATATGCTTGAATAAATTATGTGTGAATATGATATTTGAATTATGGCTAAGTATATGAGCTAATGAATATGAGATGAATTTGCTATGAGAACTATAAATGACATTCCATCAATTTGAATAAGTGTAATATATGTTAAGATATTTGTATATGGCTTACTATGTTTTTGAAAGCTTACTCTGTGTGTGTTTTCTCTGTTTTATAGATCGTCGGAGCTACTGATGGCTAAGGGGGCCGTGGAGGATTATCATTACATTACTCAACTTGTTTTGGTACTTTTGAAATATGAATATAGCTAAATATGGCATGTATGGGCTAGTCATTTTGGTTATGTTTGAAGTGTATATTATAGCCATGAAAGTTGGCTTGTTAAGTGTTTGTAATATGCATGAGTCAATATGAAAATGATGTATGTTTTGGCATGGATGGATAGCTTATGAAATGGTTAAAGATTTGGTAAGCATAAGAATGCACCATGAATATGTTTGAGGGATCAAAAGAATGAGCTCATAAAGGTGAGTACGGAATGAATTATGCTTGTGTTTACATAAGTTTTAGTCTTGTAAATTGTCATGAATGGAATTGGATTTGAATGTAGAGATTGAATGGTTATTTTGACATGTTCTTGGATGTCAGTTGTGCATGAAATGAATTGGTTATTTTCTTGTAAGTTTGACCCTAATGTGGGTGGCATTTTGGCCTTGAAATTGGCCTAATTTTTCCACATGTTTATGGTAGACAGGCTTGCCTAGTGACCATGGGGCTAAGACAGTAGCTAGCTAAGAGTACATATCCTTGGCACACGGACATGCCTGGTAGCTGTGTGATATAGTCAGAATATGGCCTAAGAGCACACGGCCATGGTACACAGGCGTGCCTAGTGGCCGTGTGGAAAAGGCAATATACATGCTTAGATTTGACACGGCCAAGACATATGGGGGTGTCTGATGCTTGTGGGAGGCACACGGCCTACCGACACGGGCTCGTGTCTTACATAACTTAGAAAAGTTTTAAATTTTTGAGAAATGCTGTATGTGTTTGGTTTAGTCCCGACCTTACTCTAAAGCATGATTAAGGTCTTGATGACCTATTTAAGGGAAACTTTGGTTTCAATTGATGAATTGTTGTTTGAAATGTTGTAAAGGTTTCGATTTGTCCGTAACGCCTTTAATCCTAATCGACGATGGATACGGGTTAGGGGTGTTACACCGAATCCTACATCTCTTATTTTCCGCTGGGTGTTACACCGAATCCTACATCTCTTATTTTCCGCTGTCTCTTTTGTTTCTCTCCTTTTCCAATATAAACTGAATGTCATAAATCTTGTCTTTTTATTTCGAAACTTTATGGATGATAGTCTCCGACAATCGGTGGAACATCGACTGCCTTACTTCTCGGCACATCTCTGCCTTCTGCTTTCGAAAACCTTTTTGGCCGAATACTGTGGGGTAAGTATATTGCTTTGTAGTATTGGTCGAATACCTAATCTGCTCTAACTCTAACTCTTTGGACTATGGGCATCAATTCAAGACTTGTATTAAATGAGTATGGCTAATGAAATCTATCTTATACGCAGTAAATCGAGAAGAAGGGTGTGATCGTTTTTAGCCGGCGATCTAAGAGTAAAAATCGCGTAACTTTTGGCCAAGGTAAGTTGTGATATCGGGTTAGTGCTTTAGTGTTAATGATCTAAAGGATGAGAGATTGATTGTGTTGGGATGATTGTAGGTTGACCGCGTGGGAATTACATTAGTTCTATAAGCAGTGTGTAGTCACACCCCTCTCTACTGTGAATTGGCGAAAGCCGAAAAGCCTAAACTTCGACATTTGTGGCCCCACGAGAGTGCGATCACTCGTTGTGGTAAACCGAGCCCACCAATCGTGGGCGATAGACTGTAGAGGCCACCACAAGTGTTCTTGTGCACTTGGGCCTCGTTTGGTGAAATGGGCTGTATGGGCGCAATAGGGCTCGTGGGCCCCACACAAATGAAATCCACAATAAGTGGCAAATACTGGATTGGGCTATGTAGTTTGCATAGCCATGACTGAATTTGGCTAAATGGGCCACACGAGTGTGTGGGCCCACGTGGCCGACAAATGGGCCTTGGGCCTATTTACACCATTATGACCATTTAGGGTATCTGTGTCGCTCGAGGTGACTGTAGACCTTCGTAGAGGTTATTATCTGCACCGAGACCCCAAAATAAGTAAAATGACCGTAATGACCTAGTAGGGTAAAATGACGTAATGCCCCAGTAGGGTAAAATGACCGTAATGCCTCTGTAGGGTAAAATGACGATAATGCCCCAGTAGGGTAAAATGACCGTAATGCCCCTGTAGGGTAAAATGACTGTAATGCCCCTATAGGGTAAAATGACCGTAATGCCCCTGTAGGTAAAATGACCGCAATGCCCCAGTAGGGTAAAATGACCGTAATGCCCCAGTAGGGCAAATTGACCGCAATGCCTCTGTAGGGTAAAATGATCGTAATGCTCCTGTAGGTTAAAATGACCGCAATGCCCCTGTAGGGTAAAATAATCGAAATGCTCCTGTAGGGTAAAATGACCGTAATGCCCCTATATGGTAAAATGACTGTAATGCCCCTCTAGGGTAAAATGACTGTAATGCCCCTGTAGGGTAAAATAATGGTAATGCCCCTGTAGGGTAAAATGACCATAATACCCCCAAAGGGTAAAATGACTATTTTGCCCCTCGAGGGTAAATGACTGATTTGTCTGTGATTTAAATGACTGATTTGTCTGTGATTTGTATGACTGATTCTGAGCATGGCATTCTGCATACACGACATATTGCATGGGGTTGGGGTACTATTACGGAGGAAGATTACTGTATTGTTGGGTCGCACAGGCCGCATAAGACGACTGTGGACCCAAAGTCACACAGGTCACACAAGATGACTGTGGACTTACTGATGGCTTCATGTCGTGCATATTACTGCTACTGATGGCTTTGTGTCGAGCATACTACAGCTACTGATGGCTCTATGCTGATCATATTACAACTACTGATGGCTTTTTAGCCATCTTGTTTATAGCTTATAGCTATCCTATTTATAGCTCTTAGCCATACTGTTACTGGCACCTCTGCTGCGTTATTATTACTCGCAGCTATGCTCGATATTGGTGTGCTAGCGGGTGGGTCGATTTTATCCCTACATGGTGTGTTGGTTGGCACGAGTGGTGTGTTGGCTATATTGGGGTGGGTTGCATATTTGCACCGTACTGATACTGTATTGGGCTTAGTCTCACACTATTACTGAAATGGGCTATGGCCCATACTGCATTGTTACTGAATAGGGCCAAGCCCAGGCCGTTACTGCATATATTGTTACTGACTGACTGATAGGGGATTACACACTGAGTTTTCATAAATTCACCCTTTCTATTAACTGTACAAGTAATCCCCAGCCTTAGATGATTTAGAGCCACGAGAGACTCAGAGGTGGCCACACGATCGCTGATGTTCTCCTTTAGACTTATTTATTTAAATTTCTTATTGGGATACCAGTTTTGTAATAAGGCCTTTTAAACCTAAGTTATGTTATTTTGGCTTTATTTATTTGATACTTAACTGATAGTGATAGAACGTTGGTTTTCAAAAAGATTAACTGTTTTTAAAACACCACGTTTTCACAACATTTTTTATATTGCTTTCGCAACAAATAATGTTTTTATACTAAAGACGTTTTAATTAGTAAATGGTTAAGATGATTTGAGTTTTAACAAAGAGATTTCAACTCAGAAACAAATTTCTACCAACAACTCCAATTTTCAAAAGACACATAAATGTGATACGCCAGATTCAACCATAACGTCTAGGCCGGGTTTGGGGTGTTACACCTGTGCACCAAGTGCATAGCCCGTAGGCTAACATCCCTCCAAAACACACCTCAGCACTGAATGCCAAGCTTGAAGGCTTTTCATCTGCCCTCGGAACACACCTGAATCACAGTAATATAGCACAAAAGTTTGCAACAAATGCTGAACTTCGATATATTCAGTAAACAAGAACAAATCAAATATCATCATCTCAACATCAATCAATCCAGTACATGCACGATATAATCTATTGGCATGCCAATCGTATCCTATCCTATATTCATCCGTTAAATTATATTTTGAATAAAAACACTTAATGTAATTACTTTCTCAAATCAGTCCACTTAATACAATTTAACATTTTCAATACATTAACAATATCAAATATCTAAAAAATACAAAAATTAAACCAGATAAATTTACCAGGGCTAAACTACAGTAATGACAAAATTTCAAAGACTATTCAACAACTTTCCCCTTTCTTCGATTATCAACTTGTTCTTGATCTATAAAATTGTAACACCCTTTACTCGTTTTCAATGCCAGAACAGGGTACTTAACATTACTAGACTTAAACACAAACAAACATACATTTTCGAGCCCTAAATTTGAGTCCAAATTAAAATTATTTGTAATCGATCATAAAGTTATACGAGACTACGAGGCCCAAAGCATGCTTTAGAGGTGGTTTGGGACTAAACCAAAAACTCAAGAAACTTTTACAAAACTTAGAAAATTTTTGCTAGCAGTAGGGCTCACACGTCCGTGTGGTCCAAGGGACACACCCGTGTGACCCTAGGATATGCCCGTGCTTAACACTATTTTCAAATTAGGGTGCTCTTTGACTTGTGCCACACGGTTGTGCCATACGCCCATGTCTCTGCCCGTGTGCTCAATTCTGGACATTCTTTTTTCAAAATTAAGGTGTAGGGGACACACGGCCGGAACACATGCCCGTGGGGTAGATCGTGTGTCACACATAGCCTAGACACACACCCGTGTGTCTACTTGTGTGGACAAAATAAAGGCTATTTACCAAGCCATCTGCCACCCTCTTTCACACATACACTTACACCAATTCAAGGCACAAACATAATATACTTAGGCAACCAAAACATCCACAATTATGATAAAAAAATATCAATATCTATCATAATCATAATAATTATTAGGCCATAATTAACTATTTTGATGATACCTAATTGTAAAATACTTTATCATCTCATCAATAGACCACATTGCCAAACATCTCACATTCATGTAATAAATCACATTACTATCATTCACCAAGCCTGCCATGACCATATCACCAAAGATATTAGCACATATATAACCATGATAGCCCAAATAAACCAATCTATATGGCCAAATATCAAATCAAACCTTTGGTAATCACAAGCCAACACATTGGCTACAATCACAATGACACATTTAACAAAATGACTAAGTCCCTATACATGCCATAAACTCAAAATACTTGAATTCATCAATACCCAAAGTGATAGCTTGATAGTGTGATAGGATCTCCGGCAATCTCCAACCCGAGCAAGCTCAATGACATTATAAAACATGGGAAAGGAAGGGGGTAAGCTATATAGCTTAGTAAGTCCATATACAATAATACAAAACATTATTCATACATTTGACATATAAGTAACTTAACATATAACAACATAAATGTCATTAAAACTTCATAAATGTCATACGGCCACAAATGTCATTTAATATCAAAATAACACATAACAACATAAATGTCATTTAAACTTCATAAGCACAACTTACTCAATCACATACTTACTAATTATTCATCATATACCAAATCCATTTTCATTGAGTTTTTTGTACATACATGTACCAACTCGTAACATAATCACGTCCTTTCTCACCTTCAACATACCCGTTGAACGTTTCGTCAACATTTCCTATTTAACCATTTAGAATACTAAAGGATACTTGGGAATCTCGTACACATAATACCGTATCAATGCCATATCCTAGATATGGTCTTATATGTAATCTTGTATTGAGGCCAATACCCAGCTATGGTCTTATACGAAGACTCACATCAATTCCATATCCCAGATACGGTCTTACACGTAATCTCAGTACCCCTAATGTCATGAAATTTGTATCCTATCTATTCCTAAGGTTCAACTGGGATTTACTCGCTTTTCAAAACTTCGTCAATTTCATCCATAATGTCAATCATACAATTCATACAATAACAAAACATTATAAATAAAATTATAACGTTGCATTATTTACATACAAACTTACTCCGATACAAAAATAGCAGAAATGGACCTAATCCTCAAACACTTTAGTTTTCCTCCAGTCTAGACCCGAACTTCATTTTTCTTGATCTATAATACCAAATTCATCTCATTTAATCACCACCTTATTCATTTTAGTCCAAAAGTCACATTATGGCAAAATTACTTTTTCCCCTAAACTTTTGACATTTTACAATTTAGTCCCTAGGCTCATAAAATGATTTTGTAACACCCCTTACCCGTATTTGACACTAAACCAAGTACGAGGAATTACCGAACTTAACTTGCTTTATCATGCAACATCGATTCATAAAATCTCCTTTCAAATTAAAAATTTCCATTCAAGACTTTAATGTCCTTATTATAGGTCTACGATACCCTAAACATATACCCGGAATGATTAGAGACCAAACTTTAAACTTTTGAACACTTAGTCAAGTTTGACATAAAACACGGCCACACGTCCGTGTGAAGGGAAGAACATGCCCTTGTGGCATATCACATGCCCGTGTTCCACACCCGTGTGGATTTATGTTTCAATTCAAACCTACAGGGGTTTTCACACGGCCAGACACACGGCCAGACACACGCCCGTGTCCATCACATGACCACGACACGCCCGTGTGCAAAAACCATGGCATTCTGTTTATGATGTCATCACTCCATATGGTCACACGGCCAAGGCACACGCCCATGTCCTTAGACCTTCTGTTGTATTAAATTCCTAATTTTAGGTGTAGACTTCACACGGCCCGGGCACATGCCCGTGTCTTAGGCCGTGTCTCCACACGGTCGAGACACACGGCCATGTCTCCTCCTGTGTATTTACTACTAAGCATACTGACTTACCAACCTGGCATGCATGGGGACACACGGCCTATCAACACACCCATGGGCTGATCGTGTGTCACGCGTGGCCTACACACACGTCCGTATGGACATTTGTAAAGCTATCTACCAAGCCAAATGCCACCCCACAAGGCAACCATTCTTATACCAATTCAATTCAACATATATCATGGCGATAAGGTACTTCTAAGAACTTAAAATCAAGACATCCAAACAAGCATACACTTCATGAATTTCATCATCATTGAATATTATGAACTTGTCAAGTATTGCCCAATTTCCAATGACCACTTACAAAATGATTTTAATAACATTAATAGCCAATACTTTGGCTAACAAATATAACATAACAAAATGATCAAGTCCTATACATGCCATACTCGAAATAAGTCTAACTTTGCTATACCAAAGAGAAGTTGATAGTGTGATTTCTGAACTACGACGTTCCACGAATTCCCGAGCTAACTTTGCAAAACTACAAAGAAAAGGGAAATGAGAGGGGTAAGCATAAAGCTTAGTAAGTTTGCATGAAATAAATAGAAACATAAAGGCTCATAATGTCATCCATCCATTGCATTGAATAAAACACAAAGTCTTAAACTCATTGCCATAACTTACTCATGCTTACTCTTACCAATTACATATCATGTCTCGTATCGTAAACATTTTTCGTGGGTTACTCACATGTACCTGTATCAATTCATCACATAGATTTAGCACTAATCTCATATCTATTATAAGCTTAGCCATTTACCCATTGAATTCACTTGGAATACTCAAAATTACATATTATCATCATTTACATAAATGCGACGCCAATGCCACATCCCAGATGTGGTCTTACATGGGATCACCTTTTGATGTCGATGCCATATCCTTGATATGGTCTTATACAGGATCTCATATCGATTGTCGATGCCATATCCCAGATATGGTCTTATACGATTCACATTTTTGATGCGGATGCCATATCCCAGATATGGTCTTATATGATTCTCATTTTCAATGCCGGTGCTACATCTCAGAAATGGTCTTATATGAGATCTCAATTTGGTGCCGAGGCCATGTCCTAGACATGGTCTTATATGGGACCTTACCCATCTAAAGTCTTGTTGACATTATTGTTTCATTTATTAAAGTCCAACCCGTACTTCAACATCACAATTCTCATCATTTTCCCATTCAACATCATTACTCAAATTCATAGAAATATTATACATTTTCAAAAATATCAAACATTTTAAATCATACTAGCGTGATGTTGAACTTATTACACACAAACTTACCTCAATTTCAAAATAGGTCAAATTGTCGATCTAGTCCAATACCTTGCCTTTTCCTTGGTCAAGGTTAATTCCTCGTTCTTTTTATCTATAATAAAAATTACCTCATTTAATTGCCACACTAATAAATACATTTCAATAATCATATTTTGGCAAAATTACCATTTTGCCCTTAAGCTTTCACAAAATAATTATTTTACCCTTAAGCTCGTAAATCAATTTTAATCAAATTTCCTCGTTTTACAAGCCTAGATGAACATTTATTACTCTTATGGAAACTGTCAATACTCATTATTTCACACATTTAGCACTTATTTTACAACCTTTACAAAAAAGGTCCTTTTAGGTATTTTCATAGTAACACATTTTATAAAAGTTGTTTATCTAACAACTAAGACTCATTTTCTTCCATAAAAATGCAAAAACAACATGAATTCTCACATGGTAAAACTCTAAATTTTCAACCATTTTGCAAAATAGTCCCCTCTTCAGCTAACTTAAGCTTTAGGGGTTCCAAAAGTGCAAATATTATCAAAAAATGATCATCAAAACACTTACTTGTAAAAGGTTAGCTTGGCTGAAAGTATGAGCTTCAAAAAATCCTATTTTACTGCTAATTTTTAGTGGAGAAGAAGAGAAGAAAAGATGATATCTTTTCTTTCTTTATTTTATTTTATTTTTAGACAATTTATCACCTAATCTACCAACTTGATCAATTTTGACATCTTTTTATCCCCTATGGCTGGTCAACCATTACTAGAGGGGTTAATTGCATTTTAAGGACCTCAAATTAATATTCTATAGCTATTAGACACCTTTAGCTTGTAAAATAAAACTTTCGCACTTTATGCGATTTAGTCCTTTTTCGCAATTAAACATGCAATCGCTAAAATTGAAGAACCAAAATTTTCATGCACCTATATAATCATGCTATAACTCATAAAATAACCTTAAAATATTTTTATTAGACCTCAGATTAGTGGTTTTGAAACCACTATTCTGATTAGCCCCTAAATCGGGCTGTTACAATTCTCCCCCTTAAGGATTTTCATCCCCGAAAATCTTACCGATGAAAAGGTTGGGATATTGATTTCTCATAGCCTCCTTGGGCTCCCATGTAGTCTCTTCAACTCCATGTCTTTGACATAGTACTTTCACAAGGGCTATACTTTTGTTTCTCAATTGTTTGACTTCTCATGCCAAAATCTTAACAGACTCTTCACCATAAGTCATATCCGATTGAATTTCTACCTCTAATGGTACAATCACATGTGAAGGGTCTGAACGATATCAGCGTAACATAGACACGTGGAAGACATCATGAATCTTTTCCAGCTCAAGTGGCAAAGCCAAACGATAAGCTACTAGCCTTATCCTCTGGGTAATCTCATGTGGTCCGATAAAGCAGACTCAATTTGCCTTTCCAACCAAATCTGAGGACCTTTCTCCATAGTGATACTTTTAAAAACACTCTATCACCTACTTAAAACTCAATCTCATTCTGTTTCGGTCCAATACAAGGGCATTCGACACTTACGCCCATACAATGTCTCATAAGGCGCCATCTTCAGACTCGACTGAAAGCTGTTATTGTAGGCGAATTCCACCAATGGTAAGTATTTCTCCCAATTACCTTGGAATTCCAAAACACAACACCGAAGCATGTCCTGAAGTATCTATATTACTCTCTCTGACTACCCGTCGTTTGCGGATGGAAAGCTATACTAAAGCTCAATTTTGTGCCTAAGTGCAACTTCTTCCAAACCCATGATGTAAATCTCGGATCTCTATATGAAATAATCGACAACGGTAATCTGTGAAGTCTTACTATTTCTATTACAGACAAATTCGCAAACTTATCAAGTGAGTAGTCAACCCGTATTAGTATGAAATGGGTTGACTTTATGAGTCTATCGACCATGACCCATACATAATCTTTCTTTTTCGGCGTCAACGACAAATGCGTCATGAAATCCATAGTAATACGGTACAATTTCCACTCGGGAACCATAATAGGCTGAAGTAGACCTGAAGGTACTTGATGTTCAACCTTCACTTGTTGAAAAATTAGGCATCTCGATACAAACTTAGAAACGTCTTTCTTCATACTCGGTCACCAACACTATTTCTTCAAGTCATTATACATCTTCGTGCTACCTGGATGTACAGACAAACATCCACTATGTGCTTCATGCAGAATCTTTTGAATAAGCTCATCGTCTCTGGGTACACAGACCCTATCTTAGAAAATTAAACATCCATTAGGACTTATTCAAAAGTCTGACTCAACATTTGACTCACACTAAACTCTTTTAGCTTGTAAATCATTGTCACCTTTCTGAGTTTCACAAATCTCTTAGAGAAACATTGGTCTAGCACTCAACTCGGCTAGAATAGAACTATCATCTGACAAAGCTATTCGTGTATTCATGGCTCTCAATGAAAACAAGGATTTCCTACTTAAGGCATCAATGACCATGTTCGCCTTTCCCGGATGGTAGTCTGTTACTAACTCGTAATCCTTTATCAACTCTAGCCATCTTCGTTGTCTAAGGTCCAACTCTTTTTGAGTAATCAAGTACTTTAAGCTTTTATGATCGGTGAATGCCCGACATTTCTCACCATACAAATGGTGTCTCCAAATCTTTAGTGCAAATACAATTACAACTAACTACAAATTGTGGGTCAGGTAATTCTTCTCGTGCGGTTTTAATTGTCTAAAGGCATATGCTATCACCTTACCCTCTTGCATGAGTGCACAACCCAATCCATTCAAGGATGCATCAATGTAGACTACGAATTCCTTTCCTAGCTCAGGTTGCACTAAAATTGGAGCCTCAATCAACAATGCATTCAATCTCTCAAAAAACTATTGGCACTTTTCTGACCACTCAAACTTCACATCTTTTTGCAATAGCCTTGTTATTGGATTAGCTATCATGGAAAATCCATTGACAAAAATTTTATAATAGTCAGTCAGGCCCAAAAAACTCCTAACCTCGGTTACATTCCTTGGTGGTTTCCAATCCACAATTACTGGGATCTTACTCGGGTTGACTCTAATTCCATCTCCCAAGACAATATGCCTCAAAAATCCCACTTCTTTAAGCCAAAATTCACTTTTACTAAACTTGGCATACAATTGTTTATCTCTCAAAATTTGCAGAACCGTTCTCAAATGCTCGGCATGCTTGTTCTCATTCCGAGAGTAGATCAATATATCATCGATAAAGACTACAAAAAATTTATCCAAATATGGCCGAAATATGCGATTAATCAAATCCATGAAAACTGCAGGGGCATTGGTTAAACCGAAAGGCATGACCAAAAATTCATAGTGACCATACCTTGTTTGAAATGTTGTTTTTGGCACATCCGAGTCCTTGACTCTCAACTGCTAATATCCAGACCTCAAGTTTATCCTGGAAAACACCGTGGTTCCCTTCAACTGATCAAAAAATCGTCGATTCTTGGCAACGGGTACTTGTTCTTCACCGTTACCTTATTGAGCTGTCGATAATCTATGCATAACCTCATGGAACCATCTTTCTTTTTCACAAATAAAATGGGAGCACCCCACGGAGAATAACTCGATCTTGCAAAGCCTTTGTCCGCTAACTCTTGTAATTGTGCCTTCAATTCTTTTAGCTCGGTTGGAGCCATTCTGTATGGAGCAATAGAAATGGGGGCAGTACTAGGGGCTAACTCAATTCCAAATTTTATCTCTCTAATCGGAGGTAGCCCTGGCATTCCCTGGAAAAACATCTGGATACTCACATACTATAGGCACTGATTCAATTCTTATCTCAGTCTCTCTAGCATTCATCACAAAGGCGAGGTAAGCTTCATACCCTTTTCATAGATATTTTTAAGTCAATAAGGAAGATATCACTACTGGCAATCTGTCTTGCTCATCTGATTAAACATGAGTAAGATCCCCACTTTCACATTTTAACTTAATAAACTTTCTTCCACAATTCACTATCACATCATGAGTAGTTAACCAATCCATCCCAAGAATGACATTGAATTCATCAAAAGGCAATAACATGAGATTAGCCAGAAAGTAATGACCTCAATAATCAAAGGACAATCTTTGCATACTCTATCGACTAACACACATTTTCCTAGGGGGTTTGATACTCTTATGACAAATTCGGTGGACTCTATAGGCCTGGTCATGATAGAGACTAATTTCATGCAAATATACGAGTGGGTAGATCCGGATCAATTAAAGCTATAACATGAGTATCATAGAGAGAAAATTTACCCGTGATTACATCGGGGGAGGATGCCTCTTTGCGAGTGCGAATGGCATATGCTCTCTCCGGTGTTCTACCTTCAGCTCTTGCAGTCTATTCTCTAGATGTATTCTTACTACTCATTTCATTTCTCGGGTTTCTCTATGGTCTTCCTCTAGTAGTACTTCCGGTCTTCATTTTGAGGTTTCTCTTTCTCACCCGCCTTGGGGCAATCTCTGATAAATTGGTCTAGGAATTAAAACTTGAAACAAGCTTTCTCGTTTGCTCGACACTCCCTGAGATGACGTTTGCCACACTGCAGACATTTCGGTCTACTCGGTCGAGCGTTGCCAACACTAGCAACCGAAGTAGTCTGAGCTTTAAACCTTGAGTACTGTCTACCCTTACTTCTATTTTAAAACCTAGCTGAAGTAGCTGATCGAGTAGTAAACTCTCTTGGTTTCTTAGATGAAGATTGAAATGACTTGTCTGACTATCTTTTTATTGAGTCGGGAGATCAATTTGAGCTCTTCTTTTCTCTTTGACCAATTCTTTGGCCTTACAAGCACTATCCACTAACACAACAAATTCTTTTAGTTTACGGACACCAACGAATAAACAGATATCCTCATTTAACCCGTCCTCAAACCTTTTGTACATAATGGCTTCTATCGACATGCGTACTCTTGAGCATATGTGCTGAGCCTTATGAACTCACGCTCATATTCGGTCACCATCATTCAACCTTGCTTTAGCTCCAAGAACTCTTTTTATGATTAATGAACCTTTGACTAATGTATTTCTTTGAACTCCTCTTGAAAGAATTCCCAGTTAACTCTCTCCCTTGGTACCACATGACATAAGGGTGTTCCACCACTGATAGGCCGAATCTCTCAAGAGAGATACCACACACTTCATGCACTCTTCAAATGTGCATGACAACTCATCGAATACTCTGATGGTATTCTCAAGCTAGAATTTCACCCTCTCCAGATCATCATCTTTACTAGCTCGAAATCCATTAGCTCCTTGTTTTTGAATCTTATGTCTTTCTCTTCTTATTACCTCTACCACTTGGGGAGCTACAAGAGTAGGCTGAGGAATAGGTGGGAGTGGAGGGGGTTGAGCATTAGGATTTGCTCGAATATATTCATTTTACCAGTTGCTCATCATATGGAGAAAGGCTTCTCGAGCCTCTTCTCCCTAACCCAAAGTCTCGCGTCTACTCTCTACTGGAGTGGTCCCTTGTGCGGGAGTCAGTGAATTACTTGCAGCATCATCGACTGCACTTGATCGAGATCCATTTACTATATAAAAACACAATTCAAATTGTCAGAAGTCATCACACTATTATTATGTAAATAATTTATGTATGGCATGTATAGCTATATTTATAATTACACTACATTAGTCTGAGAACTGACTAAATCGTAGCTCTGATACCACTAAATGTAATAGCCCTTACCCATATTCAACACCTGAACTGGGTACGAGGCATTACACAACCTAACTTGCTCTATCATGCAACATCAATTCATAAAATCTCCTTTCAAATTAAGACTTTTCATTGAAGACTTTAATGTCCTTATTATAGGTCTACGAGACCCTAAACTTATACCCGAAATGGTTTAGGACCAAACCTGAAACTTTTGAACACTTAGTCAAATTTGACATAAAACAGGGCCAAACGCCCGTGTGGCTTATCACAAGCTCGTGTTCCACACCCGTGTGGATTTATTCTCCAATTCAAACCTACAGGGGTTTTCACACGGCCAGGCACACTTCAGTGTCCCTCACACGGCCACGACATGTCCGTGTCTTAGCCTGTGTGCAAAACCATGGCATTCTATTTATGACATCATCACCTCTATAAGGTCACGCGGCCAAGGCACATGCCTGTGTCCTTAGACCGTGTGTCGAATTAAATTCATAATTTCAGGTGTAGACTTCACACGGCCTGGGGAAATGCCCGTGTCTTAGGCTATGTCTCCCACACAATTGAGACACATGGCCATGTCTCCGCCTGTGTATTTACTACTGAGCATACTGACTTGCCAACTGGCATGCATGGGGACACACGGCCTATCAACATGCCCATGGGCTGATCGTGTGTCACATGCAGCCTAGACACACGTCCGTGTGGACATTTGTAAGGCTATCTACCAAGCCAAATGCCATCCCACAAGGCAACCATTCTTATACCAATTCAATTCAACATATATCATGACGATAAGGTATTTCTAAGAACTTAAAATCAAGACATCCAAACAAGCATAGACTTTATGAATTTCATCATCATTGAATATAATGAACTTGTCAAGTATTGGCCAATTTCTAATGATCACTTACAAAATGAATTTAATAACATTAATAGCCAATACTTTGGCTAACAAATATGACATAACAAAATGACCAAGTCCTATACATGCCATACTCAAAATAAGTCTAACTTTGCTATACCAAAGAGAAGTTGATAGTGTGATTTTTGAACTGCGATGTTCCACGAATTCCCGAGCTAGCTTGGCAATACTACAAGGAAAAGGGAAATGAGAGGGGTAAGCATAAAGCTTAGTAAGTTTGTGTAACAGACCGAATTTGACCCTAGTCAGAACGGTGGTTTCGGGACCACGAATCCGAGTCGAGAAACATTTTAATATTTTATTTTGTATCTAGTATGTGTGAATTAAAAGGTGTGAAAATTTCAGTAGAAAAATTTTATTGTTTAAGTGTTTAATTTCATAAAAAGGACTTGATCGCATAAAGGGTAAAATTGGCATGCTAAAGTGAATTGTACCTTTTGATTGTGGCTTTTAAAGTGGATGTCCTAAAGGACAATTAGCCCATTTCTTTACATAGTGGACGGTATATATGAGAAATAAAATAAAATTTTGATTAATAATCTTATGTTTTTATAGGTAATGAATAAACAAAATTACCTTTAATTTAAAGTCATAAAATAATGAAATAAGTGGGAAGAAAGAGAACATGTCTTGTTCTTCTTCTCTTGGCGAATGTGGAGGGTGAAAAACTCCATCTTTGGAGCTTGAATTTGACACCTTGCATGATCAAATAAGGTTAGTGATTAAGCTTAATTTTGTAAATTTTAACATTTTGAAGTGGTTGACATGTATATTTACTAGCCCATGTTCGAATTTTGATTTTTATGGTATGTTTCAAGTATTGCCATTGACGAAATTTGAGTGTTTGGATGATTAATGATAGTATATGTTATATATAAGTAAGATTAATAAGATTTCCTTTAGAACTTTTGATAGATTTTGGTATAAGGGTGATTTTGTAAAAAGAAAAATTTTGGAGGACTAAATATCAACAAAAGGAAAAAATTGAGTTGATGGAAGGGCTATAAGTATTCGCCCTTAAGTGATATGGTCAAATTCTAGATATTTTGTGTTTTGAACTATAAGGACTTAATTGTAAACATTGTAAAAGTCGGGGTAAATTTGTAACTTATTAAATTATGTGTTTAAGGATCAAATTGAGATGAAATGGACTTGAATGAGCTAAATTTTAATGTGTTTTAGATCAAGAGCAAAGAAAAAGCAGTTTAGATCGGGGAAAGAGCGAAGGTTCTCGAATAGCCGATTTGTACGGTCTATCGACAACCGAGGTAAGTCCTTAAGCAAGTATAGGTTATCGAATTATTTATGAATGTGTTAAATGATAGTATTCAATAGAATTTTGTATAAAACCTTGTGTTAGCGAATGTGAAAGTATTGGTATGGATTGGTTGGAATTTTATTCAAAGTGATGTGAATAAGTGTTTTGGTTTGTTATTCGATATAATACGTGAATTATAAGTGATAGTGAATTTGAAATGAAATGTCGTTACATCTTTAACCGAGTTAGTATGTTAAAGTGATTTGAATAATGTGTGATTTATGTTATTTTGGGCACATTCTTTATTCTTGTAATGTGTATGAGATGATAATAATATTGTATCGGGCTTTGAGCCTAGCGAGGCTTAGTCTGCAGTGACATATTCGGCTTGGTGCCTAGCGGCTTAGTCTTGGTGATATATTCGGGCTTCGTGCCTAGCAGGCCTTGTCTTGATGATTTATTTCGGGCTTTAATGCCTAGCGAGCTTTATCTTAGGTGATGTGTTTACAAAGGAGAACCGAATTGTTGTTCAAGGTAAATCGTAGCTAATGTGTCTAGTTAAAGGCTCGGTAAGTAAATAAGGTATGATTTGTTTAATGTTACTAGAGTTTCACTAATATTACGAGTACGGTGTTATGTACATTTGAGATTACGATTGATGTGCACAAGTATTATATGGTGAGTTTGAGCTTGAATGTACTATCATGGAATTCGGTTTTCAAATAGTAGTGCTAAAGGTGAAAGAAATTTTAATATGATAACATGGTTGAGTTGAATGATTTAATTGTTTAAGTAATTGAATGTAGTATTATTATGAGCTTGGGACTTACTAAGTTAGTAAACTTATTTGTGTGTAATGTTCTCCTCTGTTTTATAGATTAGGTAAAGGCTACACGCTCAGCGGGATCGTTAAGACGATCAACCACACTATCGATCTAATGTTGGTACTCTTTCATTTTGGTTTTGGATAGAGGCATGTATAGGAAAGACTTTGTCTTTGTTTGATGAAAACTTTTGGTTCATGTATATAATAGCCATGCGAATATGGCTAAAGTTTTAGTTAAGTATGCTTTTGTGCTTTTGATACAATGTCGGTTTATGTTGGTAATGTTTGTGCATTTTTAGTTGAAGTTTAATCGTTTTGGTAAGGAAGTGTATGTTTACTGAAATGAACCTTTGAATTAGGATATTATGTGAATGTTTTAGGTATAAGTTAATTTGCATAAAGGATTTAAAATGCATGGATAGTATGAGTTGTATGTGGGTATGTTCGATTATAAACTAGTAAATCATATTTTGCAATGAAATAGTTTTAGTTAGCAGCAGAGATGTTATTTTGAAAAATCACCAAAAATAGGATAAATTGAATTAGAAAGTGAATAAAATATAGAATTAAAGCTTATTGTGTCTATTTTATATGAAAGAAACAGAGTAGGCAAAGGAATTATATATTATGAGATATTTAAGTTTTAGTGAGACTTGTCCTGAATGAATTCGTGAGTCCCTATTCTGTCTTGGAAAAATGTTAAAATTGTAAAAAATAATTATGGAGCATAGTTTATATGTTTAGAATCCTTAATGAGTATATTTTGATTGGAATAAACAAGAACATTATTGAAATTTTGTACAATGAAATAACTGAGTTTTTGTAAAGATAGGTCAGAATTCTCAAACAGTGAAATAGGGGTAACTTTGATGAATAAACTGTACTAATTGGACACATGAAAAATTCTGGAAAAATTATGGTAAAAATTTATATGAGTCTAGTTTCAAGGAAAATTTACGGAGCTAAATTTCGAGTTTTTTAACTCGAGTTATGGTCAATTTAGTCAGCATGATGCAGTTGGACAGCTTTAAATTTTTATGGCCCAGATTAGTAGTCAAGTCTAGTAATGCCACATACTCAACTCCGGCAAAGGTTTCGGGTAAGGGGTGTTACATTTGATTGGTATCATAGCTACGGTTTAGTCAGTTCTAGGACTACCGTAGTACATAAGAGTCTAGCTATACATGCCTCTGAATTTTATATGTGATAGTGTGGTGACTTCTGACGATTTCAATTGTATTTAATATAGTAAATGGATTAGATCCGATAGAGCCGTAGTGATGATGTGGAGAGTGTTGCTTTGGTCTCGCACATGGATCAGCACATTAGACTCTCAACCATTCACGGGTAACCAAGAGGGAGAGGCTAAACAAGCCTTCTACCAAATGATGAATGAATGGTTTACCCAATTTGTTCGAATAATCTCATTGTACAACAACCTCCACCCCGAATAATCCAACTCCGGTACCTTCAACACCCAGATGATAGATCCAATGAGATCTAGTAGGCCCCTGTTGATAAAATCGGAAATTTGGGGCTGAGGAATTCAAGGCTAATGACGATGATGATGCGAGCGAGTGAAATGTGGCTTGATAACACTATTCGGGTACTTGATGAGCTATCACGCACTCAGACGAAAGTTTGAAATGTGCTATATCCTTACTTGGACACTTTGCCTATCACCGGTGGAATACACTAGTATCGATGGTTCCAAAAGAAAAGGTGACATGGGACTTCTTCGAAATGAATTCCATAAGAAATATATCGATCGAGATTCATCGACTAGAAACGAAAAGAATTTCTTGAATTGAAGCAGGGAAAATGACCGTGGTGAATATGAGCGAAAATTTGTCGATTGAGCCGATATGCTCGGGAGTGTGTATCAACCTGAAGCCATTATGTGCAAAAGGTTTGAAGACGGTTTGAATGAAGATTTAAAGTTGCTAGTTGGCATTCTTGAGATCAAAGAGTTTGTGACACTAGTCGAGCGAGCTTACAAAGCAAGAGCTTGGGAAAGAGAAAAGAAAATTTGAGACAAAAGCTAGAGACACTCGTAAAAGACCGTCGGTAGGAATTTCCATTCCACATTTAAGAAGTTTAGAGATGACTTCATCGACATAAAACTACTTCAGATTCACCTAGACATGATCGACCTTCCGTGGGCTCCCGAGCTACCTCGATGGCTAGTGTTGATAACGTTCCACAGAATCGAGTTGAATGCAAACTTTGTGGAAAATGGCATTCTGGGAGTTGTAGAGTTCGTGATCGGTCCTGTTTTAAATGTGGATCTTGAGACCATTTTATTCGAGAGTGCCGATGTTAGCCGCGAGAATCTGACCTGAGAACTCTAGGCAAAGCGATGCATCGATGCAGGCGGACCACCTAGGCATTACGGCAATGTAGGTGGTAGTCGAGAGGGACGAAGAACACAGCGATTCGATCGAGGCTAGAGCTCCGGCTAGAGCTTATGTTACTCGAGCTAGGAAGATGCCGCTTCTCGGATGTCATTACGGTACTTTCACCCTTTATGATACTCTTGTGATTGCATTGATTGATCCTGGTTCACCCATTCATATGTATGTGAAACTCGGGTATTGATAAGACTCTTCCGATTGAGTCTCTGAGTTTGTGATTCGTGTATCCAACCCTTTGGGTAGATATGTGTTTGTTAATAAAGTGTGTAAAAGTTTCCCATTGATGATTCGGGATTTTTGCTTCGATCGATTTAATCTCTTGCCTTTCGATGAGTTTGATGTAATTTTGGGAATGGGTAGTTAACTTTGCATGATCACGTGGTGAATTGCAAAAGAAAGCTTATTGATTTGAGACACGAATGGTGCGATCATTAGAATTGAATCCGATGATTTAGGTGGATTTTCTCTGATTATATCCTCAATGTTAGCCCTAAGTATGTGAGAAAGGGTGCGAAGCTTATTTGGCTTATGTCTTTGGATAATAAGTTGTGTGAGAAGCAGATTGAATCTGTATTGATTGTATGTGAATACTCGGATGTGTTTCTGAAGAACTACGGGTTTACCCCAGATCGAGAGATTGAGTTTGGCATTGAATTAGCTCAGGAACGACTCGATCTCAATAGCTCCATATCGGATGGCACCTCTTGAGCTAAAAGAGTTGAAAGCACAGTTGCAAGAGTTAACAGATAGGGGCTTTGCACGACCAAGTTTCTCTCCTTGGGGTGCACCAGTTCTTTTTGTGAGAAAGAAAGATGGAACGATGCGAATGTGTATTGATTATCGACAATTGAATAAGGTAACTATAAAGAATAAGTACCCGTTACCTCGGATTGATGATTTGTTTGATCAGTTGAAAGGGGCTTTAGTATTTTCAAAAATAGATTTGAGATCGGGTTATTATCAGTTGTGAGTCAGAGATACAGATGTGCCAAAGACTGCATTCCGGACGAGGTACGGACATTTTGAGTTTTTGGTTATGCCTTTTGGGCTTACTAATGCACTGTTGTTTTATGGATTTGATGAATCGGGTTTTAGGCAGTTTTGGATCGATTTGTGGTGGTGTTTATTGATGACATATTGATCTACTCCAAAGATGAAATTGAACACACTGAACATTTGAGGTTAGTGCTACAAACTTTGCGAGATCATCAGCTATATGCGAAGTTTAGTAAGTGTGAGTTCTGGATGAAAGAGGTCAGCTTTTTGGGACATGTTGTTTCAGCATCAGGCATTCGAGTTGATCCGAACAAAATCTCGGCTATACTTAATTGGAAGCCACCGATAAATGTTTCCGAGATTCGAAGTTTTCTAGGACTTACGGGTTACTATCGACGATTTGTGAAAGATTTTTCTATGATAGCTACCCGTTGACAAAGTTATTGCGAGAAAGATGTCGAGTTTGAGTGGTCGGAAAAGTGTCGGAAAAGTTTTGATCGGTTGAAAGCCCTTTTGATGAAGCTCGGTGTTAGTTCAAATGAATCGGGTAAAGAATTTGTTGTTTATTCGATGCTTCTTTGAATGGTTTGGGCTGCGTTTTGATGCGGAAGGCAAAGTCATAGCCTCGCTTCAAGACAAGCTGAAGTACGCGAAAAATTACCCAACGCATGGCTTAGAACTTGCGACCATTGTTTTCGCATTGAAAATTTGGCGTCACTATTTATTTGGCGAGAAATGTCACATTTATTCAGATCATAAAAGTCTAAAGTATTTAATGACTCAGAAGGATCTAAATCTGAGACAACGCAGATGGTTAGAATTGTTGAAAGACCATGAGTTGGTGATTGACTACCATCCGGAAAGGCTAACGTCGTTGCGGATCGTTAAGTCAAAATCATTGTTTGCTCTTCGTGCAATGAACGAGCAGATAGCTATGTCTAGTGATGGTTCGATCATAGCGAGTTACAAGCAAGACCGATGTTTATTCAGCAAATTTGTGATGCATAGAAAGTTGACAAAGATTTGATCGCTAGACGAATTGATATGGAAAAGATGCAGAGTCAGATTTTCAGATTGATGCAAATGACTGTTTGAATTTTAAAAGCCGAATGTGTGTTCAAAAACATGATTTGATCTGGTGATTTTGAGTGAGGCCCATAGTGGTCGATTATCAATTCATCCGGTAGCACAAAGATGTATAATGATTTGAAACAGTTCTATTGGTGGCCGGGCATGAAACGGGATATATCTGAATTTGTTTCGAAATGCTTAATTTGTCAGCAAGTAAAAGCTGAACATCAAGTGCCATCCATATTACTTTAGCCAATCATGATACCTGAATGGAAATGGGATAGAATTACAATAGATTTTGTATCCGGTCTTCCTATGACACCGAGTAAGAAAGATGCCGTCTGGGTTATAGTTGATAGACTTACTAAATTAGCTCATTTTGTGCTTGGTTAAATGCAGACTTTTCACTCGATAAACTTGCTGAATTGTATGTATCGCAAATTGTGAGATTGCATGGTGTCTTGAGTTCCATTGTTTGAGATAGAGACCCGAGATTTACATCGCAGTTTTGGAAGAAGTTGCAAGATGCCTTAGGTACTAAACTACATTTTAGTACATCTTTTCATCCATGATTAGGCCAGTCGATCGCGAACTATTCGATACTTGAGGACATGTTGAGATGTTGCATTCTCGAGTTTGAAGGTGCGTGGGAGCGATACCTACCTTTGATTGAATTTGCTTATAATAATAGTTTTCAATCTAGTATCAAGATGGCACCCTATGAAGCCTTGTGCGGCGAAAGTGTCGAACACCATTAGACCGGATGAGCTCAACGAGAATAAGATACAGGGTTGATTTGATTAAAAGCTGGTCGAAAGTAGCTATTATTAGAGACAATTTAAAAGTCGCTTGGATCGTCAAAAGTCTTATGCTGATTTGAAACGTAAAGACATTGAATTTCGATTCGGAGATCGAGTATTTTAAAGGTTTCTCATGGAAGAAAGTGCTCGTTTTGGTAGGAAAGGCAAGTTGAGCCCGAGGTTCATTGGACCATATGAAATCATTGAGCGTGTTGGGCTGTTGCTTATAGGTTGAAGCTACCCTCGAATTAGAAAAGATACACGATGTATTTCACGTTTCTATGCTCCGTAGATACAAATCAGATCCGTCACATGTGATTGCTCCGTCTGAGATTGAGATACAACCTGATATGACGTATGAGGAAAAACCGATCTGTATTTTAGCTCGGGAAGTAAAAGAGTTAAGAAACAAAAAGATTTCCTTAGTGAAAGTATTATGGAATCGGCACGGAGTTGAAGAGGCTACGTGGGAGCCTAAAGATTCAATGAGGCAACAATATCCAACTTTGTTTAACGGTAAGATTTTCGGGGACGAAAAATCCTAAAGGGGGGAGAGTTGTAACAGACCGAATTTGACCCTAGTCGGAACGGTGGTTTCGGGACCACGAATCCGAGTCCGAGAAACATTTTAATATTTTATTTTGTGTCTAGTATGTGTGAATTAAAAGGTGTGAAAATTTCGTAGAAAAATTTTATTGTTTAAGTGTTTAATTTGATAAAAAGGACTTGATCACATAAAGGGTAAAATTGGCATGCTAAAGTGAATTGTACCTTTTTGATTGTGGCTTTTAAAGTGGATGTCCTAAAAGGACAATTAGCCCATTTCTTTACATAGTGGGTTGTATATATGAGAAATAAAATAAAATTTTGATTAATAATCTTATGTTTTATATTAGGTAATGAATAAACAAAATTACCTTTAATTTAAAGTCATAAAATAATGAAATAAGTGGGAAGAAAGAGAACATGTCTTGTTCTTCTTCTCTTGGCGAATGTGGAGGGTGAAAAACTCCATCTTTGGAGCTTGAATTTCGGCACCTTGCATGATCAAATAAGGTTAGTGATTAAGCTTAATTTTGTAAATTTTAACATTTTTGAAGTGGTTGACATGTATATTTACTAGCCCATGTTGAATTTTGATTTTTATGGTATGTTTCAAGTATTGCCATGGACGAAATTTGAGTGTTTGGATGATTAATGATAGTATATGTTATATATAAGTAAGATTAATAAGATTTCCTTTAGAACTTTTGATAGATTTTGGTATAAGGGTGATTTTGTAAAAGAAAAATTTTGGAGGACTAAATATCAACAAAAGGGAAAAATTGAGTTGATGGAAGGGCTATAAGTATTCGGCCCTTAAGTGATATGGTCAAATTCTAGATATTTTGTGTTTTGAACTATAAGGACTTAATTGTAAACATTGTAAAAGTCGGGGTAAATTTGTAACTTATTAAATTATGTGTTTAAGGATCAAATTGAGATGAAATGGACTTGAATGAGCTAAATTTTAATGTGTTTTAGATCAAGAGCAAAGAAAAAGCAGTTTAGATCGGGGAAAGACGAAGGTTCTCGAATAGCCGATTTGCGGTCTATCGACAACCGAGGTAAGTCCTTAAGCAAGTATAGGTTATCAATTATTTATGAATGTGTTAAATGATAGTATTCAATAGAATTTTGTATAAAACCTTGTGTTAGCGAATGTGAAAGTATTGGTATGGATTGGTTGGAATTTTATTCAAAGTGATGTGAATAAGTGTTTTGGTTTGTTATTCGATATAATCGTGAATTATAAGTGATAGTGAATTTGAAATGAAATGTCGTTACATCTTTAACCGAGTTAGTATGTTAAAGTGATTTGAATAATGTGTGATTTATGTTATTTTGGGCAGCATTCTTGTAATGTGTATGAGATGATAATAATATTGTATCGGGCTTTGAGCCTAGCGAGCTTAGTCTGAGTGACATATTCGGGCTTGGTGCCTAGCGAGCTTAGTGCGGTGATATATTCGGGCTTTGTGCCTAGCGAGCCTTGTCTTGAGTGATTTATTTAGGGCTTTAATGCCTAGCGGGCTTTATCTTGGTGATGTGTTTTACAAAGGAGAACCGAATTGTTGTTCAAGGTAAATCGTAGCTAATGTGTCTAGTTAAAGGCTCGAGTAAGTAAATAAGGTATGATTTGTTTAATGTTACTAGAGTTTCACTAATATTACGAGTACGATGTTATGTACATTTGAGATTACGATTGATGTGCACAAGTATTATATGGTGAGTTTGAGCTTGAATGTACTATCATGGAGATTCGGTTTTCAAATAGTAGTGCTAAAGGTGAAAGAAATTTTAATATGATAACATGGTTGAGTTGAATGATTTAATTGTTTAAGTAATTGAATGTAGTATTATTATGAGCTTGGGACTTACTAAGTTAGTAAACTTATTTGTGTGTAATGTTCTCCTCTGTTTTATAGATTAGGTAAAGGCTACTGCTCAGCGGGATCGTCAAGACAGGTCAACCACACTATCGATCTAATGTTGGTACTCTTTCATTTTGGTTTTTGGATAGAGGCATGTATAGGAAAGACTTTGTCTTTGTTTGATGAAAACTTTTGGTTCATGTATATAATAGCCATGCGAATATGGCTAAAGTTTTAGTTAAGTATGCTTTTGTGCTTTTGATACAATGTCGGTTTATGTTGGTAATGTTTGTGCATTTTTAGTTGAAGTTTAATCGTTTTTGGTAAGGAAGTGTATGTTTACGAAATGAACCTTTGAATTAGGATATTATGTGAATGTTTTAGGTATAAGTTAATTTGCATAAAGGATTTAAAATGCATGGATAGTATGAGTTGTATGTGGGTATGTTCGATTATAAACTAGTAAATCATATTTTGCAATGAAATAGTTTTTAGTTAGCAGCAGAGATGTTATTTTGAAAAATCACCAAAAATAGGATAAATTGAATTAGAAAGTGAATAAAATATAGAATTAAAGCTTATTGTGTCTATTTTTATATGAAAGAAACAGAGTAGGCAAAGGAATTATATATTATGAGATATTTAAGTTTTAGTGAGACTTGTCCTGAATGAATTCGTGAGTCCCTGTTCTGTCTTGGAAAAATGTTAAAATTGTAAAAAATAATTATGGAGCATAGTTTATATGTTTAGAATCCTTAATGAGTATATTTTGATTGGAATAAACAAGAACATTATTGAAATTTTGTACAATGAAATAACTGAGTTTTTGTAAAGATAGGTCAGAATTCTCAAACAGTGAAATAGGGGTAACTTTGATGAATAAACTGTACTAATTGGACACATGAAAATTCTGGAAAAATTATGGTAAAATTTATATGAGTCTAGTTTCAAGGAAAATTTACGGAGCTAAATTTCGAGTTTTTAACTCGAGTTATGGTCAATTTAGTCAGCATGATGCAGTTGGACAGCTTTAAATTTTATGGCCCAGATTAGTAGTCAAGTCTAGTAATGCCACATACTCAACTCCGGCAAAGGTTTGGGTAAGGGTGTTACATTTGATTGGTATCATAGCTACGGTTTAGTCAGTTCTAGGACTACCGTAGTACATAAGAGTCTAGCTATACATGCCTCTGAATTTTATATGTGATAGTGTGGTGACTTCTGACGATTTCAATTGTATTTAATATAGTAAATGGATTCCGATCCCGATAGAGCCGTAGTGATGATGTGGAGAGTGTTGCTTTGGTCTCGCACATGGATCAGCAGCATTAGACTCTCAACCAGATTCTGGGTAACCAAGAGGAGAGGCTAAACAAGCCTTCTACCAAATGATGAATGAATGGTTTACCCAATTTGTTGAGAATAATCAATTGTACAACAACCTCCACCCCGAATAATCCAACTCCGGTACCTTCACACCCAGATGATAGATCCAATGAGATCTAGTAGGCCCCTGATGATAAAATCAGAAATTTGGGGCGAGGAATTCAAGGCTAATGATGATGATGATGCGAGCGAGTGAAATGTGGCTTGATAACACTATTCGGTACTTGATGAGCTATCCTACCTCCAGACGAAAGTTTGAAATGTGCTATATCCTTACTTGGGACCTTGCCTATCACGGTGGAATACACTAGTATCGGTGGTTCCAAAAGAAAAGGTGACATGGGACTTCTTCGAATGAATTCGCAAGAAATATATCGATCGAGATTCATCGACCCGAAGCGAAAAGAATTTCTTGAATTGAAACAGAGGAAAATGACCGTGGTGAATATGGCGAAAATTTGTCAGATTGAGCCGATATGCTCGGGAGTGTGTATCAACTGAAGCCATTATGTGCAAAAGGTTTGAAGACGGTTTGAATGAAGATTTAAAGTTGCTAGTTGGCATTCTTGAGATCAAAGAGTTTGTGACACTAGTCGAGCGAGCTTGCAAAGCCGAAGAGCTTGGGAAAGAGAAAAGAAAGGCTGAGACAAAAGCTAGAGACACTCGTAAAAGACCATCGGGTAGGAATTTCCATTCCACATTTAAGAAGTTTAGAGATGACTTGATCGACATAAAACTACTTGATTCACCTAGACATGATCGACCTTGGTGGGCTCCGAGAGCTACCTCGATGGCTAGTGTTGATAACGTTCCACGAATCGAGTTGAATGCAAACTTTGTGGAAAATGGCATTACAGGAGTTGTAGAGTTCGTGATCGGTCTGTGCTTTAAATGTGGATCTTCGGACCATTTTATTCGAGAGTGCCCGATGTTAGCCAAAGAAGAATACATGTTGAGAACTCTAGGCCAAGCGATGCATCGATGCAGGCGGACCACCTAGGCATTACGGCAATGTAGGTGGTAGTCGAGAGAGGACGAAGAACACAACGATTCGATCTGAGGCTAGAGCTCCAGCTAGAGCTTATGTTACTCGAGCTAGGAAGATGCCGCTTCTCGGATGTCATTACGGTACTTTCACCCTTTATGATACTCTATGATTGCATTGATTGATCTGGTTCGACCCATTCATATGTATGTGAAACTACGGTATTGATAAGACTCTTCCGATTGAGTCTCTGAGTTTGTGATCGTGTATCCAACCCTTTGGGTAGATGTGTGTTTGTTAATAAAGTGTGTAAAGTTGCCCATTAATGATTGAGATTTTTGCTTCCCGGTCGATTTAATCTTGTTGCCTTTCGATGAGTTTGATGTAATTTTGGGAATGGGTGGTTAACCGCATGATCACGGTGGTGAATTGCAAAAGAAAGCTTATTGATTTGAGACACCGAGCAGTGCGATCATTAGAATTGAATCCGATGATTTAGGTGGATTTTCTCTGATTATATCCTCAATGTTAGCCCTAAGTATGTGAGAAAAGGTGCGAAGCTTATTTGGCTTATGTCTTTGGATAATAAGTTGTGTGAAAGCAGTTGAATCATATTGATTGTATGTGAATACTCGGATGTGTTTCTGAAGAACTACCTAAGTTTACCCCGATCTGAGAGATTGAGTTTGGCATTGAATTAGCTTGGGAGCGACTCCGATCTCAATAGCTCCATATCGGATGGCATCTATTGAGCTAAAAGAGTTGAAAGCACAATTGCAAGAGTTAACGAGATAGGGGCTTTGCGACCAAGTTTCTCTCCTTGGGGTGCACAGTTCTTTTGTGAGAAAGAAAGATGGAGCGATGCGAATGTGTATTGATTATCGACAATTGAATAAGGTAACTATAAAGAATAAGTACCGTTACCTCGGATTGATGATTTGTTTGATCGGTTGAAAGGGCTTTAGTATTTTCAAAAATAGATTTGAGATCGGGTTATTATCGGTTGTGAGTCGGAGATCTGAGATGTGCCAAAGGCGCATTACGGACGAGGTGCGGACATTTTGAGTTTTTGGTTATGCCTTTTGGGCTTACTAATGCACTGTTGTTTTTATGGATTTGATGAATCGGGTTTTAGGCGGTTTTGGATCGATTTGTGGTGGTGTTTATTGATGACATATTGATCTACTCCAAAGATGAAATTGAACACTTGAACATTTGAGGTTAGTGCTACAAACTTTGCGAGATCATCGCCTATATCGAAGTTTAGTAAGTGTGAGTTACGGATGAAAGAGGTCGACTTTTTGGGACATGTTGTTTGACATCGGGCATTCGAGTTGATCCGAACAAAATCTCGGCTATACTTGATTGGAAGCCACCGATAAATGTTTACGAGATTCGAAGTTTTCTAGGACTTACGGGTTACTATCGACGATTTGTGAAAGATTTTTCTATGATAGCTACCCCGTTGACAAAGTTATTGCAGAAAGATGTCAGGTTTGAGTGGTCAGAAAAGTGTCAGAAAAGTTTTGATCAGTTGAAAGCCCTTTTGTGAAGCTCCATGTTAGTTCGACTGAATCGGGTAAAGAATTTGTTGTTTATTCGATGCTTCTTTGAATGGTTTGGGCTGCGTTTTGATGCAGGAAGGCAAAGTCATAGCCTACGCTTCAAGACAACTGAAGCTGCACGAAAGAAATTACCCAACGCATGGCTTAGAACTTGCAGCCATTGTTTTCGCATTGAAAATTTGGCGTCACTATTTATTTGGCGAGAAATGTCACATTTATTGGATCATAAAAGTCTAAAGTATTTAATGACTCGAAAGGATCTAAATCGAGACAACGCAGATGGTTAGAATTGTTGGAAGACCATGAGTTGGTGATTGACTACCATCCGGGAAAGGCTAACGTCGTTGCAGATGCGTTAAGTCAAAAATCATTGTTTGCTCTTCGTGCAATGAACGAACAGATAGCTATGTCTGGTGATGGTTCGATCATAGCCGAGTTACAAGCAAGACCGATGTTTATTCAGCAAATTTGTGATGCACAGAAAGTTGACAAAGATTTGATCGCTAGACGAATTCGATATGGAAAGATCACGAGTCGATTTTGATTGATGCAAATGATTGTTTGAATTTTAAAAGCGAATGTGTGTTCAAAAAACACAGTTTGATCTGAGTGATTCTGAGTGAGGCCCATAGTGGTCGATTATCAATTCATCCGGGTAGCACAAAGATGTATAATGATTTGAAACAGTTCTATTGGTGGCCGGGCATGAAACGGGATATATCTGAATTTGTTTGAAATGCTTAATTTGTCGACAAGTAAAAGTTTGAACATCAAGTGCCATCCATATTACTTGACCAATCATGATACACGAATGGAAATGGGATAGAATTACAATAGATTTTGTATCCGGTCTTCCTATGACAACGAGTAAGAAAGATGCCGTCTGGGTTATAGTTGATAGACTTACTAAATTAGCTCATTTTGTGCTTGGTTAAATGCGGACTTTTCACTCGATAAACTTCTTTGAATTGTATGTATCGCAAATTGTGAGATTGCATGGTGTCACCGAGTTCCATTGTTTTGAGACAGAGACCGAGATTTACATCGCGCTTTTGGAAGAAGTTGCAAGATGCCTTAGGTACTAAACTACATTTTAGTACATCTTTTCATCCATGAACATCGAGACGGTCGGTCTGGCGAACTATTCGAGATACTTGAGGACATGTTGAGATGTTGCATTCTCGAGTTTGAAGGTGCGTGGGAGCGATACCTACCTTTGATTGAATTTGCTTATAATAATAGTTTTCAATCTAGTATCAAGATGGCACCCTATGAAGCCTTATGCAGGCGAAAGTGTGAACACCATTAGATTGGTGAGCTCAACGAGAATAAGATACAGGGTTGATTTGATTAAAGAAACTGAATGAAAGTAGCTATTATTAGAGACAATTTGAAAATTCGCTTGGATCGTCAAAAGTCTTATGCTGATTTGAAGCGTAAAGACATTGAATTTCGGTTGGAGATCGAGTATTTTAAAAGGTTTCGCATGGAAGAAAGTGCTCCGTTTTGGTAGGAAAGGCAAGTTGAGCCCGAGGTTCATTGGACCATATGAAATCATTGAGCGTGTTGGGCTGTTGCTTATAGGTTGAAGCTACCCTCGAATTAGAAAAGATACGATGTATTTCACGTTTCTATGCTCCGTAGATACAGATCAGATCCGTCACATGTGATTGCTCCGAGATTGAGATACAACCTGATATGACGTATGAGGAAAAACCGATCTGTATTTTAGCTCGGGAAGTAAAAGAGTTAAGAAACAAAAAGATTTCCTTAGTGAAAGTATTATGGAATCGGCACGGAGTTGAAGAGGCTACGTGGGAGCCTAAAGATTCAATGAGGCAACAATATCCAACTTTGTTTAACGGTAAGATTTTGAGGACGAAAAATCCTAAAGGGGAGAGTTATATGAGACGAATTTGACCCTAGTCGGAACAGTGGTTTCGGGACCACGAATCCGAGTCAAGAAACATTTTAATATTTTATTTTGTGTCTAGTATGTGAATTAAAAGGTGTGAAAATTTAGTAGAAAAATTTTATTGTTTAAGTGTTTAATTTGATAAAAGGACTTGATCACATAAAGGGTAAAATTGGCATGCTAAAGTGAATTGTACCTTTTGATTGTGGCTTTTAAAGTGGATGTCCTAAAAGGACAATTAGCCCATTCTTTACATAGTGGGCGGTATATATGAGAAATAAAAATAAAATTTTGATTAATAATCTTATGTTTTTATATTAGGTAATGAATAAACAAAATTACCTTTAATTTAAAGGCATAAAATAATGAAATAAGTGGGAAGAAAGAGAACATGTCTTGTTCTTCTTCTCTTGGCCAAATGTGGAGGTGAAAAACTCCATCTTTGGAGCTTGAATTTTGGCACCTTGCATGATCAAATGAGGTTAGTGATTAAGCTTAATTTTGTAAATTTTAACATTTTGAAGTGGTTGACATGTATATTTACTAGCCCATGTTGAATTTTGATTTTTATGGTATGTTTCAAGTATTGCCATGGACCGAAATTTGAGTGTTTGGATGATTAATGATAGTATATGTTATATATAAGTTAGATTAATAAGATTTCCTTTAGAACTTTTGATAGATTTTGGTATAAGGGTGATTTTGTAAAAAAAAAATTTTTGGAGGGACTAAATATCAACAAAAAGGGAAAAATTGAGTTGATGGAAGGGCTATAAGTATTCAGCCCTTAAGTGATATGGTCAAATTCTAGATATTTTGTGTTTTGAACTATAAGGACTTAATTGTAAACATTGTAAAAGTCAGGGGTAAATTTGTAACTTATTAAATTATGTGTTTAAGGATCAAATTGAGATGAAATGGACTTGAATGAGCTAAATTTTAATGTGTTTTAGATCAAGAGCAAAGAAAAACGGATTTAGATCGGGGAAAGACGAAGGTTCTCGAATAGCCGATTTGCACGGTCTATCGACAACCGAGGTAAGTCCTTAAGCAAGTATAGGTTATCGAATTATTTATGAATGTGTTAAATGATAGTATTCAATAGAATTTTGTATAAAACCTTGTGTTAGCGAATGTGAAAGTATTGGTATGGATTGGTTGGAATTTTATTCAAAGTGATGTGAATAAGTGTTTTGGTTTGTTATTCGATATAATCGTGAATTATAAGTGATAGTGAATTTGAAATGAAATGTCGTTACATCTTTAACCGAGTTGGTATGTTAAAGTGATTTGAATAATGTGTGATTTATGTTATTTTGGGCAGCATTACTTTGTAATGTGTATGAGATGATAGTAATATTGTATCGGGCTTTGAGCCTAGCGTGCTTAGTGCCTAGTGACATATTCGGGCTTGGTGCCTAGCAAGCTTAGTGCCGTGACATATTCGGGCTTGGTGCCTAGCGAGCTTAGTCTGGTGACATATTCGGCTTCGTGCCTAGCAGGCTTAGTGCCGATGATATATTCGGACTTCGTGCCTAGCGTGCCTTGTCTTGGTGATTTATTTCGGGCTTTAATGCCTAGCGTGCTTTATCTTGCTGATGTGTTTTACAAAGGAGAACCGAATTGTTGTTCAAGGTAAATCGTAGCTAATGTGTCTAGTTAAAGGCTCAAGTAAGTAAGTAAGGTATGATATGTTTAATGTTACTAGAGTTTCACTAATATTACCATGATGATGTTATGTACATTTGAGATTACGATTGATGTGCACAAGTATTATATGACCGAGTTTGAGCTTGAATGTACTATCATGGAGATTCGGTTTTCAAATGGTAGTGCTAAAGGTGGAAGAAATTTTAATATGATAACATGGTTGAGTTGAATGATTTAAATGTTTAAGTAATTGAATGTAGTATTATTATGAGCTTGGGACTTACTAAGTTAGTAAACTTATTTGTGTGTAATGTTCTTCTCTGCTTTATAGATTAGGTAAAGGCTACCGCTCAGCGGGATCGTCAAGACAGATCAACCACACTATCGATCTAATGTTGGTACTCTTTCATTTTGGTTTTGGATAGAGGCATGTATAGGAAAGACTTTGTCTTTGTTTGATGAAAACTTTTGGTTCATGTATATAATAGCCATGCGAATATGGCTAAAGTTTTAGTTAAGTATGCTTTTGTGCTTTTGATACAATGTCGGATTATGTTGGTAATGTTCGTGCATTTTAGTTGAAGTTTAATCGTTTTTGGTAAGGAAGTGTATGTTTATGAAATGAACCTTTGAATTAGGATATTATGTGAATGTTTTAGGTATAAGTTAATTTGCATAAAGGATTTAAAATGCATGGACGAGTATGAGTTGTATGTGGGTATGTTCGATTATAAACTAGTAAATCATATTTTGCAATGAAATAGTTTTTAGTTAGCAGCAGAGATGTTATTTTGAAAAATCACCAAAATAGGATAAATTGAATTAGAAAGTGAATAAAATATAAAATTAAAGCTTATTGTGTCTATTTTTATATGAAAGAAACAGATAGGCAAAGGAATTATATATTATGAGATATTTAAGTTTTAGTGAGACTTGTCCTGAATGAATTCGTGAGTCCCTGTTCTGTCTTGGAAAAATGTTAAAACTGTACAAAAATAATTATGGAGCATAGTTTATATTTTAGAATCCTTAATGAGTCTATTTTGATTGGAATAAACAAGAACATTATTTAAATTTTGTACAATGAAATAACTGAGTTTTGTAAAGATAGATCAGAATTCTCAAACAGTGAAATAGTGGTAACTTTGATGAATAAACTGTACTAATTGGCCACATGAAAAATTCTGGAAAAATTATGGTAAAAAGTTATATGAGTCTAGTTTCAAGGAAAATTTACGGAGCTAAATTTCAAGTTTTGTAACTCGAGTTATGGTCAATTTAGTCAGCATGACGCAGTTGGACAGCTTTAAATTTTATGCCCCAGTTAGTAGTCAAGTCTAGTAATGCCACATACTCGACTCTCAGCAAGGTTTGGGTAAGGGTGTTATAGTTTGCATGAAATAAATAGAAACATAAAGGCTCATAATGTCATCCATCCATTGCATTCAATAAAACACAAAGTCTTAAACTCATTGTCATGACTTACTCATGCTTACTCTTACCAATTACATGTCATGTCTCGTATCGTAAATATTTCTCGTGAGTTACTCACATGTACCTGTATCAATTCATCACATAGATTTAGCACTAATCTCATATCTATTATAAGCTTAGCCATTTATCCACTGAATTCACTTGGAATACTCGAAATTACATATTATCATCATTTACATAAATGCGACACCAATGCCACATCCCAGATGTGGTCTTACATGGGATCACCTCTTGATGCCGATGCCATATCCCCGATATGGTCTTATACAGGATCTCATATCGATTGTCGATGCCATATCCCAAATATGGTCTTATACGATTCTCATTTTCGATGCTGATGCCATATCCCAAATATGGTCTTATATGATTCTCATTTTCGATGCCGATGACATATCTCAGAAATGGTGTTATACGAGATTTCAATTTGGTGTCGAGGCCATGTCCCAAACATGGTCTTATACGGGACCTTACCCATCTCAAGTATTGTTGACATTATTCTTTCATTTATTAAAGTCCAACCTGGACTTCAACATCATAATTCTCATCATTTTCCCATTCAACATCATTACTCAAATTCATAGAAATATTATACATTTTCACAAATATCAAACATTTTAAATCATACTAGTGTGATGTTGACCTTATTACACACAAACTTACCTCGATTTCAAAATAGGCCAAATTGTCGATCTAGTCGATACCTTGCCTTTTCCTCTATCAAGGTTAATTCCTCGTTCTTCTTGATCTATAACAAAAAATTAGCTCATTTAATTGCCACACTAATAAATACATTTCAATAATCATATTTTGGCAAAATTACCATTTTGCCCTTAAGCTTTCACAAAATGACTATTTTACCCCTAGGCTCGTAAATCAATTCTAATCAAATTTCCTCCTTTTAAAAGCATAAATGAATATTTATTACTCTTATGGAAACCCTCAATACTCATTATTTCACACATTTAGCACATATTTTACAACCTTTACAGAAAGGTCCTTTTAGGTGTTTTCATAGTAACACCTTTTACAAAAGTTGTTTATCTAACAACTAATACTCATTTTCTTCCATAAAAATGTAGCAAACAACATGAATGCTCACATGGTAAAACTCTAAACTTTCAACCATTTTGTAAAATAGTCCTCCTCTTTAGCTAGCTTAAGCTTTAGGGGCTCCAAAAGTACAAATATTATCAATAAATGATCATAAAAACACTTACTTGTAAGAAGTTATCTTGGCTAAAAGTTTGAGCTTCAAAAACTCCTATTTTGCTGCTAGTTTTCAATGGAGAAGAAGAGAAGAAAAGATGATATCTTTTCTCTCTTTATTTTATTATATTTCTAGACAACTTATTACCTAATCCTCCAACTTGATCAGTTTTAACATCTTTTTGTCCCCTATGGCCGGTCAAGAATTACTAGAGGGGTTAATTGCACTTTAAGAACCTCCAATTAATATTCTATGACTATTAGACACCTTGAGCTTGTAAAATAGAACTTTCATACTTTATGCGATTTAGTCCTTTTTCGAAATTAAACATTTAATCGCGAAAATTGAAGCACCAAAAATTTCATGCACCTATATAATCATGCTATAACTCATAAAATAACCTTAAAATAATTTTCTTTGACCTCGGATTAGTGGTTTCGAAACCACTATTTCGACTAGCTCCTAAATTGGGATGTTACAGATTTTCATTCAATTTGTTCAAAACTCAAGCCTAGCCGAACCATTTTCATACTCATAACAGCCCACATTTCTCATTTATTAACATTTTTCTACTCATTTAATAACTTTTACAAATAGGTCCTTTTTGACATTTTTATCGAAAATCACCACTTAGCAAAAGTTGTTTATCAAACACCAAACATACATTTTCTACCATTAGACATCAAAATACACAAATATCCATCATGGGTAAAATTTTAGACCTTTTTTATTTCTTAACTAGTGGTAGAAATAGATAGATCATGTTATAAGGATTTCAAAAACATAAAAATCATTAAAAACGGGCTAGAAACGGACTTACAATCGAGCTTTAAAGCTGGAAAAACCCTAGCCATGGTTTCTTCTTGGTGCATTCGGCCATGGGGTGGAAGATGAGCGAAAGTTGGCTTTTAATTTGGCTTTTTAATTCATTAAATTACCAAATTACTAAAATGCCCTTAATGAAAAACTTTAGAATCATACCTAACCATGTCCATTTTTTCCACCAACTTAACCAATGGTCTAATTACCATTTAAGGACCTCCAATTTAAAATTTCATAACAATTAGACACCTTTAACCTATAGAACTCATTTTTTGCAATTATTATAATTTAGTCCTTTTGACTAAATTGAGTGCCCAAACGTTAAAATTTTCGAACGAAACTTTCACGAAATCATTCCATAAAATTGTAGACCATAAAAATATAATAAAAAAATTTTCTACGTCGGATCCGTGGTCTCGAAACCACTATTTCGACTAGACCCAAAATTGGACTGTTACAAAAATAGTTTATTTCATATCAAATTCAATGTCATATAATACACACTTTAATTCACATTTCATTTTATCTACAATTTTTCCCTTTTGTCCCAAATAATTACAGTTGATTCAATTTGGTCCTTAAGACCAAAACAAGCTTAATTTTATAATTTCTTCATATACATGAATTTATCAAACTTTTAACCATATACAAATAGCTCTATATTCTAAAATTTCATAAATAAATCCTTCTAAATTCCACATTCTATATATTTAATCTCTAATCTTAAAATCACTCAAATTTACATTATAAAATAGCCAAAATCCATCATTTAGCTTCAACCCAAAACATAAGCATCAAGAAAACATCAAAACATTAATGAAAATTTTCTAAACTTCAACAATTTCATCAATTAGTCCCTATACTAATTAAATACCATTTCAACTAAATCAAAAACATGCAAATCATGAAAAATGAACCAAAATGCACTTACATGCATCCACTATTGTTTTGTTTTATCTATTATATATTTTAATTTAATAATTCTTTTTTATTAATAACTACTTAACAAAATTTAGTTTATTAAGCTTGAACTTCCACTAAAAACTAAAATGACTTAATTTCCATGTAGAGCCATTCATTCATACCATAAAGATAATTTAAACTAAAACATTAATATCTATTGAATTTTACATTTTACAGTTTAATCATTTTTAATTAATTAACTAATTAAGCGATTAAATTTTAACCAAAAATTAATCGACATTAATGACTTCGTAAATATTAAATAATTAATAATTATTTAAGGACTAACACGTCGAAATTGTGGTCACAAAACTATAGTTTTCAACACCACTGTAAAACGGGTTTACACTTATACTTTTATTTTTTAAACAATTTAATTTTTTATTTTTTTTATTTTTGTCTTCTTGTAACATCCTGGAATTTTGGATTTTATGTTTTATATTATACCATGCGATAAGCAAGTTAAGAGTGTTAATTGTGTATGTTTAGGGGTCGTAAGAAGGTTTGGGGTTGAGTTGGGCTTAGCAAAATTTTTGTGTTTAAGCACTTAATGGGGAGAAGATAAGTGGTGTCAAGAATTAAAAGAATAAGTGTGTATTTTGCTAGCACAAGTGGAGCTAGTAGCAGAGTGGAGTGGCGTCACATGAAGGGGCTTCAGGGGTGGAGTTCGAATTTGGGATTTAATTTTTGTGTTAATGAAGTGATAGATGGTGAGTGTTGGCCATGGCTCTAAATAAGGAAAGGAAGACCTTCTAATGATGGAAAGAACACTAAGGAGAAGAGTAAGGAGGAGATCAAGGGAAAATAAGGAAAGAAGTAAAGGAAATAGATAAGGGGAATATGTTGGCCGATTTTTGGAAGGAGCTTGGGGAAAGAATTTTGGTCAACAAGAATCTTTTTGGTGTTAGGGACATACAGTTTTGGTAGGGGGAATTAGGGAGCCGAATTTCCTATAGCCTTTTTACAAGTTCGTGCATGAAAGTTTTTCTTTTATTCTTTTTAACATTTTGGTATTTTCTTTTCCAACCTTTTTCCTTTGTTTTATCAAAACACTCAAGCCATTTTGCTCTTCTTTTCTTGTTTGTCTCACCGTTCCTCCTATCTTTCTCTCTTCTTTCTTTAGTCGACCATATTTGGAGGACGAATCTTCCCCATTTCTTTCTCTCAAAGTAGCTGAATTCTCTTAGCCATTATCTCTTCTCCATTCTTGCGCGTTGGACATTTTTGTCTTGGTTGAATCGGGTAAGTGGCTTCATTCTATTCCTTTCATCTTCTTTTCTCCCTAGCGGAATGTGTGTTCATCATCATTCAGTTGTTTCACTTTGTTTCTAAACCGAAACATCATTCCTTCTACTCCCTCATATCGTGATCATATCCTTTTTGTAGTGTTTTTGTGGGGTTGGCCGAATCTCTCATCTTGGCCGATTCATCCGTAGTCATAAGTCGAATCGGTTGGAGTTGAGTTCTTCATCAATAAGGTAAGGAGTTTCTTCATTGTTCATTTCGATATCTCTCATTGTTTGGTTATCCCGCTAAATCGGATCGATAGATTTGACTAATCGATTATTCTAGGGACTAAATCACTCATTCTTCTCTACTGTTGACCCTTCGGAAGTAGTGGTAAGCTAAAATCCTCTCCCTAAACAACTACATTCTTTCATCGTAGTATTTTTCTAACCGAGACTCTTCCAATGGAGGCAAGCGGTAGTGATATTAAGGGAAAATTTGTAGGAGGGTGAAAACGAGTGAAATTGCAATCTCTATTCCCAAGTTAAGTGTAGGGCGATATCGACAGTTCGAGATTTTCCACCGGGTTATGGAAGGGAGCCAACATCCGGTGAGAATAGGCAAATTGTGGTCGTTCACGGAAGTGAGGGTAAGTGTGATAAACCGATTGTTTAGATATGGATTAAACTCTTTTTTGTTAGTTAATCGAGTGTTATGGTGATTTAGGTGCCAATGATCAAGAAGGTTTAGTCCTTACCGTAATCAGATGTGTAATCTCACAAAAATCCGTAGATTCGTGATTCACTATCATGTTGGAAAATAGACAATTGTTGCTTACGAATCTAATAACTATAATATGGCATGAATCAAGTAACTTGCTTAAACAACATTAGTTCTAAAGATCTGTCAAAATCGGTATTAATTTGCTAAATTACAAAAATGCCCTTATGGGCTAAATTACTAAAAAGCTTTAATGAGCCGTTTTACGAAAATGCCCCTATGGGCCGATTTACCAAAATGCCCTAACGGGTCGATTTGCTAGAATGCCCTTATGGGCCGAATTGCCAAAGTGCTTTAATGGGCCGATTCACTGAAATTCTTCACTAGATTAATGGTTGTTATATATGTGGATATATTTTTATTATGTTACATTTGTACATATTGCATGGGATGGGAAAAATTGTATTGGAGAGCAGTGTAGCCTGGTGGCATTGCCACAATTCGTTTATTATTGTGCTTAATTATGATTTCGGTGGCTTGACCATGAAAATATTATACAAATAACAGCTCGACTGCAAATTGGTGTGAGCGACGGGGTGGGTTGACTTGATCCCCACAGGTGTGATTGACTGGTCGAGGGTGTGATGGTTGGATGGGTTGGGTTACATTCATTTCATTTATTTATTACTATGTAAATGGGCTTAGGCCCAAGATGTTGCTATCTTGAGTTCGAGCCCGATAAATGACGATGAAGGGGATTATACATTGAGTTCTTGTAACTCGCCCCCCTTTCTTTTTCTAAACCCTTGCAGGTAATGCTCAGTGATGAGGACTTAGGGCCATGGATGTGTAACACCCCTTAACCCTAAACCACCGCCGGAACAGGGTTATGAGACATTATCGGACATATCAGACAGCTTACGAGTAATTCACAAATAAAAACACATTCATAGTACAATTTAATAATTAAGTCCCTATAATGAACTCTAGAAATTTTTAAACATGTATTAAAAATGTAACGGGTCTCGTTTAAGTATTTCAGAATATATTTTTATTATAAATTTCGATAGCATTTCTGCTTATTTTCACATAAAACCCCCTGCAATTAAAACCGTATTCATTCCAAATATAACCAATTCAACCAATTCCAAAATCCAAGAATTCAACCAATGAAATTTCATATTTAATCATATTTAAATTATACTTATAACATCAAAATATCAAGTATCATTCTTTACAACAAAAGTCATGTAGTAATTTAAAGTGACCAAAATAACACCTATGTAGATGCCACTTTTATCAAAGAAGAATACATCACCGAGTTTTGTTCTGGAGTCGGGATCGCCTTGGATGCTGAATCAGGACTTTGAACACCTATTAACCTGCGCATGGAAACAACTGTCATTGAGTATACATATACTCGTTGGTATTACCATAATTCAAATTATAAGCATAATAATCATATCATTAAATCATATAACTTTAATTTTACTAAAACAATTCAAACACAACTTTGTCATTCTCAATATATTCATACAATTCAATTTTAGCTATTTGACAATCGAAATAATACACATTCATGTTGAGCCATTATCCATCTCATGAACCAATGGTTCATGCTTTCCATTCTCATACTCATATTCAAATCACATTTTCAATTCATGTTCTATTTTCACATATCTTTCAATGGCTCAACCATTTCATTTTATTCAATTTAACCTTTCCTTTAGTTACCCTATTATGAGACTCGGACTTTGGCGGATATATGGATTCCAACCCAAACACACCGATCGGCACATTGTGCCTAAAGCAGTACATAGTACCGATCGATAAACGACACATAAGTACACGAAGCGGCACACGAGGTGCACGAAATCGACACATAAAGTGCGATATCGACACATAAAGTGCACGATCGGCAAAGCCGATAAATCCGTACTCTTCAAATCCTATGGCATGCCAATTATATCCGACTTAGCCCGACTAGTTAATAGGGTATTTCACTTCTCAATTTCATTTTCATTTTCATAACAAATTCAATTTCAATATCAATTACACTTTTCCCATCACCAACCACAATATAATTCAATACTAACACATATTTCTCAATCAATTCAATTTTCATATTCAATTCAATAAAGTCACTTACCTTATTATTTACTTACCACACACATAATTTAAATTCAACATTAAATAATAAATAATTTGAATTATAGTAATACAAACCCGAATTTGCTTGATTATTCCTCGGTAACCTTCTCCTTTCCTTTGTGGGTCGATGCCTCGAGTTCCTTTTTAGTTACGAAAATAATAATAATTCACATTATTAATTGAAACATTAAAATTACAATAAATAATTAAAATTTATTCAATTCCTACACTTCCTCTTCATTCCACATTCTTTATACACAAATCTATTGTTTACTTATAATTTCTTTCAAGGCTGTCTACCTGAGTTATTGTCACTAAATTATCTATATCTTGAGTTACAGGATTCCAAATTAAGATCCGTAAATTTTATATGAAACTAGACTCATATATCTTCTTTCCATAAAATTTTAAGAATTTTTGATTTAGTCAATGAGTACAGTTTATTCTTTAAAATCATCCCTATTCTGTTGTCTGACAGTTCCGATCACTCTTTGCTAAAATTTAATTATCTTATTGTAAAGAATTCAAATGATGTTCTAGTTTGTTTCTTATAAAAATGGACTCATTAAGGAATCTAACCATATAAATTATGTCCCACAATTATTTTTTTTACAATTTTTAATGATTTTTCCAATTCAGAATAGGGGATCTCGGAATCACTCTGAACCAGTCTCACAAAAATCTAAATATCTCAAAATACAGAATTCCTTTGCTTTCCTGTTTCTTCCATATGAAAATAGACTTAATAATATTTAATTTCATATCTCACTCAACTTCTAATTCCATTTCTATTAGTTTTGGTGATTTTTAAAATTTTGCTGTCCCAAAATTGTTTTCTTTTAAATTACCCAATAATATACATGTATCTTTGTACATTTGTACACTATCATTACCATCCATTTGTCTTTCTTTTATTTATTTAACAAACAAAAATCTTATAATATCAATATTTAATTTATAAATATCTTACTTAATATTTAAGTAAATAAATAATTATCATACAAATGTATATACATATATTATTACATTTGTATTTAATCAACACCTTACACTTGTCAATTATCTAATTTGTCTATCAAATAAAAATCTTAAAGATAATTATTTAATTAACAATTAACAATTATTTATTTATTTTATTTTTCTTTTACTAATTATTTTAAATTAAGCTAAATTCACTAAATAAAGATCTAATTAAACACACTATTAGACTCATAATTACTCCTAATAATTATTTACTAACTCGGTTTATTAATACGGAGGCCCGATAACACACTTTTTTCGGTGCCCACAGATTTTGGGTCGTTACAGGATGACTCGGTGCAGGCCATACTTTTGGAATGATATTTTCGAACTTTAGTAAATTTATTTTCCGCTTTAGTTCGTTATTTTTACTATTTTGGGTTTAAAGTTGTAATAAGGCTCTGGGATTTTTATTTTGTTTTATGTTTGACGTACTTATTACCTTCCATGAATTGTTTTAAACGAAGATTTTTCTGAAATCATAAACAACGGTTTTTCTTAAAATTTATCAACAAACGGATTTCAAAACAAATATGTACAAATAATTTTACTTGAATTTTCCTTTGAATTATCAACAATATTTTCAAAAGTCACGGTTTTAAAGTGCACTATTTCAAATTTCGATTTATCAATCAACCTCTTAGAATTTGTAGTATTTTATCAAATATCTATAAACCAGACTTCTTTTTCTTAACGATAACCAAATAACGTCAATTATTAGTAAAATCACAAGTACTTTCTTCATGTGACATACCAGATCTGGTCATACAGCATGAGCCGGGTTTGGGGTGTTACACTTCCCCTTTATTTTTCTCTTGTAATATCCCGGGTTAAGGGGTTAATTTATTTCTGGCAATTGTTGCATGTTTATTTCTTGTTATAATGTTGTTTTGGTGTTTTCGGGATTTAGTTATAGGCTAGGTGTGAGCCTGGATAGGTGGTGAAATTCTTGTTCTTGGGTTTTAGGGATAGAAGCGAGAAGGTGTTGGGGTTTATATTTAAATTAAGTGAAAATATAGCACAAATAAGGAGCTAGCTAAGTGGCAGGCATGCGCCACAAGGGAGGAGCTTGGGGTGGCGTCATCTCCAAGGGGAGGTGCTGGGTTCAAGTGCAAGAATCCCACCCTTTTGCAACCATTTTGACGGCATAGGAGGAAGGAGTTGTGGATGATTTAAACTCTACCTTGGACTTGGTCAAGTGGTGACTTGGATGGTGGAGAGCAAAGTGGGAGGAGGACTTGGTCCACTCATTTCAAATGAGTGAATGGGAGCTCTTGGGGATTGTGGCGAAATTTGGGGGAGTTGGAGGAGGAAGTGGCGGCTTGGTGTGGGAGAGGGAAGGCAGAATATGCCTTGGCATTTTGGTGCATTGTTTCGGTCATTTTGGTAAGCTAAGTCCCTCTTTTTGTCAAAAAGAAACATTTCATTTTCCATTTTCTTCTATTGGTAAACAAAATTTTTCTTCTCTCAATAGCAAGCCGAAATTCCTCCATCTCTCCTTTGTGAAGTCAAGCCTAGTTGCCGAATGTACTTGTTGCTTTCATCCTTTTCTTTTGTTTTTCTTTGAAGCGAATGCCTCTCTCATTCCCTTTCCTTCTCTTGTTGTTAGTAAGCAAAACCACCTCCTCACTTTTGGCCGTAACACGTTCACCAAAAGCCTACATCCTCTAATTTCTTCTTCACCTAAACCAAAAACTATCATAAGCCTACCCTTGCCGATTTTGGCCTTTAGTTGCGAAAGTACTCTCCTCTCCTACTTCTTTTATTTTCTTTTGTTCATTGTGTGTGTGGCAAACTCCACTCCCTAAACCTTTTCTTTATTTCTTTTCCTCCAAAACCAAAAGCATCCATCATTCTATCTTCTTCCTTTCCAAAACAATTTTAGCGAAACTCACTTCCCAAACACTTTTCTCCATTTCTTTTCATCCAAAACCGAGAGTATTCTTTCTTCCTTGTTGTTCTTTTTAAACTCTTCTTTTCGGGATTAAGAGTGTTAGCAGAACCTTCTTTGGTTTTGGCGAATCTTCCTTCCCTTTTGTTTTGTTCTTTGGCGAGTATTTGGTGGTGTTGGGAGCTTGGTTCCAATCGTGTGGTGGTGGGTAAGTCCTTGGCCGAATGGTCCTCTCCTTTCTCTCCTTATACTTTGTCAAGGTTGGTTGATTAAGGGCCGAAAGGGGTTATGTTGGAAGGATACTAATCTCTCTTTGTTATAGGGTCTTTGAAGTGTGAAATCTAAGCAAGGGAATCGCTATTCTTTTGTTAACCGATTGGTAAGTAGGGGTAAGTACATGGTATTGCTATTATTTCAATCTTTTCTTTAGGTGCGATTAAGGCAAAGGTAGCAAAAGATTAACTGTTCATCTTTTATGGTGTAGCCGATTGCTAAAGAGAATTATTGGGTGATTCGGTTTTGGTAGGAAACCAAATCAGGTGAAAGGTAAGGGCTTTCGACAAACCCTTTTTGGTCTAAATGATGTTGGCCGAATGTATAGATGTCTAACCCCTATGTTTTGGCCGATTGTAGAAGCTAGTACTCGAGGGACTTAGATTGCTTTTGTCGGGTTTCTAGACTCGTACTTACGGTGTGTAAACTAACACTGCGATACCTAGTAATGTTATTAATAAACTGTTTGCTGTTGAAAATGATACCGATATGATGGATAATTGGATACCCAAATGGGGTATGTGTACGGATCCGGGTAAGTCTATTTTATTACAAGTCCTATTATGGATACTTTGAATATGATGATCTATCTTTGTATATATATATGCTATGAGATGCGATGTTGGACATGGTTGCATGAGTTACATGATTGCATATTGTATATGAGTCGATATGACATGTATGGGTGATTCAGTGGAGGGAGCGGTGATATTTTGTCTTGTGAGCACCGATTGCTTTAGTAGCACACTTTGTGACTTTAGGTCACGGAGGTTTAGCACCTCAGGAGGTTTGGTACCTCGGCGTCTCGTCCACGTGGTTTAACCACGTGGGTTGGCCCCACTTGTGAGATATGGGATTGGCGCCGGTGATTTGGTATCACACGATGGGTTGGCCCCATCAATGATTTGTGACTACGGTCACGGTGCTTTAGTAGCACAATTGTGTCTTTGGGACACGGAGGTTTGGCACCTCATTGCGACTTGTCCACTGTGGTTTAACCACAGTGGGTTGGCCCCACTTGAGATATGGGATCGTGCGCTAGTGATTTGGTATCACACGATGGGTTGGCCCCATCATCAGTTGTGACTTGGTCACGGTGCTTTAGTAGCACAATTGTGTCTTTGGGACACGGTGTTTTAGTAACACATTGTGACTATATGTCACCGGTGGTTTAGCACCACCGTGGTTTGGTACCACAGGGGTAGAAAAGGCGATATGGATGGTTAGGATCGGGTTGCATTAATTATATTGCTTTGTATGATGTGTGTTAGCATGTTGTTCTTGGGAGCGGGATTTACACTTTGAGTCACTCGACTCACCCTCTCCTTTGACTATTTCGGGTGACACATAAAGCGGACAGGAGCCGGGATGGACTCGAGGTGCTCATGCCATCTTGAAATAAAGCTTTGCTCGGACTTTTAAGAAATTTGGTACTTAAGTTTTATTATTACTATTTGGTTTATTTGGGTTGTAAATGGCCTTTTAAATTATGTTTGTTTACGTTTAAGTTAGATTTATAATATGCTTTAACAAACTACTTGTGTTAAAATATGCTAAAACTTGGCAAGACAACGTTTTCAAAACTTCAAAAAGCGATGTTTTAAACTATACCATCGGTATCATACTATAACTTAGAACAAAATGAACTCGAATTGTTTTTCTAACTTAAATATGGTTTTCTACTCGGACAAGACATTTTAGTAATAATATGGAACAACTTAAACTTCAAGCAGAGCATAAATTAGATTTACCTACACTTGGATAAATTTTCAAAGCTCTGGGTTTTCAAATACAACATAAATTTTAGTCAAAACCTAGTCAAGTTTTTTTTCAAATACAAAATTTTAGCGAAGTGTTTTCCTCAAACTTTTAAACTCAAACCTAAACCACCCAAAACCTTTTCCTGTAGCATACAGATTGATTAGTGGTGTATTGACCGGGTTTGGGGTGTTACATTTAATATCGAGCTAAGTTCAAAAGCTCATTTGTGGGCCCGAGGCCCAAAATGTTTTAAAACAAAAATTTTCAAGTATATTGTTGTTAAAAGTATGATTTGAAGGGCATGGCACCGAGTCACGCACCGATTCGCCCGGTAAGTACCCGTACTATTGGTTGTGATATTGATATGATTGAATGGCTAGTGATAGTAAGATTACTTTAGAGATGAAATTGATAGGATTCTATGGACTCATGAAAACAAAGTCTCTTTAATATTCATAAAACTTTGCTTTAAAAATAGTGGAATAATAATGATGCATAAAATTCCTTAACGACGAGATTTAGTCATGAGTGCAGAGGTGGGCGTGGTCGTGGGCGTGGTCATGATGGATATTTGTTTCGAGCCAGTGGGTTACAGGCGGGGTTCGAGAGAATGAGATCTTGTTTCGCCACCAGTGGAGGTGGTGAGTTCGAGAACAGGCCGGCGATGATCGATATCCGAGCGATGTTCGGGTCTTAGAGGGTAGTTGGAAGCGGGTGGGGGCGTAGGAGCTAGAAAATCGTGCTGAGCGACTTGGGCAAATGGGGTGAATTCTTAGGGTATCTCTGGTGTTGCTCTAACCTTCTTGAATCTTGGCTAGAAGCGGCGAGCGGATCATGGACGATCTGGACCTAACGGTGAGGAGAAATTAAAGGGATCGTATCACTTCTTGGGATGAGTCATACGGTGGTGGCTCACGGTCCGTGTGGCAGTACTGCGGTGAAGATCGACATGGGATTATTTTGGTACATTATCGGAAGAAGTATGTCGGAGCTAATTACATAAATGAGCGGAGAAAGCATTTACGAGGTTAGTCCGAGAACAAATCTGTATCGGAGTATGGTAGGGTTTAAAGGTGAGTCGGTATGCCGAGGTATGGTAGCTGGAAGAGGAAAGGTGCGTTCGTTTGAGGATGGCTGCGGAGACGAGTTAAGATTGTTGATTACGCCCAGAGGCGTGAATTCTTGCATTACAGTTGAAAAGCGAAGGTTGCGAGGGCATTAAAGAGTCTGTAAGGCGAGTATGGGCGAACCGTCATAAGCGGAGTTTTGGATCTTACGGGTCGTCGGGTCAATGAGAAAAGGGCTAGACCGAGTGGGCGAATCGATCGGATAGGTTTATTCTTTGCTAAGCGAGGACCGCCATGATGTAACCGTTGTGGAAAGGCTCACTTGGGGGCCTTTGGGTGATGGCGAGAGGTTGTTTTGAGTGTGGGTCATTTGGACCACCGAGTGAGGGACTGTCGCGCAAGTTAGCTAGGATTCAATCGGAGAATCGGTAGTAATCAATATAGAAATAATGGACCGCCACGGAGGGGCGAGGTAATGGCGAGGAGGTACTTGATTACGGTCGGGGCCGTGGAGCACCGGCGAGAGTGCGAAGTAGTTACGAGGCGAACGACTGGATTGGTATATCTTTGCGGCGCCGAGGAGAAGCGACGCACGGACGTCATTACCGATGCGTTTTGATTTTGGTTCTCCTTATCTTGCTTTAATTGATGTGGGGTCTACACACTCTTATGTTGCCGATGGTATAGTAGAGACAATGGATTTAGACTCGAGATATCTTCTAGCGGATGGTAGTAATAAGCCCTCAGGTCACTCTGTAGTGGTAGATAAAGCGTATAGAGGCGTACCTCTAGAACTCAAGGGGTATCTTTGAGTGATCGATGGAGCGCCATTCGGGAGTTCGATCTAATTCTCGAATGGGTGGTGGGTAAGTATCGGGCGAAGTTGAATTGCTGACTAAGCGCATGGTTACGGCTGCAGTAGAGGTGATGAAGTAGTTTTGATCGGTAATAGGAGAAACTATCATCCAACTTGGTATCTGCTCAAAGCCGAGAAAATGGTTAGAAAGGGTTGAAGCATATATGGTGCATGTGTATGCCTTGGAGGCTAAGGAGTCTTCGTGGAGGCTGTTGGACGATCGAAATTTGTGGATGTGTTTCTGAGGAGCTTAGGGTTTGCCACGGATCGGGAGGTAGAGTTGGGATTGATCATTGCGGGCTGCGCCGGTATCCATTACTCCGTCAGGATGGCACCTAAAGAATTAGTGGAGCTTAAGGCTCAAATCCGGAGTTATTGGACGAGGTTTTATCGGGCCAAGTATTTACGTAGGGGGGGCCTTGGTACTCTTTGTAAAGAAGAAAAGCGGTACTATGCGGATGTGCATAGACTACATAAACCGAACAAGTCGACAATCAAAACAAGTATCCTTGCCTCGGATAGATGACTTGTTTGATCAACGAAGAAGCGTCGATTTTCTCAAAGATTGACCTAAGGTGCGGATATCACCGATTGAAGGTAAAAAGAGCGGATATCGTAAGGCGGCATTCCGTTACTCGGTATGGGCACTTTGAGTTCTTGGTTATGCCGTTCGGGTTGACTAACGCCGGCGACTTTCATGGATCGATGAATAGGGTGTTCCAGCAGATATCTAGATCGATTCGTGGTGGTTTTATCGGCGACATCTTGGTATACTCAAGGTGAGGAGGATCATGATGCTCATTTTGCGGGTAGTATTGCGATTCTAAGGGAGAAAGCACTTCTGTCACGAAGTTCGATAAATCGAGTTACGGCTCGGGGAGGTGACATTTACGGGTCATGTAGTGTCATTGAGGGATTAGAGTGGATCCTCGAAGATAGAGGCCGTTTTGGATTGGAAGCCGCCTAAGTCGATGGCGGAAATTCGGAGTTTTACGGGTTGGCGGGATACTACAGAAGATTTGTAGAGGGTTTCGTTAATTGCGACCAGATGACCAAATTATTGAGAAAGGAGTCCGTTTGTTTGGTGAAAGCGGCGGGAGAGCTTCGATAAGTTGAAGAAGATTTTGGTGAAGCTTGGTTACGATTCGACTGAGGTGGTAAGGAATTCACGATGTCTTTGCGATGCATCACATCTGAGCTTGGGTTGTGTCTTGATCACGAGGGGGAAGGTGGTGGCTTCAGCGTCCAAGCAATTTGAGGCCACATGAGGTAAATTATCCTCGCACGATTTGGAGCTTGCGGTGTAGTTTTGCCCTAAAGATATGGAGGCATTACTTATGCGGAGAGAGATCGGTGAGTCTATCACGGACCATAAGAGTCTGAAGTACCTCGACTCGAAAGACTTGAATCGAGGCAGTGGCAGATGGATTGAAATTGTTGAAAGACTCGATTGCTCAATTGAGTATCATCCGGGCAAGGCTAACGTGGTGGCGAGCCAGCGTTGAGCCGTAAGGTGGTTTCGGATCTAAGGCGTTGTTTGCCCACTTGAGTTTGTACGATGGCGGGAGTATTCGGCGAAGCTGCGAGTTAAACCTACTTGGGTTGAGCGGTCGAGAAAAGCGGTTGTTGGATGAGGTTTTGGCCTTGAAGGACTCGGTGCGAATAATGGTTTGAAGGGTTCTGACTTGTCCGATGATGGGGTTACGTGTTTCGGGGAAGGCTTGTATCTTGAGAGATCTTGATTTGAGGCGGAGGATTCTTGAGGATGCTCATGCGACCCTACGCTATGCATCTGGAGGTAGCAAAATGTATAGGGATCTCGGAGAACGATTACGGTGGTAAGATGCGAAAAAGGAGGTGCGAGTTTGTAGGAAAGTGTCGACTTGTCGTGGTCAAAGTGAGCATCGATTCTGTCTGGGTTGCTTGACGGTGAAGATTCCATGATGGAAGTGGGAAAGGATCACTATGGATTTAGTCGGTGGATTACCGCTTACAAGAGCAAGAAGGATTGATTTGGGTAGTTGTGGATCGGTGACTAAATCGGCTCACTTTATTCCGGTGAGGTGGATTACTCACTCTGAGGTTGGCTAAGCTGTATGTGTCGAAGATTGTGAGGCTGCAGGGGTGCCGTGTCGATTATCTCGGATAGGGACCCCGATTCACGTCAAGGTTACGGAAGGCTTTACATCGAGCTCTGGGTACAGTTAGATTTCGACCTGACATTTCATCCATGATGACGGGCAATCGAAAGGGTTATCTGATATTGGAGGATATGCTTGAGGTTGTGTATTGGACTTGAGGGTAGTTGGGAGGAGTATCTACCGTTGGTGAGTTTGCTTACAACAACACTACCAGCGAGCATTAAGATGGCACCTTATGAGGCGTTATGCGGTAGGAAGTGTCGTTCACCGACTTGTTGGATGAGTTAAGTGAGCAGCAGTTATTGGGACGAGTTGGTTCTTTGAGACCGAAGACAAGGTTAAGTTGATTGAGCTCGTGAAGGAAGCTTCGGCCGTGAAGTCTATCTTAGATCTTAAGCGGAGATATTGAATTTCTTTGGGGAGATCGAGTTTTCTGAAAGTCTCACCATGGAAGAAAGTGTTAAGGTTAGGGAAGAAAGGCAAGCTTAGTCAGGGTTTATTGGGCCATATAAGGTACTAAGGCAAGTGGGACGATTGCATATCATTTCGAGTTGCCGGTGAGCTAAGTCGATTCACGATGTGTTCCACGTTTGATGCTTGGCGATATCGTTCGACCATCACATGTAATGTGATGAGAGAGATCGAAGTAAATCCGGATATGTCCATAGAGGAAGAGCTGTGTCAGATCTTGGATCGGGATGTAAAGGTTCTGCGGAAATCTGTGCCTCTGGTTAAGGTTCTTTGGCGGAATCATGGTGTAGAGGAAGCTACGTGGGAACAGGGGATATGATGAGACAGCAATACCCACAACTCTTACGATCGGGTAATTTCGAGGTCGAAATTATTTTAAGAGGTAGAAGCTGTAATATCCGGGTTAAGGGTTAATTTATTTACGCAATTGTTGCATGTTTATTTCTTGTTATAATGTTGTTTTGGTGTTTTGGATTTAGTTATAGGCTAGGTGTGAGCACGGATAGGTGGTGAAATTCTTGTTCTTGGGTTTTAGGGGATAGAAGCGAGAAGGTGTTGGGGTTTATATTTAAATTAAGTGAAAATATAGCACAAATAAGGAGCTAGCTAAGTGGCAAGGCATGCGCCACAAGGGAGGAGCTTGGGGTGGCGTCATCTCAAGGGGAGGTGCAGGGTTCAAGTCGCAGAATCCCACCCTTTTGCAACCATTTTGGACTGACATAGGAGGAAGGAGTTGTGGATGATTTAAACTCTACCTTGGACTTGGTCAAGTGGTGACTTGGATGGTGGAGAGCAAAGTGGGAGGAGGACTTGGTCCACTCATTTCAAATGAGTGAATGGGAGCTCTTGGGGATTGTGGCGAAATTTGGGGGAGTTGGAGGAGGAAGTAGCGGCTTGGTGTGGGAGAGGGAAGGCCGAATATGCCTTGGCATTTGGTGCATTGTTTGGTCATTTTGGTAAGCTAAGTCCCTCTTTTTGTCAAAAAAAACATTTCATTTTCCATTTTCTTCTATTGGTAAACAGAAATTTTTCTTCTCTCAATAGCAAGCCAAAATTCCTCCATCTCTCCTTTGTGAAGTCAAGCCTAGTTCTTAGAATGTACTTGTTGCTTTCATCCTTTTTCTTTTGTTTTTTCTTTGAAGCCAGATGCCTCTCTCATTCCCTTTCCTTCTCTTGTTGTTAGTAAGCCAAAACCAGCCTCCTCACTTTTGGCCGTAACACGAGTTCACCAAAAGCCTACATCCTCTAATTTCTTCTTCACCTAAACCAAAACTATCATAAGCCTACCTTGCCGATTTTGGCCTTTAGTTGCTTGAAAGTACTCTCCTCTCCTACTTCTTTTATTTTCTTTTGTTCATTGTGTGTATGGCAGAAACTCCACTCCCCTAAACCTTTTTCTTTATTTCTTTTCCTCCAAAACCAAAAGCATCCATCATTCTATCTTCTTCCTTTCCAAAACAATTTTAGCCGAAACTCACTTCCCAAACACTTTTCTCCATTTCTTTTTCATCCAAAACCGAGAGTATTCTTTCTTCCTTGTTGTTCTTTTTAAACTCTTCTTTTCGGGATTAAGAGTGTTAGCCGAACCTTCTTTGGTTTTGGCCGAATCTTCCCTTCCCTTTTTGTTTTGTTCTTTGGCCGAATATTTGGTGGTGTTGGGAGCTTGGTTCCAATCGTGTGGTGGTGGGTAAGTCCTTGGCCGAATGGTCCTCTCCTTTCTCTCCTTATACTTTGTCAAGGTTGGTTGATTAAGGGCCGAAAGGGGTTATGTTGGAAGGATACTAATCTCTCTTTGTTATAGGGTCTTTGAAGTGTGAAATCTAAGCAAGGAATCGCTATTCTTTTGTTAACCGATTGGTAAGTAGGGGTAAGTACATGGTATTGCTATTATTTCAATCTTTTCTTTAGGTGCGATTAAGGCAAAGGTAGCAAAAGATTAACTGTTCATCTTTATGGTGTAGCCGATTGCTAAAGAGAATTATTGGGTGATTCGGTTTTGGTAGGAAACCAAATCGGTGAAAGGTAAGGCTTTCGACAAACCCTTTTGGTCTAAATGATGTTGGCGAATGTATAGATGTCTAACCCCTATGTTTTGGCCGATTGTAGAAGCTAGTACTAGAGGGACTTAGATTGCTTTTGTCCGGATTTCTAGACTCGTACTTACGGTGTGTAAACTAACACACCGATACCTAGTAATGTTATTAATAAACTGTTTGCTGTTGAAAATGATACCGATATGATGGATAATTGGATACCCAAATGGGGTATGTATGCGGATCCGGGTAAGTCTATTTTATTACAAGTCCTATTATGGATACTTTGAATATGATGATCTATCTTTGTATATATATGCTATGAGATGCGATGTTGGACATGGTTGCATGAGTTACATGATTGCATATTGTATATGAGTCGATATGACATGTATGGGTGATTCAGTGGAGGGCGGGTGATATTTTGTCTTGTGAGCACCGGTGCTTTAGTAGCACACTTTATGACTTTGGGTCACGGAGGTTTGGCACCTCAGGAGGTTTGGTACCTCGGCGTCTCGTCCTCGTGGTTTAACCACCGTGGGTTGGCCCCACTTGTGAGATATGGGATTGGCGCCGGTGATTTGGTATCACTGCGATGGGTTGGCCCCATCAGCAGTTGTGACTACGGTCACGGTGCTTTAGTAGCACAATTGTGTCTTTGGGACACGGAGGTTTGGCACCTCATTGCGACTTGTCCTGTGGTTTAACCACGTGGGTTGGCCCCACTTGAGATATGGGATCGTCGCTAGTGATTTGGTATCACACGATGGGTTGGCCCCATCATCGATTTGTGACTTTGGTCACGGTGCTTTAGTAGCACAATTGTGTCTTTGGGACACCGTGTTTTGGTAACACATTGTGACTATATGTCACCAGTGGTTTAGCACCACCGATGGTTTGGTACCACAGGGGTAGAAAAGGCGATATGGATGGTTAGGATCGGGTTGCATTAATTATATTGCTTTGTATGATGTGTGTTAGCATGTTGTTCTTGGGGCGGGATTTACACTTTGAGTCACTCGACTCACCCTCTCCTTTGACTATTCGGGTGACACATGAAGCGGACACGGAGCCGGGATGGACTCGAGGTGCTCATGCCATCTTGAAATAAAGCTTTGCTCGGACTTTTAAGAAATTTGGTACTTAAGTTTTATTATTACTATTTGGTTTATTTGGGTTGTAAATGGCCTTTTAAATTATGTTTGTTTACGTTTAAGTTAGATTTATAATATGCTTTAACAAACTACTTGTGTTAAAATATGCTAAAACTTGGCAAGACAACGTTTTCAAAACTTCAAAACGATGTTTTAAACTACACCATCGGGTATCATACTATAACTTAGAACAAAATGAACTCGAATTGTTTTTCTAACTTAAATATGGTTTTCTACTCGGACAAGACATTTTAGTAATAATATGGAACAACAAACTTCAAACCGACATAAATTAGATTTACCTACACTTGAGATAAATTTTCAAAGCTCTGGGTTTTCAAATACAACATAAATTTTAGTCAAAACCTACTCAAGTTTTTTTTCAAATACAAAATTTTAGCGAAGTGTTTTCCTCAAACTTTTAAACTCAAACCTAAACCACCCAAAACCTTTTTCCTCAGAAGCATACAGATTCGGTTCGTGGTGTATTGGCCAGGGTTTGGGGTGTTACATCTCTCTTATCATTTTCTTCATTGTAGAAACATAATCTTTGCCCACCAAATAAACCAAGTCATTGTTTCTTTCACATAATTCCTAAATTGAGTTTCATTGAAAATCAAATATAAATCATTCTTAATCAAATCTCTTTTAAATATAACCCAAATTTAAAACTAGAATTGGAGTTAATAAATCAATCTGAAAATCATATTCTTAATCAAATCTAAACATAAATTGAATTCTTTATAGTCAAAACAAATTTTTTTTCCATTTCCAAACTTTTACAGAATCCTGTAGATTATTCCTTTCATTTTTTTTTTAAAATTAAGCAAATGATAAAATTGACCTAAACCTTCAAGGAGATTCCTAAGCAAGCTTGATTGGAAGCCGAGCATGGATGAATCGAAGAGAGAAAGGGAGCATGGAACCAAACTAGTTTGGGTAAATTTGAGGGTAAGTTGATCGTGTGTCAGAGTCTTAAAAATTTTTAAAAAGAATGATCGAACCTGGAAACTAACTAAGACAACGATGGAGGCAAGCGCACCTATAAAAAATTAGTATAGTTTAGTGTCAAGACATGATTGTCGAACCCAAAGGAACCAAAAGTACTAATACTAACTTTCTTTTTATTATCTAGCCTAAGAATTAAGGGATTTGTTTACCTAATCTAGAATTAACTAACGACTAAGCTAAAGATGTTAAGAAAAAGAGAATGAATAGGGGAAATACTTGTGGGAAAAACCAATCGATTAAGACAATACCCGAGGAAGAATCCACCTAAACTTCACTTGTTATCGAACTCTGAACCAGATGATTTATTCGCTTGACTTGATCCGTAGGATTCCCTAATTTATATTAATACCTCTTTCAAGGCTACTAACATCTAACCCTAGGTTGATTAATTAAAATTTCTTTCTAATTAAAACCCCTAAGATTGCATTAACTCGATCTATGGACTCCCATATTAGGTTTGACCCTAATCCGGCAAATTTATGTCATCCTATTTCTAGGGTTGTGTTCAACTCCGCTTAACTATGCTAGATCTACACCTAGGTAGGGACTTTTGCTCCACCACCTAAGCACATCAATACTTGAATCAATATCCCGAAATACTAAAACAATAATTAAGATCACATAGTTAAGAACAAATCAAGTATTTATCATACAGCTCAGATAACAATAACAAGATTCGTCTTAGGTTTCATCCCCCTCAGGTATCTGAGATTTTAGTTCATAATAGTAAAAGAAAACATCTCAGAAGAAAATATAAAACAAAACATAAAGAAAACCCTAAAACCCCCTAAAGGAATTAAAGGAGAAGTCATCAGTCTTGAATAAGATCCTGGCTTCTTAAGATGAATCAACTAGCTTTCTTCGAGTAAATCCCTGTATTCAGCTTCTCTGGCTCGGCTCTTTGGCCTAGTTGAACGACTGAAAAGCCCTGGCAGAAGGCTTCCGTCGAACTCCCCCATTTAAGTTGCCTTATAGGGTGTTTATATAGGCTTCGATAATGCCTCATCATAATTCATAGATAATTTATATATGGATAATTCAACTCAAAGAGTCCTAGAGATTCAAACAATCAAAGTCATGAGTTTTTAGCATGAAAACATAGGTGTTTTCCCTTATCTGAATAATTACCTTTAACTCAAAATCGACAAGAGTTGACATCCTCACTAAAGATTCACTCAAATCACTCAAGGTGTTTAAGGTTCAATATAAAGCACTCATCAGTCAAACATGAAAAGTTAATCCCATAGGCTTGCATGAAAATCAAATATCCACCACTATATAATGAGATTATATACAAATCAAAAGGTCTTTAAAAGTGGTTGTAACAGGGATTAGGTTAACGGTGTGGATAAAGGCTAAATTAAAGGGTTAGAATCGAGATTGAATTGACAATTACCTAACTAGAAAAATGACTAATAACATGCATAATTACATCAATTGAAAACTTGTAATACTAATAATACGAGCTTTTTCTTCAAGATGTTGAAATTAAATGTATAGGCTCGCTTAATCACAAAACTAATAGTGAATATACTTTATTTTTTTTAAGAACAAATCAATATAAGATAAAACTTTAACAACTGAAATAATATAATTAGGCAACTGATCAAATCAAGTCTCGATAGAAGGGTAGTCAAAAGGAATGGTGATAACAAATACAAGATGGGTTTTGGGTTAATATTAGTTGGTTGAGTCAATAAAAGGGTTGTTAGGATCAAAGGGGTTCACTAGGGGTTAATTGTGAGGGTAGGCTTTTAGTGGAGCAAGTGGGTTAAATCCTAAGTGCCTTAATCATCTCTGTATATCAAATCAATAGTGTGGTCTTGACATGTATAATCGAAACAAGTTGTAGAATAACAAATCAATGTTGACACACTCATAATCATTAAAAGTGAGCATAAAAATAATGTATGCTCTAAAAGGCTCAAAATCTCACAAAAATTATGGGTTTTAGCTTTTTAAATTTCAAATTTCAGGGTAACAATTAGATTCAGGTAGACAACCTAACAAAATTTTTAATTTTTTGAAAATAGACTCATCATGCTTGATTCTCTAGTATCTTGAAGTTTAAATTATCATTGCACAATTATCAATGACTTAATCTAAAACATATCAATAAAAATCATGAATCAATAGGAAATTCATTCTAATTAGTGATATGAGAAAATTATTTCAGACAAGATATCATTTAGGGCTTTGAGAATAATGCAAAAAGTTAGGCACTTTTTCTAATAAACTTTCACCCCCCCACACTTAAGATGTACATTGCCCTCAATGTACAAAGATAGATAATAATCATATAATAAGAAAATCAAAAGATAGTGAGAGAATTGAAACTTCCTGAATTTTTGGATGGATTCCTTGAAGAATGATTAATGGTGATAACTTAAACATAAGTGAGTGTGGTGGTGAATACTCCTAGTGATGTTTTCCATTCTCGGAGTGGCACATTAAATCTTTAAATTGTGAAGTCATAATAAGACAGATAGTTAGACAGATAGTTATAAAAGGAATTAAACTGTAATAATAAGAGTTTGAAGCAAAAAGAGTAAAAAGCTTGATTAATAAAACAAAATAAAATAAAGGAAAACCAAAAGGAATTAAAATGAAAATAAACACTGAAAAGTAAAAAAGCCTCAAAGGTCCTCGTCATCGACTGGATCGATAGGTGGAGGCAATAGTGATATGTGAAAGTGATGACAAATCTGCTGAAGAGTTGCCTCAATGCTATTGAATCTTCGAGTGATGTCATTGAATTGTTGAGTACAATACTTCTCGAACTGAGTGAATCGTAAAGAATTGTCTAAAAGTGAAGTAGCCACATGAGATGGGCGATGCCTCGATTGTGGCTCCTCATGTGGGTGTGAGACATCATCAGTAATGTCGTAGGGTCCTCCTCCTCAGTAGTAAGAGCTAGTCGATATTGGGGAGGATCGGCCCATGTCGTGACTGGATCATCCTCATGTGCAGCATTGTTTGGATGCCCTATGGAGAATCTAACCTATCAGCGTGAGTGAGGAGATCTATGCGGCGGTGTTGAAGAGCCTGAAATATTGAGCCAAGTGTGTGATGTATAGAGCCATAGATATGACCCCCTCCTATGTTGCTCTGTTTGGTGTTGAATGGCACGAGCTATGAAATAAGCTAGATCGAAAACATGTCTATTTTTCATGCACCATAGGAAGTAGGCGTCGTGAGCATTGACGACGCCGGTGCTATCTCACCTTCCTGTCAACGTTTGAGCTAGAATGGCATGTAAGTATCATAAAGATGGGGCGAGAGCTATTGCTTTCGAGTGGCTAGGGTCATACGAGTCTGAACCAAGGGCTATATTACACTAACATTTTGTTGGAGTGTTGTGAATGTGGTGATGGAGATCCGAGAGATCATGCTCCTCCATAAACTCGTCGGTATAGAGTCCCAATGCAGCCCCAAATTGCGGTACATTTAGTTCTCATACAATGCCTCCGAGATGGAATTGTATTATGCCGGGGTCATCATGGTTTGTCATCACTATCTGAAGGTGGAAACTGGATCAGAGTTCTAAGGTGAGTTCTAGATATGTGGGCTCGATGATTGTAAAGAATTGGTCCCATGGGTCGATGGTTAGGAAAGCTCGTACGTCGTCGGCTAATCGGACCTGCTCCAAAGCAGCCCAATCAATACACCTCCCTGCGCTGAGTGGTCATCTGTGAAGTATCTTATAGAGGTCCTCCTGAGGTCCCTGAGGTAATTGTAAGAACAGGTGGCGCATTTCGACGGATGCGCTTGCCGATGACGAATCGGGTCCCTTTCATTTTTTAGAACTGGGGACTGCAATTTTCTTGCCTAGGTGTGATGACATTGTGGTCTTGAAAGTAACAGATATTCACCGATTCAAGTATCATTTTTAGCCATATTTCATAATATTTAAGAACTCGACAATATCAAGTATATAACAATGACAAAGATCATGATAAGGATAAAATTATATTTTGTATATATACTAATAACTATTATTTAAACAATGAATAACATGCATAAAACTAATAGTAAGAATGAACTAATTAGGAACTAAATAAAATTAAGTGATAAATAGTTTAAAGGAGAAAAATGTAAAGAGGATAGGTGACTGGTGGAGTTCTTTGAGAGAAGTGGTGTGGTTGGTTGGTGCACGGCGCTGAGGGGTGCTACACGGGCGTGTGCTGCAATTGAATTGGGAACACGACTATGACAGGCGTGTACTACTTTTATGTGTATTATGAAAGAGGGAAAGAGGTAGGGGACGGGGAAAGTCAAGAGGGGGGAAAAGGTTTGCTAGTGGCCAGAATTGGTTTGAGATTTAGAAAGAGAAATGGTTAGGGTTGGGGAAAATTTTAGGGGGGTGTGCGGCTGTGCGTTTCTTTAAATAGAGGAGGGAACACGGTTAGGGGCCATGCCCATGTTTCCTTTTTTCAACCCGTATTTTTTGAGAATTTTAAATTTAAGCGCGTTTATGATGTCTCCCATGCCCATGTCACCTAGACGTGCCTAGCTTTGATAGTTTCTCCCACGTCCGTGTCAATGGTCCTACGTACGTGTTCAAAACTCAATGTCGTCCACGACCTCGAGGCACAGGCATGTCCAACACCCGCGTCATTTACTCAGAATCAACCATGGGTTGTCATTTAATCACTATCGGCCACGATCGTAGTACACAGGCGTGTGGATTTATCTCAACCTGTGGTCCTTAGGTAATTTCAACCACGGTCGAGTAGCACGACTGTGGCGTTTAGTCGAGCCCGTGGCTTGGAAAAGATTATTGTCCTTTTTACACCATCTTTGCCATACCCATGTACCTATTCGAGGTTTCCACACAGCCACGACCACGCCCGTGTTCAAGGCCGTGTGGTAGGGAAACCTGCGCTTTTCTGAATCAGTTAGTTTAAAGTTAGATGTTATGAAGTTAGTAAAGTTAGTGTTCGGGTTGCCTCCCGAGAAGCGCTTGTTTAAAGTCCTAAGCTAGACTCTTCCCTATTTTCATTTTTAAATGAAGGTTCACAGAGCTTAAGCTCCTCTCTTATATCCCTAAAGCCTTCATAGTTTTAAATTTTCAGTCACTGACCATTTACCTTAAATGTGCCATAATTTGGATAAGTTACCTCTATAGTGCCGTAGGGGAAAATAATTTGAGCACAAATGGACCTAACCATCTCGATTTCTGATTTTCAGGAAATAGTTTTAACCTTGAGTTGTACAATAGGACTAAGTCGCCTACTTCAAATTGCTTTGATTACTTTAAACGAGCATCATGATGTCGCTTTGCTGCCTCCTTATATAATCGTGAGTTCTCATAGGCATTAGCTCGCCATTCATCTAGCTCATTCAACTGTATCATCCTCTTCTCACCTGAGGTTTTAAGATCGTAATTTAAGAATTTTATAGCCCAAAAAGCTTTGTGCTCTAACTCAAATGGTAGATGATAGCCTTCTCTATAAATGAGTTTGTATGGCGATATTCTTATGGGGGTTTTAAATGTTGTTCTATAGGCCCATAAAGCATCGTCTACTTTTTCTAAAATATGTTTAAGTTCTCGATTTACTAATCTTTCTGTTTGCTTCATAATTAGGGGTTATGCATTTCTACTTTTGAATGATGTTGCATTTAAAATATGTTTAAGTTCTCGATTTGCTACTTCCACTTGTTCCATTGTTTGATGATGATAAGTGGTAGTTGTCCTATAGTGTGTACTCCATATTTCTTTAAGAAGGAAGTTTGCTTTGTTTTGGCCTTTGCATTTTGACCAAATAGGTACCTTTATTTCTTCTTTTCCTCTCAAAATTTTATCTCCTTTTGATTCCAAATTATTGTCACTTTTGAAGACACTTCCTTTTCTTCCTCTCTAGTCTTAATTCAACTTTCACCAAAAGCTTTCTCTCTCATTTTCTTTTCTTTCTTTTCATTCTATTTCTCTTCTCCTTCCCTCTCATAGCAAAAACCACAAAAGATCAAGAACCTTTTCTTCATTTCTTCCCTTGGCGAATGAGCATAGGTTCCAAAACTAATCTCTTTTCTTTTTGAAAACAACATCACCATCATCATCTTCTTCCTTTAATCTCTCTCTTTCTCTTTCTCTTTCTTCCTTCTCTCTTTCCTTCTCTTTTCATACTTCTTTCTTCTTCATTCTCAACAAAACCACCATAGCCAAAGCATAATATTTCTCTCTTTTTGTTAAAGCAGATCATCAATTCCTTTCTTCTTTTTGTTCAAGGCGAGACCTTCAAGTGAATCAAGTAAGGATTTTGTCAATCGTTTTCATGATCTTCTTCTTATTTTAGTCTCATAATCCTTTTATTTTTACATCCTAGGCCAAATCCTTTCGAGATCTTTGTTGAAGCCACTTTTAAGAAGTGATCTTCGAGATCATCAAGGTAAGGATTTTTAATTTCGATCATATCAATTCCTTTAGATAGACTACTAATCAACCTTATTTTTGGGGGTGATTTAAGACTAACAAGATAGGTAAGAAAAGAGCCGTCGGAGTGTTTGGAAGAGAGGAGGTACTCTTTTTACCATCAAACTACAAGCGAAGGGCAATATCAGTGTAAAGACTTTCCACCGGGTTGTGGACCCTCTGCTAACGAGGCGATTATTTGAAGTAGTCATTACCGAACCACTTTACGTTGGTGGAATATCGGTGGTTTTGATCCATCTAGTGGAAAAAACAACAAATAATGGTTGTTTGAGAATCAGGGTAAGGATTTAGATCCATCATCAATAAGTATAGTTTTGTTAGTAAAAGTTTATACTAACCAAGTGTGATGATTAACTAGGTGTTGTGAGCGAGAGAGTATCATTCTTCTTGTCATAAGGTGTGTAACCATACATTAAAATCTCATAGATCTACATATTTAAATATGATTATATAACAATGTGTTTGATAATGATTTTGGATACCATTCGGTGGTATATAATATTGAATATGTCTACCCCAATATTAGTTAAATTTTGCTATATGCATAAATGTGCAATAAGTATGACTATATTTTGATTTGTGGGGTAAATGGCATAAAATTGTATGATATGTATGTGCATGGGCATATGGGTATTATTGATGAAGGCGAAGTATTACGGTGGTTTTACCACATTCGGTGACTTCGGTCACATGTTTGAAATCCGGTGACTTCGGTCACGTATTTGAAATCCGGTGACCGGTCACATATGTGAATCTGGTGACTTGGTCACAAATATGAAATCTGGTGATTTCGGTCACAATTTTGTCTGGTGGCTTTGCCATAAAATTATAAAGCGATGTGCATGTTGATATGCAACAAGCGCCTTCGATGGTGTGTAGCGGATGGAGGTCGATTTAGTAATCCCGGTGTGTTGGTTAGTGCAATTGGTGTGTAGCGGATGGATATTTAGGTGGGCCGGGCTTGCATTTCATTTCATGTACATAACCATGTAATATTGAATGATTATTATTTGATCTGCTATGAAAATGGGCTTTTAAGCTAAATATGAGCTAAATGGGCTTTTGGGCCAAATATGACTTAAATGGGCCTATGAATAAATGTGTTATGAAAAATGGGCTTTTTGATGTATGTGTTACACATTGAGTTTATAACTCACCCGTTTATGGGATAACTTTTCAAATGATTAGTATTGCGATGGATCGGTCGGTGAAGGATTTGAGGTGGCCAATGCTCATATCAAGTATTTTGGAGATTTTCCAATTTAAACTTATTTAATTTGATTATTTAGACTTTATTATGGGTTTGCTATTTTTGTAATAAGGCCACTCTAAACTATTTTTAATTTTTGCGTTTGGACTTTTATTTTGCCATAAACAAATATCTATCAAATAACTAAATGGTTTTCGATTAATAATTTAAAAATGTTTTTGTTACTAATATTTATATGTGTTTTAAAGTAATTTCCATAATTTGGTTTTCTTTAATTTATTAACTCCTTCTAAAATAATGTTTTAAAAGACATAAATTTACTTTACAATTTGATTTCAACCTAAAATATTAAGTAAATGGTTTTCTACAAAATCATCAAGTTTTTCTTAAATAAAAGCGAAATTTGCTAAAGTTAGATTAGAGAACATAACAAATCCGGTCGAGCTTTTGAGCGGGATTTAGGGTGTTTCAACTTGGTATCGAGCCCGTTTTTAAACTCTCGGCCTTGGGTTTTGAAGCCCTAGCGTTTTCAAAATATGGCCCAAATGACTTTTGAAAGTTTTCTTAAGTTAAAATGGTTTTATAAGAGCATGGCACTTCGGGTTCTCAACTCGGATCCATCGGTATGCATATTTTTGATAAATGATATGAATGTTTGCTAAGCTTAAGGAAAATATACTTTAGAGACATGGACCCTAGGTGTATGTGTACTACTACGGAAAAACCGAATATCTATTTCATAAAACTTTCTTTTAATAAGAAGTGAAAAGATTCTAATACATAAGACTTTTAAGTAAGCAGAGATAAGACACGTAGTAGGCAGGGAGCTCTAGGGGCGTGGTGCGTCGTGGATGTGGAAGAGGAAAATGGCTTTGTCGAAACCAGTTCGATCTGGTCAAGGTTCCGAGAATGATGCTCCACCACCAACTGTTGGGGTGGATTTTCAAGAAACAAAATGAAGGAGGTGACACGATATCACAAAATTTGTCTTCTTGAGTTTTAGAACAGTAGTAGAAGCTAGTTCGAAATGGGTCTCGAAAGTCGATGGTGAGAGACTAAGATCGAATGGAGTGAGGTTTTCAGGAGGAGTATCTAGAGTAGCTCTAAATGTAGCGAATCTTTGGTTGGAAGCGATCGAGAGGATTATGGACGATTTAGGCACTCTTGAAGAGAAATTGAAAGTGCTATTTCACTTCTTCGTGATGAAGCCTACCAATGGTGGCTCACTATCAAAGAGAGTACCCCTGGATCACTGGATTGGGGGTATTTTAAGATTAAATTCGAAGGAAAATATGTTGGAGCTAGCTACATCGACTCGAGAGGAAGACATTTACGAATTTGGTCCAAGGAAACAAGTCGATAAATGAATATGAAGCGAAATTTTTGCGACTTAGCCGATATGCTAGAGGATAGTGGCTACAAAATATGAACAGTGCATCAGTTTGAAGATGGACTTAGAGATGAGCTACGAGTGATGATTGCTCACTGCATGAAAGAGATTTTGCAATCTTAGTGGAAAGGGCAAGAATTCTTTGAAGAGGTTAAGCAGGAAAGGCGAACCAGGGAGAGAGAGGCGGAATAAGAGTAAGAAGATTTGGGTCTTGAGGATCATCAAGAATTTTAGAAGAAACCAAGAAATGAAGGACCGCGAGGTTGACAGACTCTGGTGGACAAAATCGTGCTTGCGCCCAATGTGGAAAAATGCACTCGAGAGAATGTTGGAAAAAGACGGGATGTTTCAAATGCGAATTGAAAGATCATATGATCAAAGATTGCAGAAGAATTGGACAAGAACCGCCCAATAAGTTAGGGTGTTAATCAAAATTTGGCGGAGGTGAGCAATGACCGATAAGGGTCCGTGGTCCAAATGGAAGGAATAATAGCTCTGGTAGAGGTCGTGGAAATCAGGTAGAGGCTGTGGTAGCTCTGGCCGAGACGGCCGGTCTGTATATCACGGTTAAATCGCAGAAAAAGCGGTGACACACGATGTTATCAGGTACATTTACGATTCTGGGTTGCCCTTTATTGTTTTGATAGATATAGGGTCAACTCACTCTTATATCGCTAGTGAAGTATCTGGAACCTTGCATGCGACTTACGAGGCGTACCTAGGAAGATGGTATAGTCCTCTAGAATGACGATGATTATAGACAAACTTTTAAGGAAGTGCCTTTAGAAGTTCAAGGAGCATAATTTTGGTGATTTAATGGAGTTGCCATTGGAGAATTGACACGATCTTAGGCATGGGTGGCTTGTGAGTATCATGCAAATATTGTCTTTGCTATCGTGTCTTTATCTTGATGACAAAGAAGTTGTAGTGATGGGCGAAGGCGGAACCACTTATCTAATGTAGTATCTCGCTCTTAAGGCGGAAAAGATGGTTAGAAAAGGATGTGTAGCCTTCGATGTTGGTGAGTGCCTTGGAGGCTAAGGAAGCAAGTTGAGTCAATAAATTTGTAGATGTTTTCGAAGAACTTCGGGTTTGCCTCCGGATCGTAAGGTAGAATTGAAATTGATTTATTGCAGGAAGCGCGATTTCTATTGCTCCATATAGAATGGCACCAAGGAGTTAGTGGAACTTAAAGCTCGATTCAGGAGTTGCTTGATGTGATTTATCGACCTAGTGTATCTCATGGGGAGATCGGTCCTATTCGTGAAGAAGAAGGGCGGATCGATGAGGATGTGTATAGACTACTGGCGGTTGAATAAGTGACCATCAGAACAAGTATCCTTTGCCAGGATCGACGACTTTCGATCAACTTAGGGCTGCGGTATTCTCAAAGATTGATCTAAGGTGAGGTATCATCAACTTAAAGTGAAAAAGCGAATATCCATAAGGCGGCTTTTGAACTAGATATGGGCATTATGAATTTACGGTAATGCCATTGGATTGACAAAGCATGCATTCATGGATATGATGAAATGAATTTTCGACCCTACTTGGATCAATTCGTTGTGGTATTCATAGGCGACATCCTAGTGTATTCTAAGTCCGAAATGGAACATGATGAGCATCTTGGGATTGTGTTGCAAGTTTTAAGGAGAAGAAGTTGTATGCCAAATTCAGCAAGTGTGAATTTTGGTGAAAGAGATTGCATTTTAGGCCATGTGTGTCTCTGAAGGGATAAGGTGGATCCTCGGAAGATTGAGGTTGTACTAGATTGGAAACCACCTAAGTCCGTGGCTGAAGTTAAGTAGTTTCTTGGGGTTAGCGGATACTCTGAGAAGATTCGTTGAAGGATTTTCTTGATAACTACACCTTTAACGAAATTGTTGAGAAAGGAAGTACCTTTTGTGTGGGTGATAAGCAACAAGAGAGTTTTGAAAAGCTCGAAGGTTTTGGCTGAAGCTCGGTTTTGATTCATTTGAGGCGGAAAGGATTTTGTCGTGTATTGTGGCGCTTCTCACGGGATTAGGATGTGTTACGATGCAAGGCGGAAAGTGGTTACATATCGTCTCGACGCTTAAGACCTCACGAGGTTAATTACCGACGCATGATTTGGAATTGGCGGTGTAGTCTTTGCTCTTAAAGTTTGGAGACATTATCTCTCGGAGAAAAGTCGGTGATGAACACGGACCACAAAAGTCAAAATATCTCTTGACTCGAAAAAATGAATTTGATCTGACGAAGGTGGATAGAGTTGTTGAAAGACTTGTGGTGGCGGATGCTCTAAGTCGGAAAGTGGTGTCGATTTAAGGCGATGTTTGCATCTTAGTCTTTCTGATGGCGGAAGCTTGTTGGCGAGAACTTCAAGTTAAGCCGAGCATAGTTGAGTCAAGTAAAAGAGAAGCGATTAGTAGATGAAGATCGAGTGCAAAGCTTGGCGGTGAGTGGAAATTGGAAAATTTTGGTATAGCAGTGATGGGGTATTATGTTTTAAAGGTAAAGTCGTATCTTGGGGATCGAGGAATTGAGGCAAAGATTCTTGAGAGTCGCATAGTAGCCCTTATGCTATGCATCTGGAGGAAGTAAGTTATACAAAATTTGCGAGATCGGTTTGGTGGCCTAGTCTTAAGCGGAAGATTCTGAGTTTGTAGAAAAGTGCCTAACGTGCCGACAAGTTAAATTTGAACATCAAGTACCTTCGGGATTGCTTGATAGATAAAAGATTCCACACCATGGACTTTGTTAGTGGGCTTCCTCTTACGCCTACTAAAAGACTACTGTATGGGTGATAGTGGACCGATTAATGAAATCGCACATTTTATCGATTCGGGTTGATTACTCTTCGCGAAATTGGCGAAGTTATATGGTTGAGATTGTGAGATTGCATGGAGTGTCGTTGTCAATCATTTGGATAGAGATCGAGGTTTACGTCTCGGTTTTGGAAAGCATTGCATCGGGCTTTGGGCACAGATTGGACTTGATGCGGCATTTCACCCTCGATCGGACGGTCGATCGAAGAGTAATCAAATCTTAGAAGATATGTTAATGGGTTGTGTGATAGATTTCAAGGGAAGTTGGGAGGAATTATTACCGTTGGCAGAATTTGCGTACAACAACAGTTACCAAGTCAGTATTGAGATGGCACCATATGAAGCACTATATGGACGGAAGTGTCACACTCCTACATGTTGGACAAAATTAGGGGAACGTGAGATTTTGGGTCCAGAAATAGTGGCTGAATCTGAAGAAAAGGTTAAGGTAATCTGGGCTCGGTTAAAAGAAGCATCTGACAGACAAAAGTCGTACGCAGATCTAAATCGAGAAGAAATAGAGTTTCTTGTGGGGGACCAAGTTTTCCTAAAGGTTTCACCTTGGAAAAAGGTAATGAGATTTGATGCATAAGGGAAGCTAAGTCCAGTTCATTAGACCTTATCGGGTTTTGAAGCGGGTCGGATCGTGGCATATCAATTAGAATTGCCATCGAGTTGAAGCAAATGCATGATGTGTTCCATGTTTCAATGTTACGCCGTTATCGGTCGAGATCCATCTCATGTAGTGCCCGATCGGGAGGTGGAATTAAGACGGATCTATCATATGAAGAAAGCCAATTCAAATTCTAGGCGAGATGTAAAGGTTTCACGGAGAAAGTCGGTTCCTCTTGTCAAAGTACTATAGCGTAATCATGGATCGAAAGAAGCTTCGTGAGAGCAGGAGGAAGTGATGCTACTGACAATACCCTCACTTATTCGACCGGTAACCGAGGACGAAATTATTTTAAGGGGTAGAACTGTAACATCGATAATTAGGGTTATGCATTTTCTACTTAATTGAATGATGTTGCATGCTTAATTATTATTGAGTGTATTTTGGGAGTTATTTGAGCTTCATTAATTAAGTGAATGCTTAGTGAAACTTTTAATTTCTAATAATTAAGAGGAGCTAAACAAGTTAGGCCTTAAGAAATAATGACAAGGAGTTTTAAGCATAAGATGAGTAATTGGCAAGGTGGTTAGGATGCATGGATTAGTGCTTGAGGGAGAGGTTGAATCCCTAGCTAGCAAATGGGAAAAATTTTAGTTTTATGTTTCCTTCCCTATAGTGTCGGCCAAGAATGTTCTAGAGTGGATGAGTATTCTTTTATTTTGGCCATTTGACCATATGAAAAAGGAAGCTAGGAACTTATGGTATGGAATCATAAGAAGATGGTAAGAAAGGGGGACAAAGGCATGATATGTGGGCAATGTTTTGGAAGTTTGTTCATGGTCATTTGACCATGAACCTAGAAGCAACATAAGGGGCTAAGGGAGTGATTAATTGTGTTGGAAATTATAGAGATGATAGGGAAGAATCAAGGAGGAAAGAAGGGATTGTGTAGGCTATTGTGTTGGCGAATTTTGGTATGGGATTAGGGAGGTTTTAGTTGACCAAAGGTTGTCAATTATGCATTTTCCTTTGTCAATATTTTCTTCTCTTAGCGAAAATTGTCTATTGACATTTGATACAAAGTTTGCTTTGTTTTGGCCTTTGCATTTTGACCAAATAGGTATCTTTATTTCTTCTTTTCCTCTCAAAATTTTATCTCCTTTTGATACCAAATTATTGTCACTTTTGAAGACACTTCCTTTTCTTCCTCTCTAGTCCGAATTCAACTTTCACCAAAATCTTTCTCTCTCATTTTCTTTTCTTTCTTTTTCATTCTATTTCTCTCTTCTCTTTCCCTCTCATAGCAAAAACCACAAAGATCAAGAACCTTTTCTTCATTTCTTCCCTTGGCCGAATGAGCATAGGTTCCAAAACCAATCTCTTTTCTTTTGAAAAATCACCATCATCATCTTCTTTCTTTAATCTCTCTCTTTCTCTTTCTTTTCTTCCTTCTCTCTTCCTTCTCTTTTCATACTTCTTTCTTCTTCATTCTCAACCGAAACCACCATAGCCAAAGCATAATATTTCTCTCTTTTTGTTAAAGCCGAATCATCAATTCCTTTCTTCTTTTTGTTCAAGGCCGAACCTTCAAGTGAATCAAGTAAGGATTTTGTCAATCGTTTTCATGATCTTCTTCTTATTTTAGTCTCATAATCCTTTTATTTTTCTGTCCTAGGCCAAATCCTTTCGAGATCTTTGTTGAAGCCAACTTTTAAGAAGTGATCTTTCGAGATCATCAAGGTAAGGATTTTTAATTTCGATCATATCAATTCCTTTAGATAGACTACTAATCAACCTTATTTTTAGGGGTGATTTAAGACTAACAAGATAGGTAAGAAAAGAGGCATGCTGGTGTTTGGAAGAGAGGAGGTACTCTTTTACCATCAAACTACAAGCGAAGGCGATATCGGGTGTAAGAGACTTTCCAGGGTTGTGGACCCCTGCTAACGAGGAAGCGATTATTTGAAGTAGTGCGTACAATCAACCACTTTCCGTTGGTGGAGTATCGGTGGGTTTTGATCCATCTAGTGGAAAAACAACAAATATGATTGTTAGAGAATCCGAGGTAAGGATTTAGATCCATCATCAATAAGTATAGTTTTGTTAGTAAAGTTTATACTAACCAAGTGTGATGATTAACTAGGTGTTGACGGCGAGAGAGTATCATTCTCCTTTGTCATAAGGTGTGTAACCATACATTAAAATCTCATAGATCTACATATTTAAATGTGATTATATAACAATGTGTTTGATAATGATTTTGGATACCATTCGGTGGTATATAATATTGGTATGTCTACCCCAATATTAGTTAAATTTTGCTATATGCATAAATGTGCAATAAGTATGACTATATTTTGATTTGTGGGGTAAATGGCATAAAATTGTATGATATGTATGTGCATGGGCATATGGGTATTATTGATGAAGGGAAGTATTCTGGTGGTTTTACCACATTCGGTGACTTGATCACATGTTTGAAATCCGGTGACTTGATCAGCGTATTTGAAATCCAGTGACTTGGTCACATATGTGAATCTGGTGACTTCGGTCACAAATATGAAATCTGGTGACTTGGTCACAATTTTGTCTGGTGGCTTTGCCACAAAATTATAAGAGCGATGTGCATGTTGATTGCGACAGCGCCTTCGATGGTGTGTAGCGGATGGAGGGTCGATTTAGTAATCCCACGGTGTGTTGGTTGGTATGGGTGGTGTGTGGCGGATGGATATTTAGGTGGGCGAACTTGCATTTCATTTCATGTACATAACCATGTAATATTGAATGATTATTATTTGATCTGCTATGAAAATGGGCTTTTAAGCTAAATATGAGCTAAATGGGCTTTTGGGCCAAATATGACTTAAATGGGCCTATGAATAAATGTGTTATGAAAAATGGGCTTTTTGATGTATGTGTTACACATTGAGTTTATAACTCACCCATTTTATGGGATAACTTTTCGAGATGATTAAGTAGTCGATGGATCGGGTCGGCAAGGATTTAGGGTGGCCAATGCTCGTATCAAGTATTTTGGAGATTTTCCAATTTAAACTTATTTAATTTGATTATTTAGACTTTATTATGGGTTTGCTATTTTTGTAATAAGGCCACTATAAACCTGTTTTTAATTTTTGCGTTTGGACTTTTATTTTGCCATAAACAAATATCTATCAAATAACTAAATGGTTTTAGATTAATAATTTAAAAATGTTTTTGTTACTAATATATATATATATATATGTGTTTTAAAGTAATTTCCATAATTTGGTTTTCTTTAATTTATTAACTCCTTCTAAAATAATGTTTTAAAAGACATAAATTTATTTTACAATTTGATTTCAACCTAAAATATTAAGTAAATCGCTTTTCTACAAAAATCATCAAGTTTTCTTAAATAAAGCGAGAATTTGCTAAAGTTAGATTCGAGGAACATAACAAATCGATCGGGCTTTTGGGTAGGGTCTAGGGTGTTTCAATATTTCTTTAAGACTTTATCAAATTGACTATTGCAAAAGTGAGTACCCCTATCACTAATAATTGCTCTGGGTGTTCCAAATCGAGAGAAGAGTTTCTTCAGAAGCCTTACTACTAATCTAGCATCGTTAGTAGGTAAAGCTTGGGCTTCCACCCATTTTAACACATAGTCTATGGCTACTAAGATGTATTTATTTCCAAATGAACTAGGAAATGGACCCATAAAATCAATACCCCATACATCGAATATTTCACATTATAGTATATATGTTTGGGGCATCTCATCGCGTTTAGAGATATTACCTATTCTCTGGCATTTATCACATGAAGCAACATACTTGTTGGCATCTTTAAATAGAGTTGTCCAATAAAAACCTGATTCGAGTGTTTTGTGTGCTGCCTTAATCCCGCTGTAATGCCCTCCTGAAGGTCCTGAATAAGAATGTTCTAGGATTTTGCTTGCTTCTTCTTTTGTGGCACATCTTCAAATTATTTGATCTGCACATATACGGAAAAGAAAAGGATCTTCCCAGAAATAGTTTTTCGCATCAGCAAAGAATCGCTTTTTTTGATGATGTGTTAACCTTTTTGGTAAGACGTTAGCAGCTAAGTAATTTGCAATATTTGAAAACCAAGGCACATCAGAGTTGGTTATAGAAAAGAGTTGTTCTTCAGGAAACGAGTCGTTTATCTCACTTTTGTCTCGTTCTTTGATATGCAGGTTTTCAAGCCTAGAAAGATGGTCTGCTGCAAGATTTTCAACTCCTTTCTTATCTTGAATTTCTAAGTCAAATTCCTATAAGAGTAGAATCCATCTTATAAGTCAAGGTTTTGCATTAGGTTTAATTAAAAGATAGTGAAGAGCTGAATGGTCAGTGTAGACGAAAATTTTAGATAGGATCAAATATTGTCTAAATTTATCAAATGCAAAGACTACAGCTAGCAATTATTTTTCTGTGGTTGTGTAATTTTCTCGTGCTGCTGTTAATGTCTTGCTAGCGTAATAAATTGGCTGGAAGTGCTTGTCTCTTCGCTGTCCCAAAATTGCACCTACTGTAAAATCAATCGTATTACACATTAGTTCAAACGATAAGTTTCAATCAGGTGCAATTATAATTGGAGAATTTATTAATTTATCTTTGAGGATATTAAATGCGTCTAAACATTCCTGATCAAAATTGAAAGGTACATCTTTTTCTAGTAGTTTTGTTAAAGGTTTAGCTATTTTGGAGAAATTTTGATTAATCTTCTATAAAATCTAGCATGTCCTAAAAAGCTTCTAATAGCCTTAATTGAACTAGGAAGAGGTAGTTTTTCTATGGTTTCAACCTTTGCTTTATCTACCTCAATCCCCTTACTAGAAATTTTATGTCCTAACACAATCCCCTCTCAAACCATAAAGTGACACTTTTCCCAATTTAAAACAAGGTTCGTTTCCTCACACCTCATTAGAACTCGTTTTAAATTTTTAAGGCAAAGATGGAAAGATTTACCAAATACCCAAAAGTCATCCATAAAATCCTCCATAATGTCTTCCACAAGTTCATCAAGTATGGCTATCATGTAGCGCTGAAAAGTAGCAGGAGCATTACATAATCTGAAAGGCATTCTACGATAAGCAAATGTACCACATGGACATATAAATGTAGTCTTCTCTTGATCCTCAGGGGCTATTGGGATTTGAAAGTAGCCGGAAAGCCCATCCAGGAAGCAGTAGTACATGTGCTCGGATTATCTCTCTAACATCTGATCAGTAAAGGAAAAAAGAAGTGATCTTTTCTGGTCGCGTCGTTCAGCTTCCTATAGTTAATATAGACTTTCCAGCCTGTGACTGTTCTTGTAGGAATCAATTCATTCTTTTCGTTTGCTACAACAGTCATGCCTCCTTTCTTTGGAACGACCTGCACAGGACTTACCCAAGTACTGTCAGAAATAGGATAAATTATTCTAGCATCTAGAAGTTTAATTACCTCATCTTTAACAACTTCTTTCGCGTTGGGATTCAATCGTCTCTGAGCTGCACACATGGTTTATACTCCTCTTCCATTAGAATTCTGTGGGTGAAAAATGATGGGCTTATTCCTTAATGTCATAAATTTTCCAAGCTATGGCTCTTTTATCTTCCTTTAGTACCTGTAGCAACTCGTCTTTCTCTTTGGGTTTTAGTTCCGAATAGATAATTGCTGGTAGTGTAGAATTATCCCCGGGGATGCATATTCTAAGTGTTTTGGCAACTGTTTTAATTCTAATTTGGGTAGCTCATCAATAGAGGGTTTTTGTTTTAGTTCGTTATTGATTTCAATGCCTCTTCTTTCGTTTGTCTAGGGGGAAATGTGTTAGAATCCAATTCATTGGTATCATCATTTATGCCCTCATCTTGAGTAAGACACAATTCCATCGTGTCATTATGTATGATTTCCTGTAAAGAATCTTGAATAGAATGATCAATAGCACCAATAACATAACAGGAATCATCTTGTTCTCTAGAATATCGCATAGCATCATAAATTTAAAAACAATTTCTTCGTTGCCTACTCTTAATGCAAGTTTGTCATCACCTACATCAATAGCAACCCTGGAAGTAGCTAAAAAGGGGTGTCCCAAAATTAAAGGTACCGCAACGTTTTCATCCATGTCAAGCACAACAAAATCAACAAGGAATATAAATTTATCAACTTTTACCAGAATATCTTCGATAATTCCCCTAGGGTATTTAATAGATTTGTCAGCTAACTAAATACTCATCCTAGAGGGTTTAGTGTAACATCCTAAAATTGGGCTTAGTAGGATTGGGCCCAATGGGCCTTGGGTGTAGGAATGTTTAAAATTTTGAGAACAAAAGAATGGAATTATTGCAAATTGGACTTATAAGCTAAGTGAATTTGGAAGGTTACAAGGTTTTTATGAAGTCTCGGGTTTAATTGGGCCTTAGGAAAAATTTGGTATTTTAGCACTTTAAGGAGATGGAGTAAGTGACCCTAAAGCATATGCAAATAAATGAATAAATGGTTAGCATAAATGAGCTTATGGTAAAAGGGTTATGGCGCCACATGAGGTACCTTGAGGGAAGAGGTTCAAATCACTTTGTGTGCAATTTGACTTTTATTTTTGCTTCCCTTCTTTATTGTGTCGGTCAAGGAGTAATTTTGGCAAGGGTGGACTTCATTATTTTGGTAAGGTGGCTAGGGAAAGGAATCAAAAGAAAAAGGGAATGTAGGGGGAACATGTGGCATATTTCAAGGGAAAGGTTATGGAAAGGGTGGTTGGCAAAGTTTTTGACCTTTAGAGCATGTATGTAGATGGTTTTAGAGGCTATAGAGTGATAGCTGAAATTGCTTAGTCTTTTGGTAGGATTTTGGTGTTGATTAGGCCAAAAATCACTTTTACCTAATTGGTGTTTTCTCTCAATCCTTTTTTTTTCTTTGTGCCGAAATTCCTAGCCTTGGTGATCATATTTTCTCCTTTCATTTTACTTTGGCTGAATTCTTCAAGCACATTTGTGCATCTTCTTACTATAACACCCCAAACCCGGTCTATGCGTAAAGACGAGATTTGGTTTGTTACATAGATCGAACTATCTTAAGGTAAATCGAAAATTTCAAAATCATCGTTTTATTTATAAGGTTTAAATATAACCAAAAGAGTATTTTAAATTTTATGAATATGAGAAAAACATTAGTTGAAAATATCATTAATACTAAATTGTTAAAATCTTTAAAGTAATTTGATAGGAGTTTCAAATATTTACAATTTTAAATATTTAGATAAAGGAATTTCATATATTTGAAAACCCAAATTATTTTAAGAAAACAAAATTATTATAAGCCCAAATTAATAGTCCAAAAACATAATTTAAATCCATCCCACATAAAATCCATAAAATATTTATAGAGGCCTTATTACATCAAACCCATAATAGTAAATTATAAAAGTCTTTAATAAAAGTTCAAAGTTTAATTAACCCTTATTTGTAGTATGGCCTCCACGAAGTCATCCTCGGCCCAAGTCCACGTCAATTTCCATTACGAAATGAAAAATTTGAGGAGTGAGTTACTTAGAACTCGGTGTATAACTCACTTACTTATTCATTGGGCCAAATCATCAAATCATAGTTTTGGGCTTGAGCCCATTAGCAGGATTAATAATATAAATAATAACATGTATGCAAAAAAAAAATGAAGTTCCCAACCCCAAACCTAATTTCCATCCGCTACACACCCCCGTACCAACCATCACACCTATGGGGATCAAGTCAACCCACCCCGCCATCACACCAATCGTAGGCATTAAGCCATTTTATATTTGTGGCAGAGCCACCGAACTAGAGGCATTGAGCCATTAATCATTTTGTGGCAAAGCCACCGAACTAGAGGCAAATAGCCATTTAATTATTTTGTGGCAGAGCCACCGAACTAGATTTTGGCAACAGGCCTTTCTTCTCTTCTTTATTAATCCCAACCCATGCAACATGTATGCAAAAATTTGTCTATGTTCAAATGATGATTTTATCAAAAGATTTAAATAACATAAGAGTCAATATTTCTAGTTTTTGTTAAGGCCCAAAATTTCGAAATAGCATTTAGCCCATTTAGCAATCTAGCATTTTAAACCCAATTTACGATATAACTAAGAGTTTGGCCCATTTAACAATTTATCAGGCTTTTCGGCCCATTTAATAATTTATCAGGCTTTTCGGCCCATTTAACAATTTATCAGGCTTTTCGGCCCATTTATCGATCTAGCAGAGATTTAGGCCCATTTATCGATCTAGTAGAGATTTGACCCATTTATCGATCTAGCGAGATTTGACCCATTTATCGATCTAGCGATTTTGACCCATTTATCGATCTAGCGATTTACGATTTATCGATCTAGCCCATTTATCCATCTATCGATCTAGCGATTTTTACCATTTACTAACTAACATATTTTTTACCATTTTACGAGGCATAAAATTTACATATTAACAACTAACTTCACGAGGCATTTTCATAATTTTCACAATTTTAATCATTTTCATGTATTTTCATTGAGATACCAATTAATACGTATTATACCGATTTAGTCGTTTTACGATTTTACTCAATACCACGAATGACATCCAACAGAAAAGTGTGAAGTTACACACCTTGATATCGTGAGTACTAAACCTTCCAGCTCTTCAACACCTAAACATAATACGATCTATTAGAACACTATCATTTATCAAAAAATATTCTATTGGGATTTGATCCAAATCCTTACCCTTTGATTTTGAATCACTTCTTTTTGATTTCTCCTCGTTTATCGATTAGTTGCTCATGAGAATCCACTAACGATACAAAGGCTCGAAATACGAACTACTTCAAATAATTGATTTCCCTCGGTTGATGGTCCGTAACCGGTGGAAAATCTCAAATTCGAAATAGCCCTTCGTTTATAAATAGGGATTTGCGAACCGCCCTCTTCGAAGGCTATGGGTACGCCCTTTTACGCCTATCTTGAAAATCTCTAAAGATATACAATCATTAGTCCGATTACCAATATTGAAATATGGTTAACGATTGGTAAGGTTTGAGATTTGACTTACCACTATTTGTCTTCGTTCATCGAAAAACGATCGAATTATAGCGTACCTAAAACGAGATCAATTAATACTATACTAATATAATTAATATAAATCCTTAAGAGAAAACTCTTTACCTTGATTCTTGAGATTGATTCCAAAGTTCCAAAATTCTAAAGATCTCCTTGAGTTTCTACCTTCCAAAGTTTCCCTAATATCCATGATTGAAATAGAAATTGAGTAAGAATAATTCGGTATGGTCAAAGAAAATGAAAGAAATTTTCGACAAAGATTGGGTTAACATTCGGCCATGGATAAAATAAAAGGGAAAAGTTTGTTTGAGAATTTCCTTTTCGTTAAGAGAAAGAGATGAAAAAGGGTAGAAGAATATATGGTGTTTATGTTTGGATTCTTTTCAAGAACGGAAGATGAACAAAGAATTGAAATTGGAGACTTATGTGCAATCAGCAAAGGTGAAAGAAAAAGAAGAAAATTAGTTTTCTATGTGATGATGGTTTCGGCACTAGGGGGAAATTTTTTTAGAGAATTGAGACCTAAATGGTCAAAACCCGAGTGACCAAAAGAAAAGAGAACCAAAACAAAAATTTGTTTACCTTCTTCAATAGGCATTCGGCTAAGGGAAGGAAATATGAGAGAAGCAAGTTTTCAAAAGAAAAGAAAAATTTTACAAATGGCCAAAGAAGACAATATGCCTAACTAGCCCCCCCAATTCAACTAAATGTCTTCAAAAATTCGGCCAGCCCTTTGCCCAAAAACCGTCCACACCAACCTTTTGCCACCCTTTCTTTCCATAGCACACTCCCCCTTTCAAGCCATTTGTTCCCCTAACTTTCCTTATTCTAATGATTTCTTTCCTCATCTTAGATATTTCCTTAATCTTTTAGCCATCATACCAAAAATAAAGAAGTCAAACTTCCCATGTTTGCTTCTTTGCCGACACTTGATAGATGGAAGCAAAAAATAAAATTTTTCAAGTTGCAAGCTAGAAGATTCGAACCTCCTCCCTCATGTCTAAGTCATGGCGCCATCACCACTATGCTATTAACTCATCTTATGCCATCTTTTAGCACTTTAGTTAATTTAAGTCTTAAGGTCATTTAAAATTCTTTACTCTAAAGTACACTTGAATAATAATATTTAGTCTAACTCCAAGTAACCCGAACTATCATTTAGTAACATAATGATACTTAATTATTTAGGATGTTACAATTCTACCCCCTTAAAGAAAATTTCATCCTTGAAATTTATCTGATTAAAAGAGGTGAGGATATTGCTATCGAATAGCTTCCTCAGGTTCCCGCGTAGCTTCCTCTGCTCCGTGATTACGCCATAAAACTTTGACCAATGGCACAGTCTTCTTTCTTAGCACCTTAGCATCCCAGTCTAAAATTCCCACTGGTTCTTCTTCAAAAGACAAGTCTGCATTTAATTCCACTTCCTCAACCGATACTATATGAGATGGATCCGATCTATAGCCTCTCAGCATGGAAACATGGAAAACATTATGAATTTGACCCAACTCCGGAGGTAATTCAATTTGATTAGCCACTGGGCCAACACGCTTCATCACACGATATGGCCCGATGAACCTAGGGCTCAGCTTGCCCTTCTTTCCAAATCTGAAAATCTTCTTCCGAGGTGAGACCTTCAAGAAGACTTGCTCTCCCATAGCAAACTCGATATCTTTTTGCTTCAAATCAGCATACGATTTCTGTCTATTTGAGGCTTCCTTTAACCGTGCTCGAATAACTTTTACCTTTTCCTCTGTTTCAGAAATCAAATCAGGACCCAATATCTGTCGTTTGCCCAATTCAGTCCAACAGGTAGGAGTACGGCACCTACGACCATACAATGCCTTATAGGGTGCCATCTGAATGCTAGACTGATAGCTATTATTATACGCGAATTCTGCCAATGGTAGAAAATCCTCCCAACTACCTCTGAAGTCGATCACACATCCCATTAACATGTCTTCCAATATCTGAATTACTCTTTCCACTGTCCATCAGACTGAGGATGAAAAGCCGTACTGAAATTCAACTTTGTCCCCAAGGCTTCATGCAAAGCTTTCCAAAATCGTGACATAAACCTAGGATCACATCGATATAATAGACATTGGTACCCAATGCAACCTCACGATTTCGGATACATATAACTTAGCCAATTTACGCAATGAATAATCCGTCTGAACCGGAAGAAAATGGCGGTCTTAGTCAAATGATCAACTATTACCCATACGAAATTTTTCTTAGTAGGTGTTAAAGGTAACCCACTAACAAAATCCATAGTTATCCCTCCCATTTCCAAAGAGGAATCTTTCTTGGTTGTAACAAACACGATGGTAATTGATGCTCGCCTTCACTTGCGACAAGTCAAACATTTTCCTACAAACTCAAAAATCTCCGCTTCAACCCTAGCCACCAATCATTCACGAAGATCTCGATACATCTTATTTCCTCCGGGGTGCATAGCATAAGACTCTTGTGTGCCTCCGTAGAATCATTTGTCCCAATTAAGTCTTTAGGCATACAAACCCTTCCACGAAAGCACTGAGACTTCATTCATATTTATACCAAAATCCTCTATTTCACCCCTTTCAACTTGTTGAAATAAAAGTTCCAACTTTTTATCTGATGTCTACTTTTCCTTGATTTGTTCCAGCCACATAGGCTTCACCTAAAGTTCTGCTAAAAAACTACCATCCTCATACAAACTTAAATGAGCAAACATTGCTCTTAAATCAGATACTGCCTTACGACTTAACGCGTCAGCTACCATATTAGCCTTTCCAGGATGATATTCGATTGAGAAATCATAGTCCTTTAATAATTCCGCCCATCTTCTTTGTCTCAAATTCAACTCCTTTTGGGTAAGGAGATACTTAAGACTCTTGTGATCTGTGTAGATAATAGACTTCTCATCGTAGAGATAGTGCCTCCAAATCTTTAAAGCAAAAACCACCGCAGCTAACTCCAGATCATGAGTAGGGTAGTTTACTTCGTGCGGTCTCAATTGACGAGAAGCATAAGCCACCACCTTTCCATTTTGCATTAGCACACAACCCGCACCCGTGTGAGACACATCACAATAAGCAGTGAATTCTTTTCGACCTCTGGTGAATCAAACCGAGCTTAAATCGGAATCTTCTTCAACTTCTCGAAACTCTCTTGTTGTTTTTAGGTCAATTATCTGAAACTCCTTTCCATAATAGTTTAGTTAGGGGTGCGACAATCAACGAAAACCCTTAACAAAGCGTCTATAATAACCACCAGACCCAAGAAACTCCAAATTTCAGCTACCGATGTTGGTGGTTTCCAATCCAAAATAGCCTCAATCTTGAGGATCCACCCTTATTCCTTGGTGATACCACATGACCCAAGAAAGTCACTTCCTTTAGCCAAAATTAGCATTCTTGAATTTGGCATAAAGTCGCTTATCACGTAAGTAGTTGCAATACTATCGCAAATCGTGTCATGCTCCTCATCATTTCTTGAATAAACCAAAATGTCATCTATGAACACTACCACAAACCGGTCTAAATATGGTTGAAAGACTCGGTTCATCATGTCCATAAATGCGGCTAGTGCATTGGTTAATCCAAACGGCATCACTACAAGCTCATAATGTCCGTAACGAGTTCAAAATGCCGTCTTATAAATATCTACTTCTTTCACCTTAAGCTGGTGATAACCCGATCTCAAATCAATTTTGGAGAAAACTGAAGCTCCCTTCAATTGATCAAACAGGTCATCAATTCTCGGCAAAGGATACCTATTCTTGATCGTCAATTTATTCAATTGTCTGTAATCAATGCACATACGCATTGATCCATCCTTCTTCTTGACGAACAAAACTGGTGCTCCCCACGGAGACACACTCGATCGTATAAATCCCCGATCCAGTAATTCTTGAATTTGAGCTTTAAGCTCTGCCAACTCCTTGATTGCCATTCTATAAGGTGCAATGGACCTTTGGAGTCGCTTAGAACAAAGCTCAATGCCAAATTCTACTTCCGATCTCGAGGTATACGGAAAGTTCTTGAGAAATACATCTAGAAATTCCTTCACCGTTCTCACATCATCCACAGATATCTCTTTGGCATCCAAAGCACAAATAAAGGCTAGGAATGCTCCATACCCTTTTCGCACCAACATTTCTGCCTTCAACGTCGATACCACGTTCGCCAAGTAGTTCCTTCGTTCACCAATCATTATGACTTCCTTATCGTTTGAGGTTCTTATTGACATCCGTTTCTCAGCACAATCCAAATGCGCCCGATGTTTAACCAACCAATCCATGCCCAGAATGAGGTCAAACTCGCCGAAAGGCAATTCCATCAAATTCGCCAAGAATACCTCCTCTTGAATTTCTAAAGTGCGTCTTTAAGCAGTTAATTTATAATTCTGAACGTCCTAAAGGACTAATTCTCATCATCTCACTATCGGTAATTTTAGATTTTAGATTTAGGTTTCGGATATGGCACTAGCAATATACGAGTGTGTAGAACCAATATCTATTAAGGCAGTAACAAGTACATCGAATATGAAGAACGTACCAGTTATTACATCAGGTGCATTGCCATCCTCGCGGCGTCTAACTGCATAGACTAGTCCAGGCTATCTTGCATCCGTGTTACCTCTAGGACCATTGCCTCGACCCGGTGCACCCTGACCACGTCCAGCCCCATTACCACCATGACCTGGTCCACGACCTCTCGGTGGCTGCTGAGTACCTCTGGCTGACTGTACATCATTATTACGAACTTCCTGAGTCGTATCCATACGTCGAGGGCAGTTTCTATACTTGTGATCCATTGAGCCACATTTGTAACAAGTGCCCGTTTTTCTCCAGCACTCTCTAGAATGCCTTTTCCCACATTCAGTATAATCTCGACCTCGATTATTAGTTACAGGTGCTCTACCTTGAGCTGATTCATCATTTCGAGGCCTCTTCTAAAATCTCTTTGAAGAACACCGATTTGTGTCTCTCTCTTGTTTCTAAATCTTTCTCGATTCTGACGTTCTGAGTTCTTAGCCTCTTCGGCTATCTTGGCCTTCTCCACAAGTGTGGCAAAAGTTCTAACTTGTTGTGGGGCAATCAGAACCATCAACTCATCATTTAGCCCATCCTCGAAACGCACATAACGTTTGTGATCTGTTGACACTATTGTCCGAGCATATCGACTCAAGCGTAGAAACTCAGCCCCATACGCTACCACTATCTTACTCCCTTGGACAAGATTCAGAAATTCCTTCCTTCGGGCGTCTACATAACTCGTTCCAACATATTTCCCTTAGAAGGTAGCTTTAAAGAATTCCCAAGTAATCAGTGCAGCTTTGGTGCCTTCTCGAACAGTAAGCCACCACTGATATGCCTCGTCTCTTAACAAGGACACAGCTCCTTTCAGTTTCTGCTCAACAGTGCATTCCATATCATCCATAATCCGCTCCACAGCTTCGAGCCAATATTCAGCCACATTCGGGGCTACACCGAAAACTCCTCTAAAAACTTCTGCATTATTTGACTTGAGTCGTTCCGAAATTGACCCACGAGTTGTTGGCCCAATTCTAGTTCCAGCGACCCTTTCTAGGACTCGCAGCATTGCTTGTGTCAAGGCATTATCTTCTTTCATATGATCGCGTGATCCTGTCTCACTCTCAAATGATGCAGGTGCATCCATTTTCGACATATGATTTGGTGCTTCAGTTGCACCTCTAACACCTCGTCCTCTTCCACGGCCATGTCTACCGCGTCCACGACCACGTCCTCTAGTGCTCATGATGACTAATTCGATTTAATCTGATTACAAGTTTTATGAATCAAAAAATTTGTTTCAGTGTTTATTAACGATGTTTTATGAGATTTGAGAGATAAAGTTGTTTTTCGCAACACATCCTAAAGTCTCAATCTCTACGAACTTTAACATCTAAAACTAGAAGTTCTAGAGTGTTCCTATGATCATATCATCATCATAATAATCATTTAACAATGAATACTTACTTGACTTGGTGCTTGGATGCTTGTGATGCCATCTTGATCTTTAAAACATAATTGAATGATTTCATGCAAAAATTATTTGTGAACCTAACCACAGTCGAGTTTTTGAAATTGGCTCTGATACCATTAAATGTAACACCCCAAACCCGGTCTATGCGTAAAGACGAGATTTGGTTTGTTACATAGATCGAACTATCTTAAGGTAAATCGAAAATTTCAAAATCATCGTTTTATTTATAAGGTTTAAAAATAACCAAAAGAGTATTTTAAATTTTATGAATATGAGTAAAACATTAGTTGAAAATATCATTAATACTAAATTGTTAAAATCTTTAAAGTAATTTGATAAGAGTTTCAAATATTTACAATTTTAAATATTTAGATAAAGGAATTTCATATATTTGAAAACCCAAATTATTTTAAGAAAACAAAATTATTATAAGCCCAAATTAATAGTCCAAAAGCATAATTTAAATCCATCCACACATAAAATCCATAAAATATTTATAGAGGCCTTATTACATCAAGCCCATAATAGTAAATTATAAAAAGTCTTTAATAAAAGTTCAAAGTTTAATTAACCCTTATTTGTAGTATGGCCTCCATGAAGTCATCCTCGGCCCAAGTCCACGTCAATTTCCATTACCTAAATGAAAAATTTGATGGAGTGAGTTACTTAGAACTCAGTGTATAACTCACTTACTTATTCATTGGGCCAAATCATCAAATCATAGTTTTGGGCTTGAGCCCATTAGCAGGATTAATAATATAAATAATAACATGTATGCAAAAAAAAAAAAAATGAAGTTCCTAACCCCAAACCTAATTTCCATCCACTACACACCCCCGTACCAACCATTACACCTATGGGGATCAAGTCAACCCACCTCGCCATCACACCAATCACAGGCATTAAGCCATTTTATATTTGTGGCAGAGCCACCGAACTAGATTGTGACAAAGTCACCGAACTAGAGGCATTGAGCAATTAATCATTTTGTGGCAAAGCCACCGAACTAGAGGCAAATAGCCATTTAATTATTTTGTGGCAGAGCCACCGAACTAGATTTTGGCAACAGGCCTTTCGTCTCTTCTTTATTAATCCCAACCCATGCAACATGTATGCAAAAATTTGTCTATGTTCAAATGATGATTTTATCAAAAGATTTAAATAACATAAGAGTCAATATTTCTAGTTTTTGCTAAGGCCCAAAATTTTGAAATAGCAATCAACCCATTTAGCAATCTAGCATTTTAAACCCAATTTACGATCTAACTAAGAGTTTGGCCCATTTAACAATTTATCAGGCTTTTCGGCCCATTTAATAATTTATCAGGCTTTTCGGCCCATTTAACAATTTATCAGGCTTTTCGGCCCATTTATCGATCTAGCAGAGATTTAGGCCCATTTATCGATCTAGCGAGATTTGGCCCATTTATCGATCTAGCGTAGATTTGACCCATTTATCGATCTAGCAGAGATTTCGGCCCATTTTACTAACTAGCATATTTTTCGCCCATTTTTACGAGGCATAAAATTTACATATTAACAACTAACTTCACGAGGGCATTTTCATAATTTTCATAATTTTAATCGTTTTCATGTATTTTCACCGAGATACCAATTAATACATATTATACCGATTTAATCGTTTTTACGATTTTACTCAATACCATGAATGACATCCAACCCGAGAAAAGTGTGAAGTTACACACCTTGATATCGTGAGTACTAAACCTTCCCGCTCTTCAACACCTAAACATAATACGATCTATTAGAACACTATCATTTATCAAAAAATATTCTATTGGGATTCGATCCAAATCTTTACCCCTTTGATTTTGAATCACTTCTATTTTCGGTTTCTCCTCGTTTATCGATTCGTTGCTCTCGAGAATCCACTAACGTACAAAGGCTCGAAGTACGAACTACTTCAAATAATTGATTTCCCTCGGTTGATGGTTCGTAACCGGTGGAAAATCTCGATTCAAAACAACCTTTCGTTTATAAATAGGGATTTACTAACCGCCTCTTTCAAGGCTATGGACCGCCTTTTACGCCCTATCTTGAAAATCTCTAAAGATATACGATCATTAGTCCGATTACCAATATTGAAATATGGTTAACGATTGGTAAGGTTTGAGATTTGACTTACCACTATTTGCCTTCGTTCCTCGAAAAATGATCGAATGATAGCGTCCCTAAAACGAGATCGATTAATACTATACTAATATAATTAATATAAATCCTTAAGAGAAAACTCCTTACCTTGATTCTTGAGATTGATTCCAAAGTTCCAAAATTCTAAAGATCTCCTTGAGTTTCTACCTTCCAAAGTTTCCTTAATATCCACGATTGAAATAGAAATTGAGTAAGAATAATTAGGTATGGTCAAAGAAAATGAAAGAAATTTTTGACAAAGTTTGGGTTAACATTCGGCCATGGATAAAATAAAAGGGAAAAGTTTGTTTGAGAATTTCCTTTTTGTTAAGAGAAAGAGATGAAAAAGGGTAGAAGAATATATGGTGTTTATGTTTGGATTCTTTTCAAGAACGAAAGATGAACAAAGAATTGAAATTGGAGACTTATGTGCAATCGACAAAGGTGAAAGAAAAAGAAGAAAATTAGTTTTCTATGTGATGATGGTTTCGGCACTAGGGGAAAATTTTTTTAGAGAATTGAGACCTAAATGGTCAAAACCCGAGTGACCAAAAGAAAAGAGAACCAAAACAAAAATTTGTTTACCTTTTTCAATAGGCATTCGGCTAAGGGAAGGAAATATGAGAGAAGCAAGTTTTCAAAAGAAAAGAAAAATTTTACAAATGACCAAAGAAGAGAATATGCCTAACTAGCCCCCCCTAATTCAACTAAATGTCTTCAAAAATTCGGCCAGCCCTTTGCCCAAAAATCGCCCACATACTTGGCTATCAAAGGCCAACCTTTTGCCACCCTTTCTTTCCATAGCACACTCCCCCTTTCAAGCCATTTGTTCCCCTAACTTTCCTTATTCTAATGATTTCTTTCCTCATCTTAGATATTTCCTTAATCTTTTAGCCATCATACCAAAAATAAAGAAGTCAAACTTCCCATGTTTGCTTCTTTGCCGACACTTGATAGATGGAAGCAAACAATAAAATTTTTCAAGTTGCAAGCTAGAAGATTCGAACCTCCTCCCTCATGTCTAAGTCATGGCGCCATCACCACTATGCTATTAACTCATCTTATGCCATCTTTTAGCACTTTAATTAATTTAAGTCTTAAGGTCATTTAAAATTCTTTACTCTAAAGTACACTTGAATAATAATATTTATTCTAACTCCAAGTAACCCGAACTATCATTTAGTAACATAATGATACTCAATTATTTAGGATGTTACACTTACTCTTTTGTTTGATCAAGATTTTCATCTCTTGTTTATCTCCCTCTTGATAGCCGAACATTCATTTTCATTTTCTTTATAAACAAAACTCTCATTTCCTTTCTACCTTTCTTCTCATCCGTACTTACATTCAATCTTTGATCAATTGGTAAGTGTTCTCCCAACATTTATCTCGTTTTCTTTCTCTTGGTGCCGAATATAAGTTTTGATTTGGGAGGAACCGAATCATCATATTTTTGTACTCGCTCCAATAAGATCATTTCTTTCTTTGTAGTGGTATAGAGGAGTGCCAATTTTCTACCACATCGCTTAATCGACCTTAGCCATAGGAAGATCGTGTGAAACGGAAATTTCATTGTTCAAGGTAAGGAAGCTCTCTCATAGTCTTTTTCAATAACTTCCTTGGTTATTGTATTAAGAGGATTGAAGGATAATTAATCGACTATATGTTTTAGGTACTTAATCGCTCGATCTATCCCTCGTAATAAGAGACTCAGATTTTTGGTAAGTGATATAGATTTTTAATCAATCAAAATATTGGTTGAAGAGGTAAATTGAGTTTTGGATTAATTGTTGACCGATTGTATCTTTAGGTGCCGCGGAGAATATCGTGTTATGGATTCCAAATAAGGTGTGTAATCTCGTACCCTTCCGAATATATGTTTGAAATGGTGTGTACGTCTCACATCTCTTTGAAAGTTTACATGAAATATTCTGTGATTCGATAGAAATACCGAATAAAACCGATAACCGGCATCCGTGATCACTCGGGAGTGCATATATTCGTAGTGGTAATTGTATTTTGTAATAAAACAGTTTTAGTCAGAAATAGTGATGTGTATTTGAAAAATCACGAAAAATTGGATAAAAGGAATTACAAAGTGAGTAAGATATCATATTAAATCTTACTGTGCCTGCTTTAATATGGAAGAAATGGAGAAGGAAAAGAAATATTATATTCTTAGATATGTTAATTTTAGTGAGACTAGTTCTGAATGATTTTGTGGTTCCCTGATCTGTTTTGGAAAAATCATATAAAATTGTACAAAGTGAATTATGGGACATAAATTATATGTATGGATTCCTTATTGAACCCATTTTCGATGGAAACAAGTGGGAGCAGTAGATGAAAAGCGTATAGTAAGATATTTGTGATTAAGAAAAGAGAGGTCAGAATCATTGGACAGTGAAACAAGGAAAACTTTAAGGAATAAACTGTACTAATTGGCTAAGCTAAAAATTCTGGAAAAATTATAGGAGAAAGATATATGTGTCTACTGTTATGTAAAATTTATGGATTTAGATTTCAAGTTTTCTAACTTGAGTTATGGTCAATTTAGTCAGTATGATGCAGATGGACAGTTCCGATTTTATGCTCCAAATTAGTAGTTAAGCCTAGGTTGTGAAATTACCATAATACCCTTAGAGGGTAAATTACCGAAATACCCTTGGGTTGCGAGATTACCGAATTACCCTCGATGAGTAAAATTACAAAAATGCCCTTATGGGCCAAATTACGAAAACGCCCTTATGGGTCGAATTACGAATTGCCCCTAATGGGCCGAAATACGAAATTGCTTAATGAACTGAATTGACATATTACTTTATGGGCCAATCTAATATATTTTGTTATGAGGGCCAAAATATGTTTAATGGGCCAAATTTGCTAGATCGTTAAATGGGCCAAAATTTCTATTTTGACTAATGGGCCAAATTGATAACTTGTAATATGGGCTTTTTGTTGAAATTTACCTTATGAATATATTATTATGCATTAAATATGTATATACATGACTGCATGGGTTGGGATAATTGATGAAGAGAAGAATGGCCTGTTGCCACAAATCTAGTTTGGTGACTCTGTCACAATGGCCTGTTGCCAAAAATCTAGTTCGGTGACTCTATCACAATGGTCTATTGCCAAAAATCTAGTTCGGTGGTTCTACCACAAATATTATAAATGGCCTATTGCCAAAATCAAGTTCGATGACTCACACAATGGCTGTTGCCACAAATATTATAATTGGCTTAATGCCCTATTGGTGTGTTGGCGGGTGGGTTGACTTGATCCCACAGTGTGTGTTGGTTGGTACGGGTGGTGTGTAGCGGGTGGAAATTAGGCTTGGTTGGGAATTGCATATCACATGCATTTTATATTTGTTACATTGTTACATTTGTAAATGGGCTTAGGCACAAATATTTGCTTTATGAATTTTGGCCCAGTGAACAACGGTGAGTGGGTTACACACTGAGTTCTAAGTAACTCACTCCCTTCTTTCTTAACCCTATAGGTAATGCTCCGTGAGGTGGACTTGGGCCATGGATGACTCGGTGGAGGCCATTCTTCTGAAATAGTGTTATTAAATTTTAAATTTCTATTCCCGTTATTTTATTATTTTGGTTTAAGTTGTAATAAGGCCTCTGAACTATTTTATTATTTGCTTTATGGTTGGTTTACTTATTATTTTGCTTAAATTGTTTTAAACGAGAATTTTTCTAAAAGCTAAAATAAAGGTTTTCTAAAATCGATTAATAAATGGAATTCATAATAAATTTTTTTACAAATATTTTTAATAGGAAATCTTCTTCGAATTTTCAATGTCATTTTCAAAAGTCATGTTTTATAAGATTATTAGTTCAAATCTAACGATTTATCAATCAATCTTCGAGGTTAGTAGTATTTTATCCAATGTCTCAAATCAAACTTGTTTTTCTTGATTTTAACAAAACTTATTTTAGTACGAATTTCAAATCCTTTATATGTTTTCTTCATTGTGACACGCCAGATTCGAGCCTAACTTCTGGGCCGAGTTTGGGGTGTTACATTTAGGTTCCCCGAGACCAAGTTGCTTAAACATTTTATAAGGCATTAAATTAATACTGGCACCTAGATTAGCTAGTGCTTTCTTAATGTTTAAACTACCAATTAAATAGGGAATAGTGAAACTTCCTGGATCTCTCAATTTGGTTGATAGTTTGCTTTGGAGGATATCTGAACATTCTTCATTAAGCTCCATTGTTAATATTTCTTCCAACTTCCTTTTATTGGTTAGAATTTCTTTTAAAAATTTTGTGTATGTCGGCATCTGTGAAATAGCTTCAACAAAAGGTAAGTTGATATGTAATTGTTTAAAAAGTTTAAGAAATTTACCGTATTGCGCGTCTAAGAGGTCTTTCTTTAACTTTTCTGGATATGGGATATGTGGTTTAGTCTCTTCACACACTGGAACTGCGTTTTTGCTTGCTTCCTCAGCTCTTGCCTTATTAGTTTCACGTGGTACCTTCTTCTTTGTATCAACCAACTCTTTTCCACCCCTTAGTGTAACTGCCCTCACATGCTCTTTTCGATTAGTTAAACTTTCTGGTCACCTATCAAAAACTAACTTAGTTAGTTGTCCAATTTGATCTTTAAGCCCTTGGATTGATGCTTCCTGATTAGTCAATATCGTTTCAGTATTTTCGAAACGAGTTTCTAACAACTCTATAAATTTTGCTAGTGTCTTTTCAAGGTTTGTCTTCCTTTTTTGTGAGTAGGGTTGTTGTCTTTGATTGTGATGGTATCTCCAACTTGAATTATAAGTACTACTATAAGGGTTATTTTAAGGTCTGAAATTGTTACCAATATAGTGAACTTGCTCATTTTCAGTACTCGGTTGTAGGGTGGATATTCTGTATTGTTCATCCATCCTTCATTCATATTGTACTGCATAACTGAATGTACCTGCAAAGAATCACATAAACCATCAATCTTTTTATTAATCATCTCTACCTGATTTGATAGCATGATGACTGCATCGATGTTAAAAACTCCAGCTATTTTAATTGGCCTTGTCCTTGTAACTTGCCACTGATAGTTGTTCAGTGAGATCTCCTCTATGAATTCATAAGCTGCTTGAGGAGTTTTTTATTCAGGGTTCTGCCGGCTGCTGAGTCAATCAACTGCCTGGTTAAAGGATTCACACCGTTGTAAAAAGTTTGGAATCAGAGCCACAAAGGTAAACCATGGTGTAGGCACCTTCTCAATAGATCTTTGTATCTCTCCCATGCATCATATAATGTGAAACACCCACACCCGCCGAGAATGGACCGGATCTGGTATGTTCCCCGGTGAAAACCGTTTCAAATTCTTTTGTTACTTAGGAAAACTTGTGTGCTTTTAAAGAAAGATTGTTTTGAGTTGGGCTCGAGTTGAAAATAAGTTTATTTTTATATTGAAAATCCATTTATTTCAGTTGACAAAATATTTAGAGTTTGTTTTAAATAAAATTGACTTAATCTTTAAATAACATAAATTAAGTAACATAGTAATTAAAACAACAATAAAATAATCACTATGGCCTTATTACATAAAATAAAACCCAAAAATAAAATTTCAGAGTACTTAAATAAAATAAAATGTCCAAATTAAATAAAACTTGAATCTGAGCATGGCCACCACAAGTTCTGCCATCCCGGTCCATCATTTGTTACGTCACACGAAAATAGTCCCACAGCGGGGTGAGTCAAATAGACTCAATGTGTAACCAACACCAAAATTAATAGAATTAGGCATACCATACATATCATGTTCATAAAATAATTCAAGATAATGATGCAATCCCGAACCCAAACCTATATGCCATCCGCTACACTCCACCCGTACCATCCTGCACACCGTGGGGACTACTAAGTCAACCCTCCATCCGCTACACTCCATCGAAGTCATCACATATTCTTAGTGAGACCGAAGTCATCACATATTCTTAGTGAGACCGAAGTCATCACATATTCTTAGTGAGACCGAAGTCATCACATATTCTTAGTGAGACCGAAGTCATCACATATTCTTAGTGAGACCGAAGTCATCACGTTTCACTTAGTGAGACCGAAGTCATCACCTTCACTTCCCTTTCAAAATAACCCGAATGCCCCATATTATTCATATCATGCATATCATATTTAAATTCACTTTCATATCACTTTTCACATGTTAAGTATAACATATTTCATAATCCTAGTAGAAGTAGGAAAACGTACCTGAGTACTTTGTACCATAACATGGTACTTTAGCCACATTCTTACACTTTCATATTAACATATATATCATAATTAAGCCATAAAACTATTAAAATTAGTGTGGAGTACACACGATACCTTATCCATATTCTTACACTTTTATATTAGCACATATAATAAAATTAAAGCCGTAAATCTATCAAGATTTAGTGTGGGGTCATGACGATACCTTATCCATATTCTTACACTTTTATATTAGCACATATAATAAAATTAAAGTAAATCTATCAAGATTTAGTGTAGTACACACCGATTTGCTTATCAATTCCTTGAAATCCAGAAAACCCGATCTATTGCTTTAGATCTCAATTCCTACATTTGATTAATCACTTACTACTTTAATAAAAAAACCATTTGACCATAAATCCAAATCCTAGTAGGATTAGTATTCTTAAAACTTACCTTGTTGCCGATTTCAATACTAATCAAATCCAAAATCTATGCTATGCTCCTCCTTGTATTCGACCAAGCACTAAATCTCATCGGGGTTAGTTTGACTTTTAAACAAACAAGAATTAGATCTAATTATCAAAATAGGCCTTGGCAGAAAGCTATAGACACTTACCTTGTGGATTTTAAATCCAAAACTCACCGAATAACTAGGGAACACGCGGCCTATGGTGTACCTTTGGGAAAAGAACTTCTCCTTCCTTGTATCCTACACTTAGTAAATCCCGAAAGATCTCTTCAAAGTTTCAGCAACCATGAACATTAATAGGATTAGCCCTAGATTTCGATAAGTCTAAAATATAAAAGAATGGAAACCAAACTTGGATCTTACCCTTATTTGAAGGAATCGATTGCACCTTCACTTCAACCTTTAGAGATTCGGCTTAGAGACTTGATGAACAATCGGCTATGATTCCCTTATGTATTCGGTTTGAAAGATGAAAGAAGAGAGGAATAATTAGCTTAGAAGGAATCGGTTAGGAGGCTAAAAGAAAAGAAGAAAAAGAATGGATGCTCAAGAAGAATATTCGGCAGAGGAAAAGAGAGAGGGAGAATGAATATTGAATGGCCCTAGTCTCATCCTTTTATAGCCGAAATTACTAGGCCAAGAATCCTTAACTTGGCCACCACTCTTCCTTATTTTCCTAATTAAAGAATAATTCTTCATTTATCCACCTATTTAGCGAATTTTAAAGAGAATTAAACTCTTCCCTTAAGAGTCCTTATGATCTTCTAATTAGCCGAGTTTTAAAGAGAGTGAAACTCCTCTTTGCAAGCCTTGTTCCATCCACCTCTTGGGCTTCTAGAAGCAAAATAAAACTTATTTTATTTGCTTCTTATGTGACTCGAACTCAAGCCCAACACCCTTGCATGTGGGCCATTTCCTGAGGCCTTAAGTGGCATCTTCAGGCCACTTTTCCAAGTCCGTTAATGGGTCAAATTTCACATAGTTTATATTTTAGGGTCATCTGGCCCTATGTTCCCCTTTGAACTTTAAAATTCGACATTTCGGGGTCATTTTTAAGTTTCCAAAAATTTTCGCGCGGCTCTGTAAACTTGACATTTCCTAGGTTTCCAAAATGTTTACTTTCCTATTTTGGCTTAGTTTCCAAAATTTTTACTTTCCTCCTTTAGCTTAGGTTTCCAAAATGTTCACTTTCCTCTTTTAACTAATCGTTCCATACATTTCCTTACATTTCCATACATTTCCATACCTTTCCATACATTTCCTTACATTTCCTTACATTTCCATACATTTCCATACATTTCCAAGGTTCAAAAGATGCACACCACACATCTATATCACAGTAAACATGCTATTTCATTAAGCAAAAATGCACACAATGGGATTCGAACCTCTTCCCTCAAAGTACTTCATGTGATGCCATAACCCTTGCCCCTTAGGTGGCGTCCTTTGCCACTTTCCCACATCACTTCTTGTTTTTAACTTAAAAACCAATAATTGTCCAAAGCTTTTTCTTCCTAGGATTTTAAAAACCCTTAATTCACTTCCAACCATTGTCAAAACCTACTACTCATGAATTATGCACAAACGCATAACCCTTAATCTAGGATGTTACATAATGTTTCTAAATCCATCTGCACAAAAGAAGAGATATCATTCCTTAATTTAGCCGCTTTGGCCAGCGAAAAATATTTCAATAAAAATTGTTCGGTCATTTGGTCCCATGTAGTGATTGGTCCTCATGGAAGAGAATGTAACCACTGTTTGGCTTTATTTCTCAAAGAAAAGCGAAATAACTGAAGACAAAAGGCATCATCAGGAATGCCATTTATTTTGAAGGTATCACAGAATTCTAGAAAATTAGCTAAATGAGTATTTGGGTCTTCGTCCTGCAAACCATCAAATTGAACAAACTGTTGAATCACTTGTATAGTGTTAGGTTTTAGTTCAAAATTATTAGCGGCTATAGCAGGCCTAACAATAGTCAATTCAGCTCCTATTAAATTGGGTTTAGCATAATCATACATAGTTCGAGTAGCATGATGATTGGTCACCTCCTGAGGTAGCGGATTATTCTTAGCCATCCCTTCGGTGGTATTAGTTTTGTCCTCTTGCTCTTCTTGTATGTAATTTAAGCCTCGCCTTACTTCTCTACGATTTACGTATACGGTTCCTTCAATATAACTGTTGTAAAGTATTGGTCCTATCGGGTTCCTTCTAGTCATAAACTAGAGGTACCTACTAGGAAAAGAGAATTAGAAAAAGAAAATTCAGGAAAGTAAAGTTAAAGTTTAATTACAAAAATAAAAAAATAAAAATATTGCTAAAGTAATTAAAATTGAGCGTTCTTAATATTTCAGTTGTCGAAACCATTTTTTTTTTAGTTTAAAAAAAGTGGATCGACTTTAAAATGACAAATGGAGTTGCCACCGACCTTTTATTCAATGTGTGATCGGATCACCTTAAGATTGATTATTTTAATAAAACATTTGGATTTATTAAAACAATAATTTTTGGTCTACGAAATATAAGAAAATAGGTCCGGGAGTCGGTTACGTGCGAGGAAGGGTTAGCACCCGCGCAACGCCCAAAATTTGTACCAAATTGTAGCTAGTGTCCTTATGTTGAAAACTTGAAAATGTTTAAGGTGTGATACTTTTTAAAGAATGGTAATTAATTTTTAATTGAATCTCAAGATTCACTCGTTCCAAAGGAATAAAAAAAACATCACATCCAGCACATTAGGATATGACACGTTTATACCCTGTGTAACACCCCAAACCCAGTCTATGCGTTAAGACCAAATTTGACATGTCACACAAAATGAACATACACCTAGTCTTTTAAAGATTTAAAGAAAATGGATTTTTAAAAACATTTTAACGTGGAGTTATTGAAAACTAAGTTTGATTACTAAATCTAATAATTTGGGTCGTACAAATTTATAAATTGAAACTTAGGAAAAATTGATTTAATATCTTGAGAAAATTTAAAGAGTTCGAAAGTAATTTGAAAACAAAATTTATAAATATTGTTGCGAAAAATTACCGAGTTAAAACTATTTAAGAATGAAACCCTTTTCGTACGTTTATTTAAGAAAAACGTTTATTTCTATCTTTAGAAAACTAATCCCAGTTAAGTATTTAAAGCATATTATAAAATCCATCCACAAGTAAAACATCCATAAAAATTTAACTAGAGGCCTTATTACAAAATAGCAAAAATAATAAAAAGTAGTTAAAAAGAAATTTGAAATTTAAATAACCCATTATTCGTAGTATGGCCTCCACTGAGTCGTCCCCGGCCCAAGCCTCCATCACTGATCATTACCTAAAAGAGTAAAGAAAACGGGGTGAGTTACTTAGAACTCAGTGTGTAATTCTCTTACCATTGTCATTGGGCCAAAAATTCAATTAAGCATTTATTGGGCCAAAGCCCATTTACAATCATAACATAATATCATATATAACATGCATGTGTTATGCAATTTCCCAACCAAACCTAGTTTTCCATCCGCTACACACCACCCGTACCAACCAACACACTTGTGGGGAGCTTTAGTCACCCACCCCGCCAACACACCAAACTGGGCATTAAGCCATATATCAAACTGGGCATTAAGCCATATATCAATTTGTGGACAAGCCACCAGAATTTTGTAGCAAAGCTACCAGAACTTCTCTTCATCAAAATCCCAACCTATGCAAATCATGTATATAATATGTATATCCAATTACAGTATTTCATTCATATAATTATTACGAACAATATGACCCATTTATAACATATCACATTTGGCCCATTATCACATATCACATTTGGCCCATTTATCACATATCACATTTGGCCCATTTATCGCATATCACATTTGGCCTATTTATCACATATCACATTTGGTCCATTTATCACAGTCTTAATATCGATTTTTATAGTTTCTACCAAAATAATGATAATTATGCCATCATACCCGATTTCACTAACAAGTGACTAAATCAAGCGATTTACCATTAGTCACAATATAAATATCTATCCCATGAAATATGGTGTGAGATTACACACCTGATTATGGTAAGCACTACACTTTCCTGATCGTCAACACCTAAAAATATTTTAACGCTCGATTAGATCATTAACACTTATAATAAATCCATTCTAAGATAAGCGGTCTAGATTTTTACTCTCAGAATCTCGAATAACTACTATTTTCTGGTTCTCTCTGGATGATGGTTCACAACCCGTTGGAAAATCCCGAACAGCTAATGGCTCAGAACTGCGAATAACCTCGAATAATTGATTTTCACTAGAGGAGGGTCCACAACCCGATGGAAAGTCTCGAATTGCCGAAACGGCTACGTTTGAATTTAGGAGTTGGGATCGTCAACCCACTCTTTTGAGATCACCACTAGATTTCCCTTTCAACACATTACTACGAGCCTCCACTCGTTAGATCTTCAATAAATCAATAATCTATTAAATTATGGACATAACAAAATTGTATAGATAGGCTTACCACGAAGTTCCAAGTGATCCACAAATAAATCCCTTTATAAAATAATCGGTCACTCCTTTTCATACTATTAATCCTCTTAATAAATAAAGGATGATCATGAAATCCATGAAGAATTCTTACCTTGAAGGTTTTTGATCCGAATTCTAGTGATTACGAGATAACTTCGAAGAAATGGTAATTCGGCCTTTCTCTATTTCACTATAAAGACGAAAAGGAATTTGTCAAAGAGAGAGGTAGATGATGACATTTTCGGTCAAAAAGACCCTCTCAAGCCAATATATAGATTCTGCAAAAGAAAAAGAAAAAATAAAGCATTGAAGAGGGTTCTTACCGATTGATCAAAATGTGAGTAGAAAGAATGATTGAGAAGGAAAAAAAATATATGTGAAGAGAAAGATTCGGCTAAGGAGATGATCATTGACATTCAACCATGGTGAAGAATTAGGGAGAGAGATGTTTGAGAGTTTTTTGTAAGAAGAAAGAAGGAAGAAAAAGAAATAGAAGATAGGGTGTTTATGTGTTGGTTTTCAAGGATGGAAGATGGACAAAGAAAGAGTCTTGTGGTTGGTGTGCATTCGGCCAAAGGGAAGAAGAAGAAAAGGAATTATGCTTCTTCAAAGTTGCATGGTTTCGGCACAAAGGAGAAAAGAGTTTGGAGAGAAAAGAAGATGATACTAATTTGGTCAAAAGAAATGGCCAAACAACCAAAATTTACCTATTGCTACAACCACATTCACTAGGGAAAGGGTTTTGGAGAGAAAGGAAAATAATGCTCATGTTGCTAAAGAAATTGACCAAACTAGCTCCTAATCCCTATCAAGCTACTAAAAAAATTCGCCCAACCTCCCCAGCCCCAAAAATCGTCCAAGTTCATAGCCATCAAGGATCAACTTTTGCCAACCTTTCTTTCCATAGCACATTCCACAAATTAAGCCATTTGTTCCCTTACTTGCCTTATCATATTGATTCCTTACCTCAACTTCAATGTTTCCTTAATCCATTTAGCCACCTTACCATAAAAATTAAAAGTCCAACATACAAAAATGAAGCTTGGCCGACACTTGATAGGAGAGTGCAAAAATTTAAGTCACAAAAATACATACCAAGAGATTCAAACCGCTCCCCTCAAGACAATACATATGGCGCATATCCTCTTAACCAATAGCTCATTTATGCTAGATACTTACTCAAAAATTTTCATATGCTATAAATCCACTGACTCCCTCTCTTAAAGTACCATATGCTAAAAATTTTCACTAGGTCCTAATAGATCCCAAGCCTTCTCAGGACCTCCTTAACAAACAAAATTAATAATCTAACAAGCTTAATCACCAATTTAATGTAACACATACAAACTCAAATTCTAGGGAGTTACACCCTGACAACGAGATCATCTTTTATTTTCAAAATATGCGATTAAAAGGATATTTGGTCAAACAAAAAATCGCAACCCAGCACGATAGGGCACGATTTCTCGAATTTCCAAACAGAAATATTGTCTTGTTTTGAGAAATTTTTAAATAAACGATTTTAAAATCGACTCAAAATGTATTTGTTTGGTTTGCTTAGAAAAACAATGAAATGACTAATATCAATTAAAACCTTAAAGTTTTAATCTCAATGCGATAATGTAAAAAAAAAAAACAAAATTACAAACATTGAATAATATACATGGATAAATATTATGCTAATGAATAATCATAATATGAAATTTGAAGGCAATGAATTTGGGTACATACAATGGCAAGCAAATTAATACAACTAGCATATAGCAAGCTTTTATGCAAATAAAAAATGATATATAATAATAATAATAATAATAATAATAATAATAATAATAATAATAATAATAATAATGTGTTTATTTAAATAATATATACGTGATAAAAATTTGATATAAAATAATGTAAGCATATTAATAATAATGGCATGTGAAAGTGTTTGGAATAAATATAATTTAAAATATGGTCTTTTAAAGAAACAAATTATAAACACAAATAAATTTGAAAGAAGATATATATATATATATATATATATATATATATATGCATATATGTAAATAAACTTAAACGAATATATATTTACATAAAGTAATATGAAATCAATAATATATACATAAAATAAGATAATTTAAATGCAATAGTAAATGAATAAATAAATAAATAAAATACTATATACAATAGTTTGAAAATAGTAAAACGATAATAGTAATAATAATAACAAAATAAAATGATAAAATGAATTATAAAGAAAATATGTTAATAAATGATAATAATAGTAAAAATAATATTAATAATAACAATAATAATACTAATAAATAAATAAAAATGCTGGTAACAATAATAAATATAATAGTAATAATGATAATATAAGAAATAATAATAAGAATAATGTTCATAATACAAAAGATAGTTAATGAAACGACAATAATAACAAAGAAGGATTAAATTAAAAATGAAAGAAAATAATAGAGCAAAATTTAAAACAAACAAAGTAGGGGCTTTAAGACCCAATTACAATCTGCTTGAAAGCCATAGGGACTAGGGTTACAATTATACCCTAGTTAAAAAACACGCGGGTCACGAGCTAGGAGCGGTCGGATTCGGTTGGCTCCTCTAAACGGTGCCGCTTTAGCAGCAGAAGAGCTACTGTGAAACGACGTCATTTCAATTTCTTTATATACAAAAAAATTTGAAACCCTCAGTTTAAAACCCTTTCCTAAAAAAACCTAAAAGAAATCCTCTCAAATTTAAAATCCCATCCCTTTACCGGCCTTTGAATTTTGTCGTATGACCGCGGTACCACCATCGTAGCTGATGGCCGGCGTTGTGCAAAAAAAAAAAAAAGAGGTTTTTAGCCCTCGTTTTGGGGCATATCCAAAGGTCAAGCTTTCTTGGATCCGAAAAATAGAAAGAAAAGAGGTTTTTGACCCCTTTTAGGTTCGATCCACGATGGAGAAAGGGGCCTCCGGCGATGCGACCGCGGGGTGTTTCTTGGTAAGTCCCTTTCTGTTTCTTTCGTTTGTTTTAAGTCGAGGAAAGAAAAAGACAAGAAAATCAAAATGAAATCAAAAAAAAAAAAAAAAAAAAGCAAGAACACCAGTGAATCAAAAAGGTAAATCACCTTTTGTTTTCTATATATTTCTTTGTGTATTTCTTTGTTCGTAAATTGTGAAGCTACAATTATTTTTTTGGGCTCTTTAAAGCCGAAATGAAAAATCAAAATCAAAATAAAATCTTTTCTTTTTTCTTTGTTTTTTACTCTGCTTGTTGACCTTTGTTCTCTTGCGTAGGTACGGAGGTGGGCCGACGTGGGCACGTGGTGTGCGTGGCTTTACGGAGGCCGTACGCGGAGAGGCGTGGCACGCATGTATGGGGCTGCGGCACGTGTGCAGGGGAGGATTGCAGGTCTTGAAATTTTTGGAAACAACTAGGGTTTCTAGTACCTTAGAATATTTGGGCCATTTGGGCTTCGGGACTTTGGGTCTTTGATTTGGCTAGATTAGGTTGGGTAGTGGTTAGTCGGGCCTGTGTGATTGTTTTGTATATTGGGTTGTTGTAACAGACTAATGGACTATTAATAATGTTTTTTTTTTGTTTTATTTTTTTTGATTTGTTGGGCTCAGGTTGAATGTAATTTGGGCTACTGAAAATTAAAACTTGATGGACTGTTTATTGGACTTTTGATAATTTGGATCTATTTCATATATTATTGTTATTTTTTTGGTTTTTGGTTATAAAACAGGCCTGGGCATAAATTGGGTCTTACAGCTGCCCCTCTTTGCTCATTATCGTGTAACGAGAATAGAGCAAAGACCTTAAAAGAGCCAATTTTGCCAGGTCTTGCTAAATCTTGCCTTCTTTGTGCTTTCCTTCTTTGAGTGGCTTCATTCCATCCTGCTGCATCTTCAATGGCATGAGAAACTAGCGCATTGATCCAATTTTGATGAAATTTCAAGGAGAAGAGATTCGTAGTTTCCATCGTCTCTACTAAAACTTGAAAGAAATACGGATTGATCCTCATTGTAAACTCAGGGAGGAGGGATTTGTAGCCTCATCCTACTCCACTGGAACTTCAAGGAGATAAGACTTGTATGGCTTCGATCTGCTCCTGCAACTTTAGGAATGCTAGAGCTGATATCTTCAATCTGCTCCACCGAAATTCAAGGGAGACAAGATCTGATGTCTTCGATCTGCTCTTGCAACTTCAGGAATGCCAGATCTGCTATCTTCAATCTGCTCTAGTGAAAACCTAGGGAGAGAAGATCTGATGTCTTCGATCTGCTCCTGCAACTTCAGGATTGCTAGATCTGCTGTCTTCAATCTACTCCACTGCAAACTCAGAGAGACAAGATCTGATGTCTTCGATCTGCTCCTGCAACTTTAGGATTGCCAGATCTGCTATCTTTAATCTGCTCCATTGCAAACTCAGGGAGACAAGATCTGATGTCTTCGTTCTGCTCCTGCAACTTTAGGATTTCCAGATCTACTATCTTCAATCTGCTCCACTGCAAACTCAGGGTGACAAGATCTGATGCCTTCGATCTGCTCCTGCAACTTCAGGATTGCCAGATCTGCTATTTTCAATCTGCTCCACTACAAACTCAGGGAGACAAGATTTGATGTCTTCGATCTACTCCTGTAACTTCAGGATTGCCAGATCTGCTATCTTCAATCTGCTCCACTGCAAACTCAGGGAGACAAGATCTGATGTCTTTGATATGCTCCTGCAACTTCAAGATTGCCAGATCTACTATCTTCAATCTGTTCCACTGCAAACTTAGGGAGACAAGATCTGATGTCTTCGATTTGCTCCTACAACTTCAAGATTGCTAGATCTTCTATCTTCAATCTGCTCCACTACAAACTCAGGGAGACAAGATCTGATGCCTTTGATCTGCTCCTACAACTTCAGGAAGACAAGATCTGTGAATTCACCGATGTTACGACCCCGCCCTCTAGGGGACCTATCCTGTAAAATCAGTTTTATTTATTTATGCCTATGGAAAATGATTAGGATACAATGATTAGAATGAATCTAATGCTCATAACTAAATGTATTATGGACGACATTTGCATGAATGCAGAATGTCATGAGAATGGTCTTTTTACAAAGATTATGATTCAATGATCGAAATGAATCAAATGCCCCTAAATAGATGTGTCTTATGGATGACATTTTTATGAATGCAGAATGTCATGAGACTGGTCTCTTGTTAAATGTTTAAGGATTAGGATGCAATGATCGAATGAATCAAATGCTCCTAACCAAATGTGTTTTGTATGAATGCAAAATTTTCTGAGAATGATCTCTTTTTAAAATTTTAAGGTGTCATCGCTAATTGTTTATTAAGGCTTTATCACTAATGTATTATGTTGCCATCTTGCTCAGCTGGTATTCTTAATAGAAAACCTGAGAAAACAATTATATCTTACCCAACAAATTTGCTCCACTATAATTTCAGGGTTTATCTTATTGTAACTTAGGGGTATAGGATCTGTATCAACTTCAACCCATCCCATTGCAACTCAAGGGTCTAGAATTTGCTTCATCTTCAATCCAACCTACTGTAAATCAGGAATATAGGATCTACATCTTCTTCCATCCAACTGGCTGCCAATCAAAGGTATCAACGATCACTCTCGGGGTAACCTAACCAAATGTGTATGCATGATATTTGTATGAATGTAGAATATCATCTTTTTGAGATTGATTCCCCTCTTAAGCATGGGTTAATAATGCCAAATTTTCGTCAAGATTGTATTACTGATGCAATATCTTGTTACTTTGTTCAACCACCATCTTTGACAAGAATTCAGAGAGAAAATCTCAGTTTAGACTCTTTCTTAAACTTGGTGAGTTTTAAACAATAGTCCTGTTTGAAGTTCTTGTATTATTCAGAAGCTTCCAGAGTAATATGCGAAACTTCTTTTATAAAATATTATTAGTCCACTAATCGTTATTTCAATGCAAACTGCCTAAAAAGATCATAACCATGGACAAGAAGGAAATTAATTGAGAGTATAGCTCGAAGCAAATAAGTTAAGTCAAGACTATAAATACAAACAAATTTTATTGGGAGCACTTTTTGAAAAGAATAAGATAATCCATATAACAAATTTAAAATGGGTAAAATGGAAACTAGGTGCCCCAGATATCGCAGCCTGAGCTTCTCTGTTCCAACTTCTTGAGGACAATTTTAAGCTTAATATGTGTTTAAGGGATCTGGAGTACTTTGTCGATGCCCCAAGACGTAGCATACTTCCTCATCGTTAATTTAGGCATAGCAAGATTGTTGTATACCCCAGTTTTGATCAAAATTTGAGCCACCCTTTTCAGGTTTTCAACTCAAATCCCCCTTTGGTCTTAAAGCGCCCTTTGCGGGTTTTTGCCTTGGCCTTTCCTTTTTCTTATATTTTCTTTCTTTCCCTTTTTTTTGTGTTTTTCTCTTTGGAAAACTTTTTATTGAATCTGAATTCACCGGATTGGGCAGGTCCTTGCCATCTATCTTAGACAATATCCATACTTCATCAAAACATGCCTTCTTTGCTGCATAAGGTCCTTCCTAGTTTGGCATCCACTTTCTTCTAAAGTCCATTTTTGCATGGGGAAAGTCTTCTTCAAAGCCCTATCATGAAATTTTCTAGGGTGAACATTTATGTTGTAAGCTCGCATCTTTTGACCGTGACAGATAGCTTTTAACATTTTTTCTTCTAATTCAACTTATTATGTAGAGGTTGGATCCATTCTGCCTCATCCAATTTTAGCTCTTGACAAGACTCGAAGAAAAGGAATCTCACTTTAATAGGCAAAATAACTTCCATTTCATGCACCAATAAGAAAGGTGCTACCTCAACAAATGTCTTGGCCAATGTTTAATAAGCATAAAGGGTAAGCGTAACTTCTATATGCCAATTTTTACAAATCTCAATCATTTTTCCAATGATTCTTGTTTTTTTGCTTTTAGTTTTCTTTCTATATATATTTTTTTCTTCTCTCTTTTTTTTTGGGTCGCAATTATTGCACTGATATAGCATCTGATTTTTGAACAGACTATAAATTTTGAAATTGTACAATTAAATATGATCTTTTGACATATTTTTTGTCGGTATTCATTCTTTCTTTTTCTCTTTTTTGTTCTAATGACTATCGACTTTGTAATCTTGGCATATGATGTGACTTTTACCATCTTAGTGAAGTAATCGACATCTGCAAAAATGAATCGATGTTGGCCAGAAGCTTTTGATGAGACTGGCTTGATAACATCCATGCCCCACATATAAGAAATCTGTGAAGAAATAGAGGAGGCGTGTAAGTCCTGTATTCATCCATCTTGCATTCACGGCATAGCTGATGCAACCTCCCATTTTTGGTGGACCAAGTACCTAAACCTCATGATTAGCTTGACTATTGTAGAACCATTAGCATGGGTTCTTTAAACACCAATCTTAACAGCATACTCACGTTTCAGTAGCCCGATGTGCCTTAATATGATCATGCGAAAACATCTTCGAATTCTTGAAAATGGCTCAATAATGTCTCGTCTTATTTTTGTGGTTGGTTAGGCTTTGATCTTTGCCCCTTTCCTAAGCTTGCAACGTCCACTGACCCTTTACAAGGTAGAGTCTATTCTCATCTTGTTCTACCATCCTTAACAAATCAAAAGATAAACTACAATCTCATCTTCAAAGTCCTTAGATCCCTTAGACCCATATTTCATTCAAAAAGGGAGTCAGTAACAGCGTCGCTCATGTCATTGATATCTGGGTACCTCGGTACGAAGGTAACAAATCCAAAGAATAAATAATTCTAAGGATGATAATTTGTATGGTATGGTCATGAATGAAAGAATATTCTAAAACAAAAGAATGTATAATATGAAATGGAAAGAATGAAAAAAATATTTGCTTAAAAAGATGCATTTTATTGAAATAAAATTTTGGACACAAGCCTATTTCACAAAAGAAATCATATTGCTTCTAGGCTTAAAGCAACAAGTGCGTTTTGTACATTACTCTGAGTAAGCTCTAAATACTACAAGAATTTCTTCCGGAATCCAATTGTCCAAGACGCTCCAAGGTTCATATTTCTGCATTTAGCGTGTCATCTAATTTCACAATACCCATGCTGATGAACTTTTCCACCAATTTGTTCAAAGCAAGGCAATTTTCTATCGAATGCCCTGTGATCCCCGCGTGGTACTCACACTGGGCATTTGGGTCATAGGGTATGGAGGTTACATCGATTTTGGGTAGTGGGGGAACACAACGTGTGCATCGAATAAACTTTGATACAACTCACTATACGAAATTGGAATGGGCACGAATCGGGGTTTTTCTGAGTTCAGTCCTGGATTGAGTTATTCTCTTTGGGAGACCAGATAACTGGTAACTGCCTTCTTTGGTTGGCCCACTGTGATCAGCTCCAAGTGACCCTTGTTATACTTTCTCGTACTATTCGCTTTATTTTCCTTTTTGCTCGAGGCTTTTGAAATCCACTCCTTTTTCTTTTGTTTCTGTCAATAAAATCGGTTTGGCTCGATCATCCTCCGGGTTAAAACCTAAACCCATCGGGAAGTTTAATAGGGCCAAAGTATCAGTCTGACATTGGGGTCCAATCATATTCATTTAATCTCGCATATCCTATTGAATTTTGGCCAACTACTCTTGCATCATTATTTGCCTTTGCTCTAGTCTCTCCAACATTTGTTCTATGTCTTCTAGGTTCACTGAAATAATTTTTAATTAATCAAAGCCTTTCTACAAATTTTAATGCGTATGATGCGATGTAATGCAAATGAAATGCAATGCAAATGCATGGAATGTATGCTAAAAAGAAAGAGAGACTTTGATTTTGAATTCAATTCCATCAGAAGAACTTTTCTAGAAAATAAATTCCTTTAAATAAAGTAGATTACATATGCAGTTTTGTCCTCATAGTCCGGGTGAAGACCCAATCCTTTTCTTCGTATCCGGATGTTATGGTCGTGTCCCATGAACTTTCTTAATAGATGCCTCTTCTAGCTCCTTGTTGTTTGATCCAGGCTGTGACTCTTCACTCACCTATCCTCTGTGATGCTCATAAGCTTCTTTAAGAAAATCGAGACATGAAGGCTTTTGAATAGTCTTTGTCGGCTTGAATCCTCGGGCAAAGTCTTGTATTCTTCTGCAGACCATCAGCCTTCTCTCATTGTTTATTTGAACTGTATTCGAACGACCGTATTATAATCCACTTTATCAAGCAATCCATTTCCTTATGAAAATCTTTTCTATTTAGCAATCGAATATTAATCAACACCTCCTTTATATGATGATGCAATGTAATGCAATTAAAACAAAAGAAAACACGTTAGTGCAAGAGAAATAAACAAAACAGAACACCTGTCCGGGTGACCACTAGGGTTTGGCATGGCTTTGTCTAGGTTAGGCTCCTAAGGCCGCTATATGCGGTTTGGTTCTAAAGAATGGGTACTTGAACCAGTAAATTCCTCAATCCTCACCCATTATAGGCTCATATGGATCGAGTTTGGTTCAGGGGAATACATTTCCGTATTACCATGCGGAGATGAAAATCTCACGAAGCACATAGGTACATATGTATCCTGAAAGCAGCCACTAGCCCATGCAGAGGTGAAAACCTAACAAAGGCATAGTTTCTCACTCCCACTTACAGGTGTAACCACAACAGTCATGCGATGCAAGAGTATTCTACTAGACTCAACATTAATCATAGCACAAATGTATCAAAAGAAACATGATTTTCCAAAATAATTTTCCAAATTTTCAATCAAAAGGACAAGATTTAATCAATCTATGGCCTGACTCTCAACCAATCTCCAGTGGAGTCGCCAAGCTGTCGAAACCATTTTTTTTGAGTTTGAAAAATGGGGATCGACTTTAAAATGACAAATGGAGTCACCACCGACCTTTTATTCAACGTGTGATCTGATCACCTTAAAATGGATTATTTTAATAAAACATTTGGATTTATTAAAACAATAATTTTTTGGTCTATGAAATATAAGAAAAAAGGTTCGGGAGTCGGTTACGTGCGAGGAAGGGTTAGCACCCTCGCAACGCCCAAAATTGGTACCAAATTGATTAGCTAGTGTCCTTGTGTTGAAAACTTGAAAATGTTTAAGGTGTGATACTTTTTAAAGAATGTTAATTAATTTTGAATTGAATCTCAAGATTCACTCGTTCCAAAGGAATAAAAAAAACACCACATTCAGCACGTTAGGATATGACATGTTTATACCCCGACATCGAGATCATCTTTGATTTTCAAAATATGCTATTAAAAGGATATTTGGTTATTTGGTCAAACATAAAACCGCAACCCAGCACGATAGGGCATGATTTCTCGAATTTCCAAACACGAAATATTGTCTTGTTTTGAGAAATTTTTAAATAAACGATTTTAAAATCGACTCAAAATGTATTTGCTTGGTTTGTTTAGAAAAACAATGAAACGATTAATATCAATTTAAACCTTAAAGTTTGAATGTCAATGTGATAATGTAAAAAAAAAAAAAACAAAATTACAAACATTGAATAATATACATGGATAAATATTATGGTAATGAATAATCATAATATGAAATTTGTAGGAATGAATTTGGGTACATACAATGGCAAGCAAATTAATACAACTAACGATATAGCAAGCTTTAGAACAAATAAACAAATGATATATATATATATATATATATATATATATATGTGTTTATTTAAATAATACATACGTGATAAAATTTGATATAAAATATTGTACACATATAAATAATAATGTGTACACCCCAAACTCTACCTATGCATTAAGCAGGATTTTGGCATGCCACACAAATTTAATGTACATTCAAATCATTTAACGAAGTAGAAATCAAATTCCAAAATGATTAAGAGAATGACTTTATCGAAAAATCAAGGTTTATTTGAAATCCTTAATTAAAAACACAAGAGATTATCATCGGATCTATAGAGTAGTATTTGATTAAAATTTTAAAATTTATTTAATCAAAATATTCTAACGAAGAGTTAAAGGATTTCGAGTTTTAAAGATATTTAAGAAAACCTTTATTTTAATATGAAAGGTTTAGAAAAACATTTATGAAAAACTAAATCAATCCAACTTAATAAAACTAAAACATAATAAATCCATCCACATAATAAAATCCATAATTAAAAAGCCCTTATTACATCGCCATTAAAAATAGTACTTAATAAAAATTATAAAATAAGTCTTAAAGTTTTATAAACCATCATTTGTAGTATAGCCTCCCCATGAAGTCATCTCCGACCCAAGTCTCCATCAATTGTTATTACCTGAGAGGGTAAAAAAATGGGGTGAGTTACTTAGAAGTGTAACTCACTTACCATAGTCCACTGGGCCAAGACCATTTAAACATTTATTTGGGCCTAAGCCCATTTCAAAATATAACAATAATTTAGCATTTTAAAAAAATGCAAATGATATGCAATTCCCAAAACCAAACCTAGATTTCCATCCGCTACACACCCCCATACCCAACCAACACACCTGTGGGGAGCTTTAGTCACCTACCCCGCCAACACACCAAAGTAGGCTTTAAGCCCAATATAATATTTGTGGCAACGGCCATTTAAATAATTGTGGTAGAACCACCGATCTAGATTTCGGGCAACGACCATCGTGACAGAGTCACCTATCTAGAATTCTGGCATCAAGCCTTTCTTCTCTTCATCATTGATCCCAACCCATGCAATCATGTTTATGCATTACAAAATATTTGTAAAGAAAACCATATTATAATTTATAAATTTTGGCCCATTAAAACACATATCACATATAGCCCATTTATCAATTATCATAATCGCCTAATTATCAAATTTCACTTATGGCCCATTTATCGATTATCACATATGGCCCAAATTCTCAATTATCACATATGGCCCAAATTTGCCAAATATCATATATGCCCAATTTATCAAATATCACATATGGCCCAAATTTGCCAAATATCACATATATGGCACAAAATTGTCAAATATCACATATATGGCCCAAATTTATCAAATATCACATATGGCCCAAATTTACCAAATATCACATATGGCCTAAAGTTGCCAAATATCACATATAGCCCAAATTTATCAAATATCACATATGGCCCAAATTCTCACTTATTATCGTTTTAGCCATTAAGGGCGATTTCAAAATTTTCATGATCTTAATACCGATTTCATGATCTTAACACTAAAGTCTCGATAATACCATATTTTCTGATTTCACCAACTTTGCGATTTTTAATCCAACTTTAACTATTGTATAGTCATCTAACCCATGAGATATAGCGTGCGATTACACACCTGATTACGGTGAGGACTACACTCTCCCGCTCGTCGATATCTAAACACACATTACGAAGGATTAGAACACTAAAATTTAATATTAAACTATTCTAATATTGAGCGATCTAGATCTTACCCTCGGAATCTCGAACATCCACTCTTTGCAATTTCTCTCAGATCAAAGGTTCAGTACCACGAGTAAACAATGGTTCGGGGGTACGTCGGACTTCGAATAATTGGTTTTCGCCGGATGAGGGTCCACAACCCGGTGGAAAGTCTCGAATTCTCGAAATAGTCCTTCTTTTAAACTTAGGGGGAATAGCGGAACCACCCCTCTTCCGAACACTATTTACTGCCCTTTTTGTCCCTATCTTGATCTTCTCTATTGACAAAAGATCATTAGTCCGACCAATAAGTTATCGAAATTTTGACTAGAGGTTTTAAAGAGTGGGATTAACTTACCACAAATATCCTCGTTCCACAATATGACAACCGAGTGAGAACGTCCCCTAAAATGAAATCGATTAATAAACTATTTATATCTATATGTCGAGTAATATAAAAATCCTTGATAATCCCTTACCTTTAACACTTTAAATCCGATTTCAACGATCTACGACGTTTATGAACACTTGAGTTTCGGCCCTCCACTAAGTTTCTATGATAGAGAAAAGATTAGAATGAGATATGGTATGATGATGATCTCAATCCAAAAAGATCATCCCACACCACATAGATTCGGCACAAAAGAAAGGGAAATAACAAATTCCAAAATATTGTACTAGCCACTTACCGATTGATTAAAATGTGAGTAGGAAGAAGAATGATTGAGAAGGAAATATGTGAGTTGTAGAAGATTCGATTATGAAGGAAAATTGAAGAAGATAGTGCTTAGCAACATTCGACCATGGTGAAAATAAAAGGGAGAAAATGAGATGTTTGAGTGTTCTTTTCAAGAAGAAAGAAAGGAGAAAAAGAGTAAAGAGAGAGTGTTTATGTGTTGATTTTCCAAGGATGGAAGATGAACAAAGATAGGGTCTTGGGGTTGGTGTATATTCTTAAAAGAAGAAAAAGAAAAAAAGAATTATGCTTCTTCAAAGTTGCATGTTTTCGCACAAAAGAGAAAGAAAAGAAGATGATACTAATTTGGTCAAAAAGAAATGGCCAAACAACCAAAAATTTGCCTATTGCTTCAACTACATTCGACTAGGAAAAGGATTTTGGAGAGAATGGAAAATAATGCTCATGTTGCTAAAGAAATTGACCAAACTAGCTCCTAATCCCTATCAAGCTACTAACAAAATTTGGCCAACCTCCCTAGCCCCAAAAACCGTCCAAGTTCATAGCCATCAAGGATCAACTTTTGCCAACCTTTCTTTCCATAGCACATTCCACAAATTAAGCCATTTGTTCCCTTACTTGCCTTATCCTATTGATTCCTTTCCTCAACTTCAATGTTTCCTTAATCCATTTAGCCACCTTACCATAAAAATTAAAAGTCTAACTTACCAAAAATGAAGCTTGGCCGACACTTGATAGGAAAAAGCAAAAATAAAAACTTTCAAAATGCATGCTAGGAGATTCGAACCTCTCCCCTCAAGCAAACATACACGTGCCAACACCATCTTCCTACTAGCTCATCTTATGCTAGTTTTTAACACTTAAATTTACTTAAACCTCAAAGTCACTTAATCCACTTCAATTAAATACTCCTTACTAAAATTTATTCTAATTCAATTGTTCTCAAGTCTTCTCAAGACTATACTAACCATGAAAAATTTTATTATACACAAGTTAAGCACTAAAACATGCATCAATTCAATACTCAAATTTTATTTTTGGTCTATGAAATATAAGAAAAAGGTTCGGAGTTTGTTACGTGCGAGGAAGGGTTAGCACCTCAAACGCCCAAAATTGGTACCAAATTGATTAGCTAGTGTCCTTGTGTTGAAAACTTGAAAATGTTTAAGGTGTGATACTTTTAAAGAATGTTAATTAATTTTGAATTGAATCTCAAGATTCACTCGCTCCAAAGGAATAAAAAAACACCACATTCAAAGACGTTAGGATATGACATGTTTATACCCGACATCGAGATCATCTTTGATTTTCAAAATATGCTATTAAAAGGATATTTGGTTATTTGGTCAAACATAAAACCGCAATCCAAAGACGATAGGGCATGATTTCTAATTTCCAAACACGAAATATTGTCTTGTTTTGAGAAATTTTAAATAAACGATTTTAAAATCGACTCAAAATGTATTTGCTTGGTTTGTTTAGAAAAACAATGAAACGATTAATATCAATTTAAACCTTAAAGTTTGAATGTCAATGCGATAATGTAAAAAAAAAACAAAAACAAAATTACAAACACCTGAATAATATACATGGATAAATATTATGGTAATGAATAATCATAATATGAAATTTGTAGGAATGAATTTGGGTACATACAATGGCAAGCAAATTAATACAACTAACGATAGCAAGCTTTAGAACAAATAAACAAATGATATATATATATATATATATATATATATGTGTTTATTTAAATAATACATGCGTGATAAAAATTTGATATAAAATATTGTACACATATAAATAATAATGTGTACACCCCAAACTCTACCTATGCATTAAGCCCAATTTTGGCATGCCACACAAATTTAACGATATTCAAATCATTTAACTAAGTAGAAATCAAATTCCAAAACGATTAAGAGAATGACTTTATCGAAAAATCGAGGTTTATTTGAAATCCTTGATTAAAAACACAAGAGATTATCATTGATCTATAAAGTAGTATTTGATTAAAATTTTAAAATTTATTTAATCAAAATATTCGATGAAGAGTTAAAGGATTTCCAGTTTTAAAGATATTTAAGAAAACCTTTATTTTAATATGAAAGGTTTAGAAAAACATTTATGAAAAACTAAATCAATCCAACTTAATAAAACTAAAACATAATAAATCAATCCACATAATAAAATCCATAACTAAAAGGCCTTATTACATCGCCATTAAAAATAGTACTTAATAAAAATTATAAAAGAAGTCTTAAAGTTTTATAAACCACCATTTGTAGTATAGCCTTCCCACAAAGTCATCTTCGACCCAAGTCTCCATCAATTGTTATTACCTGAGAGGGTAAAAAAATGGGGTGAGTTACTTAGAAGTGTAACTCACTTACCATAGTCCACTGGGCCAAGACCATTTAAACATTTATTTGGGCCTAATCCCATTTCAAAATATAACAATAATTTAGCATTTAAAAAAATGCAAATGATATGCAATTCCCAAAACCAAACCTAGATTTCCATCCGCTACACACCCCCATACCCAACCAACACACCTGTGGGGAGCTTTAGTCACCCAGCCCGCCAACACACCAAAGTAGGCTTTAAGCCCAATATAATATTTGTGGCAAAGACCATTTAAATAATTGTGGTAGAACCACCGATCTAGATTTCGGGCAACTACCATCGTGATGAGTCATCTATCTAGAATTCGCATCAAGCCTTTCTTCTCTTCATCATTGATCCCAACCCATGCAATCATGTTTATGCATTACAAAATATTTGTAAAGAAAACCATATTATAATTTATAAATTTTGGCCCATTAAAACACATATCACATATAGCCCATTTATCAATTATCATAATCGCCTAATTATCAAATTTCACTTATGGACCATTTATCGATTATCACATATGGCCCAAATTTGCCAAATATCATATATGCCCAATTTATCAAATATCACATATGGCCCAAATTTGCCAAATATCACATATATGGCCCAAAATTGTCAAATATCACATATATGGCCCAAATTTATCAAATATCACATATGGCCCAAATTTACCAAATATCACATATGGCCCAAATTTGCCAAATATCACATATAGCCCAAATTTATCAAATATCACATATGGCCCAAATTCTCACTTATTATCGTTTTAGCCATTAAGGGCGATTTCCAAATTTTCAGGATCTTAATACCGATTTCATGATCTTAACACTAAAGTGTCGATAATACCATATTTTCTGATTTCACCAACTTTGTGATTTTTAATCCAACTTTAACTATTGTATAGTCATCTAACCCATGAGATATAGTGTGAGATTACACACCTGATTACGGTGAGAACTACACTCTCCCGCTCGTCGATATCTAAACACACATTACAAAGGATTACAACACTAAAATTTAATATTAAACTATTCTAATATTGAGCGATCTAGATCTTACCCTCGAAATCTCGAACATCCACGATTTGCGATTTCCCTCGGATCAAAGGTTCAGTACCACCAGTAAACAATGGTTCGGGGGTACGTACGACTTCGAATAATTGGTTTTCGCCGGATGAGGGTCCACAACCTGGTGGAAAGTCTCGGATTCCCGAAACAGTCCTTCTTTTAAACTTAAGGGGAATAGTGGAACCACCCCTCTTCCAAACACTATTTACTGCCCTTTTTGTCCCTATCTTGATTGTCTCTATTGACAAAAGATCATTAGTCCGACCAATAAGTTATCGAAATTTCGACTAGAGGTTTTAAAGAGGGATTAACTTACCACAAATATCCTCGTTCCACAATATGACAACCGAGTGAGAACGTCCCCAAAATGAAATCGATTAATAAACTATTTATATCCATATGTCGAGCAATATAAAATCCTTGATAATCCCTTACCTTTAACACTTTAAATCTGATTTCAACGATCTCGACGTTCTTTAACACTTGAGTTTCGCCTCCACTAAGTTTCTATGATAGATAAAAGACTAGAATGAGATATGGTATGATGATGATCTCAATCCAAAAAGATCATCCCACGCCACATAGATTCGGTACAAAAGAAAGGGAAATAACAAATTCCAAAATATTGTACTAGCCACTTACCGATTGATAAAAATGTGAGTAGGAAGAAGAATGATTGAGAACGAAATATGTGAGTTGTAGAAGATTCGATTATGAAGGAAAATTGAAGGAGATAGTGCTTAGTAACATTAGTGCTTAGCAACATTCGGCCATGGTGAAAATAAAAGGGAGAAAATGAGATGTTTGAGTGTTCTTTACAAGAAGAAAGAAAGGAGAAAAAGAGTAAAGAGAGAGTGTTTATGTGTTGATTTTCCAAGGATGGAAGATGAACAAAGATAGGGTCTTGGGGTTGGTGTATATTCGGCCCAAAAGAAGAAAAGAAAAAGAATTATGCTTCTTCAAAGTTGCATGTTTTCGCACAAAAGAGAAAAAAAGAAGATGATACTAATTTGGTCAAAAGAAATGGCCAAACAACCAAAAATTTGCCTATTGCTTCAACTACATTCGTCTAGGAAAAGGATTTTGGAGAGAATGGAAAATAATGCTCATGTTGCTAAAGAAATTGACCAAACTAGCTCCTAATCCCTATCAAGCTACTAACAAAATTTGGCCAACCTCCTAGCCCCAAAACCATCCAAGTTCATAGCCATCAAGGATCAACTTTTGCCAACCTTTCTTTCCATAGCACATTCCACAAATTAAGCCATTTGTTCCCTTACTTGCCTTATCCTATTGATTCCTTTCCTCAACTTCAATGTTTCCTTAATCCATTTAGCCACCTTACCATAAAAATTAAAAGTCTAACTTACCAAAAATGAAGCTTGGCCGACACTTGATAGGAGAAAGCAAAAATAAAAGCTTTCAAAATGCATGCTCGGAGATTCGAACCTCTCCCCTCAAGCAAACATACACGCACCAACACCACCTTGCTACTAGCTCATCTTATGCTAGTTTTTAACACTTAAATTTACTTAAACCTCAAAGTCACTTAATCCACTTCAATTAAATACTCCTTACTAAAATTTATTCTAATTCCGAATTGTTCTCAAGTCTTCTCAAGTCTTCTCAAGATCTTAATACCGATTTCATGATATTAACACTAAAGTGTCAATAATACCATATTTTTCGATTTCACCAACTTTGCGATTTTTAATCCAAATTTAACTATTGTATAGTCATCAACCCATGAGATATAGTGTGAGATTATACACCTGATTACGGTGAGAACTACACTCTCCCGCTCGTCGATATCTAAACACACATTACGAAGGATTAGAACACTAAAATTTAATATTAAACTATTCTAATATTGAGCAATCTAGATCTTACCCTCGGAATCTCAAACATCCACTATTTACGATTTCTCTCCGATCAAAGGTTCAGTACCACAAGTAAACAATGGTTCGAGGGTACGTACGACTTCGAATAATTGGTTTTCGCCGGATGACGGTCCACAACCCAGTGAGAAAGTCTCAGATTCCCGAAACAGTCCTTCTCTTAAACTTAGGGGGAATAGCGGAACCACCCCTCTTTCGAACACTATTTACTGCCCTTTTGTCCCTATCTTGATTGTCTCTATTGACAAAAGATCATTAGTCCGACCAATAAGTTATCAAAATTTTGACTAGAGTTTTAAAGAGTGGGATTAACTTACCACAAATATCCTCGTTCCACAATATGACAACCGAGTGAGAACGTCCGCTAAAATGAAATCGATTAATAAATCTTTATATCCATATGTCAAGTAATATAAAAATCCTTGATAATCCCTTAACTTTAACACTTTAAATCCCATTTCAACGATCTACGACGCTTACGAACTCTTGAGTTTCGGCCCTCCACTAAGTTTCTATGATAGAGAAAAGATTAGAATGAGATATGGTATGATGATGATCTCAATCCAAAAAGATCATCCTACACCACATAGATTCGGCACAAAACAAAGGGAAATAAAAAATTCAAAAATATTGTACTAGCCACTTACCGATTGATTAAAGTGTGAGTAGGAAGAAGAATGATTGAGAAGGAAATATGTGAGTTGTAGAAGATTCGGTTATAAAGGAAAATTGAAGGAGATAGTGCTTAGCAACATTCGGCCATGGTGAAAATAAAAGGGAGAAAATGAGATGTTTGAGTGTTCTTTACAAGAAGAAAGAAAGAAGAAAAAGAGTAAAGAGAGAGTGTTTATGTGTTGATTTTCCAAGGATGGAAGATGAACAAAGAGAGGGTCTTGGGGTTGGTGTATATTAGGCCAAAAAGAAGAAAAGAAAAAGAATTATGCTTCTTCAAAGTTGCATGCTTTCGGCACAAAATAGAAAGAAAAGAAGATGATACTAATTTGGTCAAAAAGAAATGGCCAAACAACCAAAAAATTGCCTATTGCTTCAACTACATTCGGCTAGGAAAAAGGATTTTGGAGAGAATGGAAAATAATGCTCATGTTGCTAAAGAAATTGACCAAACTAGCTCCTAATCCCTATCAAGCTACTAACAAAATTTGGCCAACCTCCCTAGCCCCAAAAACCGTCCAAGTTCATAGCCATCAAGGATCAACTTTTGCCAACCTTTCTTTCCATAGCACATTCCACAAATTAAGCCATTTGTTCCCTTACTTGCCTTATCCTATTGATTCCTTTCCTCAACTTCAATGTTTCCTTAATCCATTTAGTCACCTTACCATAAAAATTAAAAGTCTAACTTATGAAAAATGAAGCTTGGCTGACACTTGATAGGAGAAAGCAAAAATAAAAGCTTTCAAAATGCATGTTATGAGATTCGAACCTCTCCCCTCAAGCAAACATACATGCACCAACACCACCTTGCTACTAGCTCATCTTATGCTAGTTTTTAACACTTAAATTTACTTAAACCTCAAAGTCACTTGATCCACTTCAATTAAATACTCCTTACTAAAATTTATTCTAATTCTGAATTGTTCTCAAGTCTTCTCAAGACTATACTAATCATGAAAAATTTTATTATACACAAGTTAAGCACTAAAACATGCATCAATTCAATACTCAAATTTTAGGATGTTACATAATGGCATGTGAAAGTGTTGGAATAAATATAATTTAAAATATGGTCTTTTAAAGAAACAAATTATAAACACAAATAAATTTAAAAGAAGATATATATAAATATATACATATGCATATATGTAAATAAACTTAAAAGAATATATATTTACATAAAGTAATATGAAATCAATAATATATACTTAAAATAAGATAATTTAAATGCAATAGTAAATGAATAAATAAATAAATAAAATATTATATACAATAGTTTGAAAATAGTGAATCGAATAATAGTAATAATAAAAAAATGATATAAATGAATTATAAAGAAAATGTGTTAATAAACAATAATAATAGTAAAATAATATTAATAATAACAATAATAATACTAATAAATATAATAATAATAATGCTGGTAACAATAATAAATATAATAGTAATAATGATAATATAAGAAATAATAATAAGAATAATGTTAATAATACAAAGATAGTTAATGAAACAACAATAATAACGTAGAAGGATTAAATTAAAAACGAAAGAAAATAATAGGGCCAAATTTAAAACAAACAAAGTAGGGGCGTTAGGACCCAATTACAATTTTCTTGAAAGCCATAGGGACTAGGGTCGCAATTATACCCTAGTCCAAAAACACGCGGGTCACGAGCTAGAAACGGGTCAGATTCGGGTCGGCTCCTCTAAACGGCGTCGTTTTAGCAGCAGAACAGCTACTGCAAATATACCAAAAAAATGTGAAACCCTCATTTTAAAACCCTTTCCTAAAAAACCTAAAAGAAATCCCTCAAATTTGAAATCCCATCCCTTTGCCGGCCTTTGAATTCTGCCGCATGACCACCGTACCACCACCATAGCTGGTGTCCGGCATCGCACAAAAAAAAAGGGGTTTTTAGCCCCCATTTTGGGGCATATCTGAAGGGCAAGCTTTCTTGGCTCTGAAAAACAGAAAGAAAATAGGTTTTCGACCCCTTTCAGGTTCAATCCGCGACGAAGAAAGAGGCCTTCAGCGATACGACCGCGGGGTGTTTCTTGGTAAGTCCCTTTCTCTTTCTTTCTTTTGTTTTAAGTCGAGAAAAGAAAAAGAAAAGAAAATCAAAATGAAATCAAAATAAAAAAAAGCAAGAACACCAGTGAAACAAAAAGGTAAATCACCTTTCGTTTTCTATATATTTCTCTGTGTATTTCTTTGTTCGTAAATTGTGAAGCTACAATTGTTTTTTTTTTTTTGGGGGGGCTCTTTAAAGCCGAAATGAAAAATCAAAATAAAAATAAACTCTTTTCTTTTTTCTTTGTTTTTTGTTCTGCTTGCTATCCTTTGTTCTCTTGCGCAGGTACAGAGGTGGGTCAACGTGGGCACGTGGTGTGCGTGGCTATACGGAGGCCGTACGCGGAGAGGCGTGGCGTGCATGTGTGGGGCTATGGCGCGTGTGCAAGGGAGAATTGCGGCGCTTGAAATTTTTGGAAACCCCTAGGGTTTCTGGTACCTTAGAATATTTGGGCCATTTGGGCTTCAGGACTTTGGGTCTTTGATTTGGCTAGATTAGGTTGGGTAGCGATTAGTCGGGCCTTTGTGATTGTTTTGTAAATTGGGCTACTATAACATACTGATGGACTGTTAATAATGTTTCTTTTTGTTTTGTTTTTTTTTTTTTGATTTGGTAATATTGGGCTCCAGTTGAATGTTATTTGGGCTACTAAAAATTAAAACTTGATGGATTGTTTATTGGACTTTTGATAATTTGGATCTATTTCATATTTTATTGTTATTTTTTTTTTGGTTTTTGGTTATAAAACAGGCCCGGGCATAAATTGGGTCTTACATCAGTTCCCCGACAATGGCGCCAAAAACTTGATCGTGTGTCAAAGCCTTAAAAATTTATAAAAGAATGATCAAACCTGGAAACTAACTAAGACAACGATGGAGGAAAGCGCACCTATCGAACAATAGTATAGTTTAGTGGCAAGACCGGATTGTCGAACCCAAAGGAACCAAAATTACTAATACTAACTTTCTTTTTATTATCTAGCCTAAGAATTAAGGGATTTGTTTATCTAATCTAGAATTAACCAACAACTAAGCTAAAGATGCTAAGACAAAGAGAATGAATTGGGGGAATACTTGTGGGAAAAACCAATCGATTAAGATAATACCCAAGGAAGAATCCACCTAGACTTCACTTGTTATCTAACTCTGAACCAGACGATTTATTAACTTGACTTGATCCGTAGGATTCCCTAATTTATATTAAAACCTCTTTTGAGGATACTAACATCTAACCCTATGTTGATTAATTGAAATTTCTTTCTAATTAAAACCCCTAAGATTGCATTAACACGATCTATGGACTCCCATATTGGGTTTGACCCTAATTCGACAAAATTTACGTCATCCTATTTCTAGGGTTGTGTTCAACTCTGCTTAACTATGCTAGATCTACTCCTAGGCAGGGATGTAACACTCTAACCCGTATCCATCACCGGATTAGGGTTATGAGATATTATCAAACTAAACTCAATTCCAAATATACATTCAATTGAATTCAAGCATACACAATGCGATCCTTACTATAATTATAACATTACAATGTTTTAGACTTAATTTCTAACATAGCCAAATACATGAGCATGTCCACTCAATCACTTCACATCGCATTACTAAAGATCCTTTATCAAATTATTTCATCAAATAGTCAAGCATAGACTAAACACATTTTAACCGTAGACACAATGACTTAATCAAATTTAATATCTCACATACCATCGTTTAATCACATGCTAAATGTGTACCCCATGAATTCGGCCAAATAATGTAACAAACTCATCATTCATATTTACGAGATATTGGTAATCATCTTATCATGCCTAACATATAAGTATATTTACTACTACAAACAGGATCAAAGTAACCAAGCCTCAAATGATCACATCAAATATATATATATATATATATATATATATATATATATATATGCTTGATCTATATCCATTAAAAGAACAATTGCACCTTTGATTCCTTATACAAATATTCGTGCACAAATCAATTCTCTTATTAACTTCTTTCATTAATGAAAACATCCAATATATAATATATTTATATTATTATAAGTCCAAGCCTTAACCGAATATACAAATACACCTTATATTAAATTTTAATACAAACATAAATTATCACTCAATCAAGCATAAAGCCTATGCATACTAAACCAATACAACTAAATCAACGTATCCATTATAACATCAATTATAAATTCATCTCATTTATAAATATACTAATGCATGTACTAACAAACAAGTTACTATACTTATAATTCATTAAAACCACACATACTATAATTAAAACATGAAACATTGAAAACTCAAGACATTGAAAGTAAGCCATATTCGCATGGCTTTAATATGGATACATAAAAAAGTTTCTAACTCAAACATAGACATTATCCATCCTATACATGCCTTTATCCAAAAATAAACCAAACCAAAAGAGTACCAAAAACTTGATAGTGCGATTGATTTGCTGACGATTTTCCCGAGCCCGTAGCTTGACCAAAATCTATAAAACAGAACATTAAACATAAACAGAGTAAGCTTTCTAGTTTTGTAAGTCTTAAGCATTGATTTAAGTCATTCATCTAGTTAAACATGATTTCAATCAATTCATGACATAAAACATACATGTCTAACTCATAAACGTACCATAACAAGACATCATTACCTTACTTAACTTGGTAACTTTCAATTCTTTACGAAATACATCAATTTCCGAATATACATAGATAATTACATAACTAGAAGAATAAATATACTTACAAGAACCTTTTAACCATACTCATACTGTAACACCCCAAACCCGGTCTATGCATTAAGACTAGATTTGGTTTGTTACATAGATCGAACTATCTTAATAATTTCAGATGAATCGGTATTTCAAAACCCTTTTGAAATTAGAGTTTAATAAAAAAAATAACCAAGAGAAATAATTTTAAGTTTGATGTGACTGAGAAATAAGAATAGTAAAAAAAATTTCTCGTATGTTAAAAAAAACCCAATTTATTTTAAGTAAACATTATATAATAATCATAAGCCCATATTAAAATATCCAAAACAAAATTTTAAACCAACCACACATAAAAATCCATAAAAATAATAATAATAGAGGCCTTATTACATCATACCCAAAATTTAGAATTTAAAGAAAGTACTTATTTAAAAGTTCAAAATTTATTTAACCCATGTTTGCAGTATGGCCTCCACGAAGTCATCCTCGGCCCAAGTCCACATCAATTTCCATTACCGAAAGGAAAAATTTGAGGTGTGAGTTACTCGAACTCAAGGTATAACTTACTTACTTAATCCATCGGGCGGATCATCAAGTCGAATTTTGGGTTTGAGCCCATTATCAAGATTAACAAGATAAATAATGGAATGCATGCAAAAATTAAATTTTCCCACCCAAACCTAATTTCCATCCGCTACACACCACCCGTACCAACCATCACACTTGTGGGGATCAAGTCAACCCACCCCGCCATCACACCAATCGTAGGCATTAAGCCATTTTATATTTGTGGCAGAGCCACCGAACTAGATTGTGACAAAGTCACCGAACTAGAGGCATTGAGCCATTAAAATATTTGTGGCATAGCCACCGAACTAGAGGCAATCAGCCGCTTAATTATTTTGTGGCAAAGCCACCGAACTAGATTTTGGCAATAGGCCTTTCTTTTCTTCATCGTTAATCCCAACCCATGCAACATGTATGCAAAATAGCCTATGTACATATGATGATTTTATCAAAAAGGCCCAATATATATAAGTCAATATTTCAGGTTTTTATTAAGGCCCATAATACAATATATCATTTATTCCATATAACTATTTAGCATCTTTGTCCCATTTAGCGATCTAGCAAAATTTCTGGCCCATTTAGCGATCTGGCATAGATTTTGGCCCATTTAACAATTTAACAGAAATTACGGCCCATTTTCGATCTAACAGAGATTTCGGCCCATTTTTGATTTAACAGAGATTTCAACCCATTTTTGATCTAACAGAGATTTTGGCCCAATTTCGATCTAACAGAGATTTCGGTCCATTTTCGATCTAATAGAGATTTCGGCCCAATTTAGCTATCTAGCATACTTTTTGGTCCATTTTTACGAGACATAAAATTTACATATTAACAACTAACTCATCGAGGGCATTTTCGTAATTCTTCGCAAATTTTAATCGTTTCCATGTTATTTCACCAAAATACCAATTATTACGTATTATACCGATTTTTTCGTTTTTACGATTTTACTCAATACCACGAATGACATCCAACCCGAGAAAAGTGTGAAGTTACACACCTTGATATCGTGAGTACTAAACCTTTCCGCTCGTCAACACCTAAACGTAATACGAACTATTAGAATACTATCGTTTATCAAAAATACACTATTGGTATTCGATCTAAATCCTTACCCTTTGATTTTGAACCACTTCTATTTTGGTTTCTCCTCGTTTATTGATTCGTTTCACGAGAATCCATGAACGATAAGGCTCGAGTACTAACTACTTCAAATAATTGATTCTCCTCGGTTGATGGTCCACAACCCGGTGGAAAATCCCGGATTCCCGAAATAGCCCTTCGTTTATAATTTGGGGGATTTGCGAAACCGCCCCTCTTTTGAAGACTATGGACTGCCGTTTTCTGCCCTATCTTGAAAGTCTCTAAAGATATATGATCATTAGTCTGAATATAAATATTAAAAAATGGCTAACGATTTGTAAGGTTTGAGATTTGGCTTACCACGATTTATCTTCGTTCCTCAAGAAATGATCGAGCGATTGCGTCCCTAAAACGAAATCGATTAATATTAACTATACTAATATAATAAATTTTAAATCCTTAAAAGAAAAACTCCTTACCTTGATTCTTGAAATCGATTCCAAAGTTCCAAAATTCTAAAGATCACCTTGAGTTTCTACCCTCCAAAATCTCACTAATGCTCACGATTGGAAGAAATTGTGTGAGAAGAATTTGGTTTTGATCAAGAAAATGAAAGAAATTTTGGCACAAATACAAGTTAACATTCGGCCATGAGAGAGATTATTGTGGAGGTTTTTAATTGAGATAAAAGTAAAAGAACGGAACAATGGCGATAATATGATTCGATTCCAAGTAAGAAAGGAAGAAGGAAAGAAAAGAAAGAAGAAAGAAAAGAGAAGAAAAGAATTGAGTTTTTGGAAGGATTGTGTAATCGGTTTTGTGAAGGAGAAAGAAAAGATTAACCTTCTTTGTGTGATGATGGTGTCGGCACAAGGGAAAAGTTTTTAGAGAATAGGTGAATTAAGACCTAAATGGTCAAAACCCGAATGACCAAAAGAAAAGAGAACAAAACAAAATTGTTTACCTTTGTTCAATAGGCATTCACTAAGGGAGGAAATTTGAGAGAAACAAGCTCGAGAGGAAAAGAAAAATTAACAAATGACCAAAAGAAGAGAATATGCCCAACTAGCCCTAATTCATCTAAATGCCTTCAAAAATTCGCCCAATTTCCCTTGCCCAAAAACCATCCAAATACTTGGCTATCAAAGGCCAACCTTTTGCCACCCTTTCTTTCCATAGCACACTCCCCAATTTAAGCCATTTGTTCCCCTTACTTACCTTATCCTATTGATTTCCTTCCTCAACTTAAATATTTCCTTAATCCTTTAGCCATCATACCAAAAATAAAGAAGTCAAACTTTCCATGTTTGCTTCTTGGCCGACACTTGATAGATGGAAGCAAAAAATAAAAATTTTCAAGTTGCAAGCTAGGAGATTCGAACCTCTTCCCTCATGTCTAAGTCATGGCGCCATCACCACTATGCTATTAACTTATCTTATTCCATCTTTTAGTTATAAATTAATTTAAGTCTCAAGATCACCTAATTTCTTTACTTTAAAAATACACTTAACTAATATTTTATTCTAACTCCAAGTAAACCCGAACTAACATTTAGCAACATCATGGTACTCACTTATTTAGGATGTTACAATTCTACCCCTCTTAAATAAAATTTCGTCCTCGAAATTTACACGATTAGAAGAGGTGAGGATATTGTCGCTTAGAATAGTTTCCTCGAGCTCCCATGTAGCTTCCTCCGCTCGTGATTACGCCATAAAACTTTGACCAACGGTACAGTCTTCTTTCTTAGCACCTTAACATCCCGGTCTAAAATTTCCACTCTGAATTTAATTCCACTTCCTCTACCAGTACTATATGAGATGGATTCGATCTATAGCGTCTCAGCATGGAAACATGGAAAACATTATGAATTTGACCCAACTCCGGAGGTAATTCAATCTGATAAGCCACTGGACCAACACGCTTCGTCACACGATATGTCCCGATGAACCTAGGGTACAACTTGCCCTTCTTTCCGAATCTAAAAACTTTCTTCCAAGGTGAGACCTTCAGAAAGACCTGGTCTCCCACAGCAAACTTGATATCCTTACGCTTCAGGTCTGCATACGACTTCTGTCTATCCGAAGCTTCCTTTAACCGTGCTCGAATAACTTTTATCTTTTCCTCTGTTTTAGATATCATCTCAGGACCCAACATCACCGTTCGCTCAATTCAGTCCAACAAGTAGGAGTACGACACCTACGACCATACAATGCCTCATAGGGTGCCATCTGAATGCTAGACTGATAGCTATTGTTATACGCGAATTCTGCCAATGGTAGAAAATCCTCCCAACTTCCCTTGAAGTCGATCACACATCCCCTTAACATGTCTTCCAATATATGAATTACTCTTTCCGACTGACCATCAGACTGAGGATGAAAAGCCGTACTGAAATTCAACTTTGTCCCCAAGGCTTCATGCAGAGCTTTCCAAAATCGTGATGTAAATCTAGGATCCCTGTCTGATATAATAGACACTGGTACCCCATGTAACCTCACGATTTTGGATACATACAGCTTTGCCAATTTTTGCAATGAATAATCCATACGAACCGGAGGAAAATGACCAGTCTTCGTCACCCATACGAAATTTTTCTTAGTAGGTGTTAAAGGTAACCCACTAACAAAATCCATAGTTATCCGCTCCTATTTCCAAAGAGGAATCTTTACCGGTTGTAACAATCCTGACGGTAATTGATGCTCCGCCTTCACTTGCTGACAAGTCAAACATTTTCCTACAAACTCAGAAATTTCACGCTTCAACCCTGGCCACCAATATTGTTCACGGAGATCTCGATACATCTTATTCCCTCCGAGGTGCATAGCATAAGGGCTACTATGCGCCTCCTGTAGAATCATTTGTCTCAATTCTGAGTCTTTAGGCATACAAACCCTTCCACGAAAACACAACACTTCATTCGTGTTTATACCAAAATCCTCTATTTCACTCCTTTCAACCTGCTGGAATAAAGGTCCCAACTTTTTATCTGTTGTTTGTTTTTCCCTGATTTGCTCTAACCACAGAGGCTTCACCTGAAGTTCTGCTAACAAACTACCATCCTCATACAAACTTAAATGAGAAAACATTGCTCTTAAATCGATATCGCCATTTACTTAACGCGTCGGCTACCACGTTAGCCTTTCCAGGATGATATTCATTGAGAAATCATAGTCCTTTAATAATTCCACCCATCTTCTTTGTCTCAAATTCAACTCCTTTTGGGTAAGGAGGTACTTAAGACTCTTGTGATCCATGTAGATGATAGACTTCTCACCGTAGAGATAGTGCCTCCAAATCTTTAAAGAAAATACCACCGCAGCTAACTCTAAATCATGAGTAGGATAGTTTACTTGTGCGGTCTCAATTGACGAGAAGCATAGGCCACCACCTTTCCATTTTGCATCAAGACACAACCTGCACTGTGTGAGATGCATCACAATAAACAAGAAAATTTTTTCTACCTCCGCTAAATTAAAACCGGTGCTTCCGTAATCTTCTTCAATTTCTCAAACTTTCTTGTTGTTTTCTAGTCCAAATATATGGAACTCCCTTCCGCAACAGTTTAGTTAAGGGTGCAGCATTCAACAAAAACCCCTCAACAAAGCGTCTATAATAACCAGCCAATCCTAAGAAACTCCAAATTTCAGCTACCAATTTTGGTGGTTTCCAATCCAGTACAGCCTCAATCTTCTGAAGATCCACCCTTATTCCTTCAGCTGATACCACATGACCCAAGAAAGTCACTTCTTTTAGCCAAAATTCGCATTTACTGAATTTGGCATAAAGTTGCTTATCTCGAAGTAGCTGTAATACAATACTCAAATGCGTGTCATGCTCCTCATCATTCCTTGAATAAACCAAAATGTCATCTATGAACACTACCACAAACCGGTCTAAATATGGTTGAAAGACTCGGTTCATCATGTCCATAAATACAGCTGGTGATTGGTTAATCCAAACGGCATCACTACAAACTCACAATGTCCATAACGAGTTCAAAATGCCGTCTTATAAATATCTACTTCTTTCACCTTAAGCCGGTGATAACCCGATCTCAAATCAATTTCGGAGAAAACTGAAGCTCCCTTTAATTGATCAAACAGGTCATCAATTCTCGGCAGAGGATACCTATTCTTGATCGTCAATTTATTCAATTGTCTATAATCAATGCACATACGCATTGATCCATCCTTCTTTTTCACGAACAAAACTGGTGCTCCCCACGGAGACACACTCGGTCGAATAAATCTCCGATCCAGTAATTCTTGAATTTGAGCTTTAAGCACCGTCAACTCCTTCGGTGCCATTCTATAAGGAGCAATAGACACAGGAGCCGTTCTGGGCAAAAGCTCGATACCAAATTCTACTTCTCGATCTGGAGGTATACCAAGAAGTTCATCGGGAAATACTTCTAGAAATTCCTTTACCGTTCTCACATCATCCACAGATAACTCTTTGGCATCCAAAGCAAAAATGAAAGCTAGGAATGCTCCATACCTTTCCGTTCCAACTTTTCTGCCTTCAACGCCGATACCACGTTTGCCAAGTAATTCCTTCGTTCACCTATCATTATTACTTTCTTATCATCTGAAGTTCTTAATGATATCTGCTTTTCAGCACAATATAAATGCGCCCGATGTTTAACCAACCAATCCATGCCCAGAATGAGATCGAACTCGCCGAAAGGCAATTCCATCAAATTCGCCAAGAATACCTCCTCTTGAATTTCTAAGGGTACATTTCTAAATAGTTTATTTACAATTACCGACTATCCTAAAGGACTAATTACTATCATCTCACTATCGATAATTTTAGATTCTAGATTCAGGTTTCCAGATATGGCGCTAGTAACAAACGAGTGGGTAGAACCAATATCTATTAAGGCAGTAACAGGTACATCGAAGATGAAGAACGTACCAGTTATTACATCAGGTGCATTGCCATCCTCGCGGCGTCTAACTGCATAGACCAGTCCTGGCTGTCTTGTATCCGTGTTACCTCTAGGACCATTGCCTCGACCCGGTGCACCTTGACCACGTCCATCCCCATTACCACCACGACATGGTCCACGACCTCTCGGTGGCTGCTGAGTACCTCTGGTCGACTGTGCATCAGTATTACGAACTTCCTGAGTCGTATCCATACGTCGAGGGCAATTTCTATACTGGTGATCCATTGAACCGCATTTGTAACAAGCGCCCGTTTTCCTCCAAAGACTCTCCGAATGTTTTTCCAACATTCAAAGATAATCTCGACCTTGATTATTAGTTCTGTGTGCTCTACCTTGAGTGGTTCATCATTCGAGGCCTCTTCAAACCTTTTGAAGAACCCATGTATATCTCTTGTTTCTAAATCTTTCCGATTCGACGTTCAATTCTTAGCCTCTTCACTATCTTGGCCTTCTCCACAAGCGTGGCAAAAGTTCTAACTTGTTGTGGGGCAATCGAACCCTCAACTCATCATTCACCCATCCTCGAATCGCACACAACGCTCATGATCCGTTGACACTATTGTCCGAGCATAGCGACTCAAGCGTAAAACTCGACTTCATATGTCGCCACCGCCTTACTCCCTTGGACAAGATTCGAAATTCCTTCCTTTGGGCATCTACGTAACTTGTTCCAACATATTTCCTTGGAAGGCGCTTTAAAGAATTCCCAAGTAATCGGTCTTGCTTCGGTGCCTTCTCAAACAAGAAGCCACCATCGATACGCCTCGCCTCTTAGCAAAGACACAGCTCCTTTCGGTTTTTGCTCGACAAGGCATTCCATATCATCCATAATTCGCTCCACGACTTGAGCCAATATTCACCACATTCGAGCTACACCGAAACTCCTCTAAAACTTCGCATTATTTGACTTGAGTCGTTTGAAATTGACCCACGAGTTGTTGGCCCAATTCTAGTTCCAAAGACCCTTTCTAGGACTCGCAGCATTGCTTGTGTCAAAGCATTATCTTCTTCCATATGATTCGTGATCCCGCCTCACTTACAAGTGACGCAGTGCATCCATTTTTTGTATATGATTTGGTACTTGATTGTAGCACTCGTCCTCTACCACGGCCACGCTCTCTGCGTCCACGACCATGTCCTCTAGTGCTCATGATGACTAGTTCGATTTAATCGATTACAAGTTTTATGAATCGTAAAATTGTTTCATGTTTATTAACGGTGTTTTATGAGATTTGAGAGATAAAGTTGTTTTTAGCAACACATCCTATAGTCTCAATCTCTACGATTTTAACATCTAAAACTAGAAGTTCTAGAGTGTTCCTATGATCATCATAATAATCATTAAGTAATAAATACTTACTTGACTTGTTGCTGGATGCTTGTGGTGCCATACTGATCTTTAAAACATAATTGAAATAAATTTATATAGAAATTATTTATTGAACCCAACCACAGCCGAGTTTTTGAAACTGGCTCGATACCATTAAATGTAACACCCAAAGTCGGTCTATGCATTAAGACTAGATTTGGTTTGTTACATAGATCGAACTATCTTAATAATTTCAGATGAATCGGTATTTCAAAACCCTTTTGAAATTAGAGTTTAATAAAAAAAATAACCAAGAGAAATAATTTTTAAGTTTGATGTGATTGAGAAATAAGAATAGTAAAAAAAAAATTTCTCGTATATTTAAAAAAAACCCAAATTATTTTAAGTAAACATTATATAACAATCATAAGCCCATATTAAAATATCCAAAACAAAATTTTAAACCAACCACACATAAAATCCATAAAATAATAATAATAGAGGCCTTACTACATCATACCCAAAATTTAGAATTTAAAGAAAGTACTTATTTAAAAGTTCAAAATTTATTTAACCCATGTTTGCAGATGGCCTCCACGAAGTCATCCTCGCCCAAGTCCACATCAATTTCCATTACTTGAAAGGAAAAATTTGAGGTGTGAGTTACTCGAACTCAAGTGTATAACTTACTTACTTAATCCACTAGGCCGATCATCAAGTCATAATTTTGGGTTTGAGCCCATTATCAAGATTAACAAGATAAATAATGGAATGCATGCAAAATGAAATTTTCCCACCCAAACCTAATTTCCATCCACTACACACCACCGTACCAACCATCACACCGTGGGGATCAAGTCAACCCACCCCGCCATCACACCAATCGTGAGGCATTAAGCCATTTTATATTTGTGGCGAGCCACCGAACTAGATTGTGATAAAGTCACCGAACTAGAGGCATTGAGCCATTAAAATATTTGTGGCATAGCCATTTAACTAGAGGCAATCACCGTTTAATTATTTTGTGGCAAAGCCACCGAACTAGATTTTGGCAACAGGCCTTTCTTCTCTTCATCGTTAATCCCAACCCATGCAACATGTATGCAAAATAGCCTATGTACATATGATGATTTTATTAAAAAGGCCCAATATATATAAGTCATATTTCAAATTTTTATTAAGGCCCATAATACAATATATCATTTATTCCATATAACTATTTAGCATCTTTGGCCCATTTAGCGATCTAGCAAAATTTCTGGCCCATTTAGCGATCTGGCATAGATTTTGGCCCATTTAACAATTTAACAGAAATTACGGCCCATTTTCGATCTAACAGAGATTTTGGCCCATTTTCAATTTAACAGAGATTTCGGCCCATTTTCGATCTAACAGAGATTTCGGCCCAATTTCGATCTAACAGAGATTTCGGCCCATTTTCGATCTAACAGAGATGTCGGCCCAATTTAGCTATCTAGCATACTTTTTGGTCCATTTTTACGAGACATAAAATTTACATATTAACAACTAACTCATCGAGGGCGTTTTCATAATTTTTCGTAAATTTTAATCATTTTCATGTTATTTCACCAAAATACCAATTATTACTATTATACCGATTTTGTCGTTTTTACGATTTTACTCAATACCACGAATGACATCCAACCCGAGAAAAGTGTGAAGTTACACACCTTGATATCGTGAGTACTAAACCTTCCCGCTCGTCAACACCTAAACGTAATACGAACCATTAGAATACTATCATTTATCAAAATACACTATTGGTATTCGATCTAAATCCTTACCCCTTTGATTTTGAACCACTTCTATTTTTGGTTTCTCCTCGTTTATTGATTCGTTGCCCGCTGAGAATCCACGAACGTACAAGGGCTCGGGAGTACGAACTACTTCAAATAATTATCTCTCCTCGGTTGATGGTCCGCAACCCGATGGAAAATCTCGGATTCCCGAAATAGCCCTTCATTTATAATTAGGGATTTATGAACCGCCTCTTTCAAGACTATGGATCCCTTTTCTGCCCTATCTTGAAAGTCTCTAAAGATATACGATCATTAGTCCGACTATAAATATTGAAATATGGCTAACGATTTGTAAGGTTTGAGATTTGGCTTACCACGATTTATCTTCGTTCCTCGAGAAACGATCGAGCAATTGCGTCCCTAAAACGAAATCGATTAATATTAACTATACTAATATAATAAATTTTAAATCCTTAAAAGAAAAACTTCTTACCTTGATTCTTGAAATCGATTCCAAAGTTCCAAAATTCTAAAGATCACCTTGAGTTTCTACCCTCTAAAATCTCACTAATGCTCACGATTGGAAGAAATTGTGTGAGAAGAATTCGGTTTTGATCAAGAAAATGAAAGAAATTTTGGCACAAATACAAGTTAACATTCGGCCATGAGAGAGATTATTGTGGAGATTTTTAATTGAGAGAAAAGTAAAAGAATTGAACAATGGAGATAATATGATTTGGTTCCAAGTGAGAAAGGAAGAAGGAAAGAAAAAGAAAGAAGAAAGAAAAGAGAAGAAAAAGAATTGAGTTTTTTGGAAGGATTGTGTAATCGGTTTTGTGAAGGAGAAAGAAAAAGATTAACCTTCTTTGTGTGATGATGGTGTCGGCACAAGGGGAAAAGTTTTTAGAGAATAGGTGAATTAAGACCTAAATGGTCAAAACCCGAATGACCAAAAGAAAAGAGAACAAAACAAAAATTGTTTACCTTTGTTCAATAGGCATTCGGCTAAGGGGAGGAAATTTGAAAGAAACAAGCTTTGAGAGGAAAAGAAAAATTAACAAATGACCAAAAGAAGAGAATATGCCCAACTAGCCCCTAATTCATCTAAATGCCTTCAAAAATTCGGCCAGCCCCTTGCCCAAAAACCGTCCAAATACTTGGCTATCAAAGGCCAACCTTTTGCCACCCTTTCTTTCCATAGCACACTCCCCAATTTAAGCCATTTGTTCCCCTTACTTACCTTATCCTATTGATTTCTTTCCTCAACTTAAATATTTCCTTAATCCTTTAGCCATCATACCAAAAATAAAGAAGTCAAACTTTCCATGTTTGCTTCTTGGACGACACTTGATAGATGGAAGCAAAAAATAAAAATTTTCAAGTCGCAAGCTAGGAGATTCGAACCTCTTCCCTCATGTCTAAGTCATGGCGCCATCACCACTATGCTATTAACTCATCTTATGCTATCTTTTAGTAATTAATTAATTTAAGTCTCAAGATCCCCTAATTTCTTTACTTTAAAAATACACTTAACTAATATTTTATTCTAACTCCAAGTAAACCCGAACTAACATTTAGCAACATCATGGTACTCACTTATTTAGGATGTTACACATACTTTCGGATTCACAATAACCATATGGAAAATTATATTGTATTATATAAACTTCACAACCAAGTTCATAACACATTTCTCTTTCATCATTTCATTTGCTCACTATCATAGCAAATATATATATATATAACTTAAATGTATGAAATACATACCTTATTTTCGAATTAACAAATTCATTTTCAAAGCTCAAGCTTACTAGATTTGCTTCATGACCTTATTACTATATAAATGAAATTCAAAATTAAAACTCACCGGTATAGCACCTGCTAGGCTTTAACCCGAATTGCACACACCGGTATTAGGCCTGCTAGACTCAAGGTCTGAGATTTAAACATCGGCATTTAGCCTGCTAGGCAATAAGCCCGAAATATTTCACCGACACAAGGCCTGCTAGGCTCGAAGCCCGAAATAACTCACCGGCACAAGGCCTACTAGGCTCTAAGCCCGAAATAACTCACCGGCACAAGGCCTGCTAGGCTCTAAGCCCGAATAACAACATAGTTAATCCTTCAATACACATTTCTTAATGCTAACTTCACAAACAAATCATGTATCTCATATTACCTCCACATATCATATCGAATATACTTATTCATATCACATTAACAACATACATTCAATCCAATTTAACACCTTTACATTCGGCTAACACATAAATTTATACTTAGAATTATCAAATATCATCATTTAACATGTTCATAATTAACTCTTTAATATATATTTGCTTAAGGACTTACCTCGACAGTCGACAGACCGTGTAAACCGACTATTCGATAACCTTCGTCTTTCCTCGATCCAAATCTATTTTTTTTTTTTTTTGTTCTTGATATAGACACATTAAAATTCAGCTCATTCAAGTACATTTCATCTCAATTTAGTACTTAAGCACATAAATAGGCATTTTACCATTTTACCCCTACTATTTCACATTTTTGCAATTTGGTCTCATTTGGACAAAACACAAAATAAACAAAATTCCATTACAACACTCAAGGGCCGAATGTTCACAAGGACCTTATAAGTCCATTTCTTTCATTTATTTTGCAAATAAACCCCTCTAAAAATTTACTTTTACAAATTAGCCCTAAATACTCAAATTCACCAAAATTTCCATTTCAAAACTTGTAGATTTCTAACATAACTTTAATATTTTTCAAGCAAACATCATAAAACATCAACATTTAGCCATGGCCGAATATCAAACATGCTCAAATTTAAAAATTCTAACATGGGTCAGCTACTGTTCAAAGCAACGATCTCAAAAACGTAAAAATTATCGAAAACCAATTAAAAACTAACCTTTGATTCAAGCCAACACCATGACCGAATGCTTAAGATTTTAAACCAAGCTTTTCTTTTCTTATTTAGGTGGCCAAAGGATGAAGACAACCTTTATTTCATGTTTTTATTTAACATATATTATAGTATTCACTAATTTACTAATTTATCCTTTAATTAATAATAATAACAACTTATAATATAAGGTCATACTTGACCTTCGCCGCCCACTAACTCGTAAAATGGGTTAATTTCCTTTTTAATACTCCAAATTAAAAAGCCACAATCAATTTAGTGCATTTTCACTATAGTTTGGGACTTTTACCTTTTACACGATTAAGTCCCTTTTCTAAATTAAACACATAAACAATTAAATTTTTCAACGAAACTTTCATACACATTAATTCACATATAGTAAGCACGAAATATAATATTTAAATATTTCTTGGACTCGAATTCGTGGTCTCAAAACCACCGTTCCGATTAGGGTCAAATTCGGTCTATTACAACTCTCCCCCTTAAGGATTTTCGTCCCCAAGAATCTTACCGTTAAATAAAGTCGGGTATTGTTGCCTAATTGAATCCTCAGGCTCCCACGTAGCCTTTTCAACTCCGTGCCAATTCCATAGTACTTTCACTAATGTAATCCTCTTGTTTCTCAGCTCTTTTATTTCCCGAGCTAAGATACGGACATCATATGTCATATCGGATCGAATTTCAACCTCTGACGGAGTGATCACATGTGATGGATATGATCTGTACTTATGAAGCATCGAAATGTGAAATACGTCATGTATCTTTTCTAATTCAGAGGGTAACTTCAATCTATAAGCAACAGGCCCAATACGTTCGATGATTTCATACGGTCCGATGAATCTTGGACTCAATTTGCCTTTTGACTAAATCGGAGTACTTTCTTCCACGAAGAAACTTTCAAGAATACTCGATCTCCAGTCTGAAATTCAATGTCTTTACGTTTCAAATCAGCGTAAGACTTTTGATGATCTGATGCAGCTTTCAAACTATCTCTGATTATAGCCACTTTCTATTCTGTCTCTTTAATCAAATCGACCGCATGTATCTTGTACTCACTGAGCTCAGTCCAGTATAATGGTGTTCGACACTTGCGACCATACAAAGCTTCGTATGGCGCCATTTTTATACTAGATTGAAAGCTATTATTGTAAGAAAATTCAATCAAAGGTATGTATCGTTCCCACATACCTTCAAAATCGAGAACATAACATCTCAACATGTCCTCAAGTATCTGAATAGTTCGTTTAGACTGACCGTCTATCTGCGGATGAAAAGCTATGCTAAAGTGGAGTTTAGTACCCAAAGCATCTTGTAACTTCTTCCAAAACCGTGATATGGATCTTGGGTCTTTATCTGAAACAATGGAACTCGGCACACTATGCAATCTTACAATTTGTGACACATACAAATCAGCAAGTTTATCGAGCAAACAGTCTGTATGAACTGGCACAAAGTGAGCTGATTTAGTCAGTCTATCCACAATAACCCAGACTACGTCTTTCTTGCTCGGTGTTGTAGGCAAACTGGATACAAAATCCATAGCGACTCTATCCCATTTCCATTCAGGTATCATAATCGGATGAAGTAACCCTGAAGGCACTTGATGCTCGGCTTTTACTTGCTGACCAATTAAACACTTTGAAACAAATTCAGATATATCTTGTTTCATGCCAGACAACCAATAGAACTATTTCAAATCATTATACATTTTAGTGCTACCCGGATGTACCGATAGGTGACTATTATGGGCCTCATTTAATAACATCTGAATCAATTCCACATTCCTTGGAACACATATTCGGCCTTTGAATTTCAAGCAATCATTTGTGTCAGTTTGAAACTCGACTCAGATCATTTTCACATCAATTCGTTTAGCAATCATATCCTTGTCAATTTTCTGTGCATCATTAATTTACTGAATAAACAACGGTCTAGCCTTCAACTCGGCTATGATCGAACCATCACCAGTCATAACCATATGTGCGTTCAACGCACGAAGGGCGAACAATGATTTTTGGCTTAAGGCATCTGCAACAACGTTAGCTTTCCCGGATGGTTGTCAATCACCAATTCGTAGTCTTTTAACAATTCCAACCATCTACGTTGTCTTAAATTCAGGTCCTTCTGAGTCATTAAATTCTTTAGACTTTTGTGATCTGAATAAACATGACACTTTTCACCAAATAAGTAATGACGCCAAATTTTCAATGTGAAAATAATGGCTGCTAATTCCAGATCGTGAGTCGGGTAATTTCTTTCGTGAGGCTTCAATTGTCTCGAAGCATAGGCTATAACTTTGCTTTCATGCATCAAAACGCAACCCAAGCCATTCAAAGAAGCATCACTATAAACAATAAATTCTTTACCCGATTCAGGCTGAGCTAACACTGGAGCTTCGGTCAAAAGGGCTCTCAACTGATTAAAACTTTTCTGACACTTTTTCGACCATTCGAACTTAACATCTTTTTATAGAAGCTTTGTCAAAGGTGTAGCTATCATGGAAAAGCCTTTGACGAATCGTCTGTAGTATCCCACAAGTCCTCAAAAGCTCCGAATTTTGGAGACATTCTTTGGTGGTTTCCAATCAAGTATAGCCGATATTTTGTTCGGATCAACCCGAATACCTGAAGCTTAAACAACATGACCCAAAAAGCTGACTTCCTTTATCCAGAACTTACACTTACTGAACTTTGCATACAATTGCTGATCTCGTAAAGTCTGTAACACTAAGTGCTCAGCGTGTTCGGTTTCATCTTTGGAGTAGATCAGGATATCATCAATAAACACTACTACAAACCGATCCAAATACTGTCTGAAAACTCGATTCATCAAATCCATAAAAATAGTAGGTGCATTAGTAAGCCCAAAAGGCATAACCAAAAACTCAAAATGTCCATACCTCGTTTGGAATGCAGTCTTAGGCACATCAGAATCTCTGACTCGCAACTGATAATAACCCGATCTCAGATCAATCTTTAAAAACACTTAAGCCCCTTTCAACTGGTCAAACAAATCGTCTATTCGAGGCAACGGGTATTTATTCTTTATTGTCACTTTATTTAACTGCCGATAATCAATACACATTCGCATAGTCCCATCTTTCTTTTTCACAAACAAAACTGGTGCACCCCAAGGAGAAAAACTCAGTCGTGCAAAACCCCTATCTGTCAACTCTTGTAATTGTGCTTTCAACTCTTTCAACTCAGTAGGTGCCATCCGATACGAGCTATCAAAATTAGAGTCATCCCCGATACTAATTCAATGCCAAATTCAATCTCTCTAATTGGCGACAAACCCGATAATTCATCAGGGAACACCTCAGGGTATTCACACACAACTGGTACGAACTCAATCTACTTTTCGGACACTTTATTATCCAACATATAAGCCAGGTAAGCTTCACATCCTTTTCTCACATATTTACTGGCTAACATTGTGGATAGTACTATAGGTAACCCATTTAAATCACTAGACTCAACTCGGATGGTTTCACCGTTCTGACATCTCAAATCAATGATCTTTCTTTTGCAATTCACCACTGCATCGTGCAAAGTTAACCAATCCATTCCCAGAATTATATCAAACTCGTCGAAGGGTAAAAACATTAAATCAGCCAGAAAGCACGAATCTCGAATCATCAATGGGCAACCTTTACACACTTTATCAACAAGTACACATCTACACAAAGGATTGGACACACGAATTACAAACTCAGTAGGCTCGACGGTAAAGTCTTATTGGTTACTAGAGTTTCACACACATATGAATGAGTCGAATCAGGATCAATCAATGCAATCACAGTAGTATCATAAAGTGTTAAAGTATTGTTAATGGCATCTGGGAAGAAGCATCCTCTCTGGCTCGTATAGCATAAGCTCTAGTTGGAGCTCTAGCCTCTGATCGAATTGCAGTGTCCTTCATCCCTCTCTGACTGCCACCTACATTGCCTGAATGACTGGGTGGTCTGCCCCATGCTGACACGTTGCTCGGTTTAGTGTTCTAAGCCATATTTTGCTCGGCTAGCATCGGACACTCTCGAATAAAATGATCTGACGATCCACATTTAAAACAAAACCGATCACAAAATCTACAACTCCCAGAATGCCATTTTCCACAATGCTTGCACTCAATCTGATCCTGTTGAACATTGCCAACACTAGCCATCGAAGTGGCTCGAGAACTCACTAGAGGTCGATCTCGTCTAGACAGGTCAGGAGTAGTCTTATGTCAGTTAAAGTCATCTTTGAGCTTCTTAGATGTTGAATGGAAAGTTTTACTCAATGATTTTTTACGGGTGTCTCTAGCTTCTATCGCAGCCTTTCTTTTCTCTTTTCTGAGCTCTTCAGCTTTGCAAGCTCGCTCGACCAGTACCACAAACTCTTTAATCTCAAGAATGCCCACAAGTAACTTTATGTCTTCATTCAAACTATCTTCAAATCTTCTGCACATAATGGCTTCAGAAGAAACACACTCTCTAGCATATTTGTTGAGTTTGACAAATTTTCGCTCATATTCTGTCACGGTCATTCGCTCCTGTTTCAGTTCAAGAAATTCTTTACGTTTTTGATCAATGAATCTCTGGCTGATATATTTCTTTCAGAACTCAATTTGGAAGAAATCCCAAGTCACTTTTTCTTTCAAACTACTGATACTAGTGTTTTCCACCAATGGTAGGCAGAGTCCCGAAGTAGAGATATAGCACACTTTAGGCATTCCTCTGAAGTACAAGATAACTCATCAAGTACCCGAATGGTATTATCAAGCCACATCTCAGTTCGCTCCACGTCATCATTATCATTAGCTTTAAATTCTTCGGCCCCATATTTTTGATTTTATCAACAGGAGGCCTACTAGATCTCATTGTATCTATCATCGAGGGTGCTGAAGGTACCGGAGTTGGATTATTCAGGGATGGAGGTTGTTGTACAGTCGGATTATTCTGAACAAACTAGGTAAACCATTCATTCATCATCTGGTAGAAGGCTTGCTTAGCCTCCCCCTCATGGCTACCCGAAACTGATCAAGAGTCTATTGGCGTTGATCCTCGTGCACGATTAGGCGCTACACTCTTTACATCATCAACTACGGCTCTATCAGGATCGGAATCCATTTACTATATTAAAACACAGTTCGGAATGTCAGAAGTCACCACACTATCAAATATACATTAAAGGCATGTATAGCTAGGCTCGCACGCGCTACGGTAGTCCTAGAACCGACAAAACTGTAGCTTTGATACCAATTAAATGTAACACCCTTAACTTTTATCCGTTACCAGATTAGGGTTATGAGATATTACCGAATTAAACTCAATTCCAAATATACATTCAATTGAATCCAAGCATACACAATGCGATCCTTACTATAATTATAACATTACAACGTTTTAAACTTAATTTCTAACATAGCCAAATACATGAGCATGTCCACTCAATCACATCACATTGCATTACTAAAGATCTTTTATCAAATTATTTCATCAAACAGTCAAGCATAGACTAAACACATTTTAACCGTATACACAATGACTTAATCAAATTTAATATCTCACATACCATCGTTTAATCACATGCTAAATGTGTACTCCATGAATTCGGCCAAATAATGTAACAAAATCATCATTCATATTTACGAGATATTGGTAATCTGTCTAATCATGCCTAACATATAAGTATATTTACTACTACAAGCAGGTTCAAAGTAACCAAGCCTCAAACGATCACATCAATTATATATATATATATATATTGATTTATATCTATTAAAAGAACAATTGCACCTTTGATTCCTTATACAAATATTCGTGCACAAATCAATTCTCTTATTAACAAACTAAAACAATCATAGAATATACATTCTTTCATTAATGAAAACATCCAATATATAATATATTTATATTATTATAAGTCCAAGCCTTAACCGAATATACAAATACACCTTATATTAAATTTTAATACAAACATAAATTATCACTCAATCAAGCATAAAGCCTATGCTTACTAAACCAATACAACTAAATCAACGTATCCATTATAACATCAATTATAAATTCATCTCATTTATAAATATACTAATGCATGTACTAACAAACAAGTTACTATACTTATAATTCATTAAAACCACACATACTATAATTAAAACATGAAACATTGAAAACTCAAGACATTGAAAGTAAGCCATATTCGCATGGCTTTAATATGGATACATAAACAAAAGTTTCTAACTCAAACATAGACATTATCCATCCTATACATGCCTTTATCCAAAAATAAACCAAACCAAAAGAGTACCAAAAAGTTGATAGTGCGATTGACTTGCTGATGATTTTCTCGAGCCCGTAGCTTGACCAAAATCTATAAAACAAAACATTAGACATAAACAGAGTAAGCTTTCTAGTTTAGTAAGTCTTAAGCGTTGATTTAAGTCATTCATCTAGTTAAACATGATTTCAATCAATTCATGACATAAAACATACATGTCTTACTCATAAACTTGCCATAACAAGACAACATTACCTTACTTAACTTGGTAACTTTCAATTCTTTACCAAATACATCAATTGTTGAATATACATAGATAATTACATAACTAGATGAATAAATATACTTACAAGAACCTTTTAACCATACTCATACTTTCGCATTTCCAATAGCCATATGACAAATTATATTGTATTATATAAACTTCACAACCAAGTGCATAACACATTTTTCTTTCATCATTTCATTTGCTCACTATCATAGCAAATATATATATATATATATATATATATATATAACTTAAATGTATGAAATACATACCTTATTTTTGAATTAACAAATTCATTTTCAAAGCTCAAGCTTACTAGATTTGCTTCATGACCTTATTACTATATAAATGAAATTCAAAATTGAAACTCACCGGTATAGCACCTGCTAGGCTTTAACCCAAATTGCACACACCTGCACTAGGCCTGCTAGACTCAAGGTCTGATATTTAAACATTGACATTTAGCCTGCTAGGTAGTAAGCCTGAAATATTTCACCCAAGACAAGGCACCTTAGGCTCAAGTTCAAATAACTCACCGGCACAAGGCCTACTAGGCTCTAAGCCCGAAATAACTCACTGGCACAAGGCCTGCTAGGCTCTAAGCCCGAATAACAACATAGTTAATCCTTCAATACACATTTCTTAATGCTAACTTCACAAACAGATCATGTACCTCATATTACCTCCACATATCATATCGAATATACTTATTCATATCACATTAACAACATTCATTCAATCCAATTTAACACCTTTACATTCGGATAACATATAAATTTATACTTAGAATTATCAAATATCATCATTTAACATGTTCATAATTAACTCTTTAATATATATTTGCTTAAGGACTTACCTTGACTGTCGACAGACCGTGTAAACCGACTATTCGATAACCTTCGTCTTTCCTCGATCCAAATACGTTTTCCTTTGTTCTTGATCTAGACAGATTAAAATTCAGCTCATCCAAGTACATTACATCTCAATTTAGTACTTAAGCACATAAATAGGTAATTTACCATTTTACCCCTACTATTTCACATTTTTACAATTTGGTCCCATTTGGACAAAACACAAAATAAACAAAATTCCATTACAACACTCAAGGGCCGAATGTTCACAAGGACCTTATAAGTCCATTTCTTTCATTTATTTTATAAATAAGCCCCTCTAAAAATTTACTTTTACAAATTAGCCCTAAATACTCAAATTCACCAAAATTTCCATTTCAAAACTTGTAGATTTCTAACATAACTTTAATATTTTTCCATCAAACATCATAAAACATCAAAATTTAGCCATGGTCGAATATCAAACATGCTCAAATTTAAAAATTCTAACATGGGTCAGCTACTGTTCAAAGCAACGATCTCAAAAACGTAAAAATTATCAAAACCTGATTAAAAACTAACCTTTGATTCAAGCCAACACCATGACCGAATGTTTAAGCTTTTAAACCAAGCTTTTCTTTTCTTATTTCGATGGCCAAAGGATGAAGACAACCTTTATTTCATATTTTTATTTAACATATATTATAGTATTTACTAATTTACTAATTTATCCTTTAATTAATAATAATAACAACTTATAACATAAGGTCATTGTAACATCCTAGATTAGGGGTTATGCGTTTGTGCATAATTCATGAGATAGTGGGATCAGTGGGTGTGTTGGATGTGTTCTGAAGAGTTTCAAGAACCCTAAGATGAAATGAAATATAAGGAAATGTAAGGAAATGTAGGGAAATGTAAGGAAATATAAGGAAAATGTAAGGAAATGAAAGGAAATGAGAGGAAATGAGAGGAAATGTATGGAAATGTATGGAAATGTATGGAAATATATGGAAATGTAAGGAAATGTATGGAAATGTATGGAAATGTATGGAAATGTAAGGAGATGTATGGAAATGTAAGGAAAAGCTTTAGAAATGTTAAGTTTTGGAAACTAAACTAAAATAGGAAAGTGACCATTTTGGAAACCGAAGTAAATTAGGAAAGTGAACATTTTGGAAACCTAAGCTAAAAGAGGAAAGCAAACATTTTGGAAACTAAGCCAAAATAGGAAAGTAAACATTTTGGAAACCTAGGAAATGTCAAGTTTATAGAGCCGCGCGAAAATTTTTGGAAACTTAAAAATGACCCCGAAATGTCGAATTTTAAAGTTCAAAGGGAACTTAGGCCCAGTGACCCTAAAATATAAAGTACGTGAAATTTGACCCATTAACGAACTTGGAAAAGTGGCCTGAAGATGCCACTTAAGGCCTCAAGAAATGGCCCACATGCAAGGGTGTTGGGCTTGAGTTCGAGTCACATAAGAAGCAAATAAAATAAGTTTTATTTTGCTTCTAGAAGCCCAAGAGGTGGACGGCACAAGGCTTGCAAAAGAGGAGTTTCACTCTCTTTAAAACTCGGCTAATTAGAAGATCATAAGGACTCTTAAGGGAAGAGTTTAATTCTCTTTAAAATTCAGCTAAATAGGTGGATAAATGAAGAATTATTCTTTAATTAGGAAAATAAGGAAGAGTGGTGGCCAAGTTAAGGATTATTGGCCTAGTAATTTCGGCTATAAAAGGATGAGACTAGGGCCATTCATTATTCATTCTCCTCTCTCTTTCCTCTGCCAATATTCTTCTTGAGCATCCATTCTTTTTCTTCTTTTCTTTTAGCCTCCTAGTCGATTCCTTCTAAGCCTATTATTCCTCTCTTCTTTCATCTTTGAAACCGAATCCATAAGGGAATCATAGCCGATTGTTCATCAAGTCTCTAAGCCGAATCTCTGAAGGTTGAAGTGAAGGTGCAATCGATTCCTTCAAATAAGGGTAAGATCCAAGTTTGGTTTCCATTCTTTTATATTTTAGACTTGTCGAAATCTAGGGCTAATCCCATTAATGTTCATGGTTGCCGAAACTTTGAAGAGATCTTTAGGGATTTACTAAGTGTAGGCTACAAGGAAGGAGAAGTTCTTTTCCGAAGGTATACCATAGGCGTGTTCCTAGTTATTCTATGAGTTTGGGATTTAAAATCCACAAGGTAAGTGTCTATAGCATTGGCTAAGGCCTATTTTGATAGTTAGATCTAATTCTTGTTTGTTTAAAAGCGAAACTAACCCCGATGAGATTTAGTGCTTGGCCAGAATACAAGGAGGAGCATAGCATAGATTTCGGGATTTGATTAGTATTGAAATCGGCAACAAGGTAAGTTTAAGAATACTAATCCTACTAGGATTTGGATTTATGGTCAAATGGTTATTTTTATTAAAGTAGTAAGTGATTAATCAAATGTAGGAATTGAGATCTAAAGCAATAGATCGGGTTTTCGGGATTTCAAGGAATTGATAAGCAAATCAGGTGTGTACCCTTACTAACCTTCGATATTTTATGGCTATTATTTTAATATATGAATATGAATAAGAATGTGAATGTGGCTATGTACCACAAATGTGGCAAAAAGTACCAGTCGCTTTCCTACTTGATAGGATTGTGAAATATGTTATTTTATAACATGCGAATATATGTATATGAACATGAAATTATGTTATGCATAATATATAAATTTTTGGGGCATTCGGGATTTATGTGAAAGGGGGAGAGTAGGTGTTGACTTCGGTCTCACCAACGAAGGTGTTGACTTCGGTCTCACCAACGAAATATGTTGACTACGATCACATTGCGAATTTTGTAACCCGGTTACAATATTTGAATATAGTGTCTAATGACACAACGTATAATTTGACTATAGTGTCTAATGACACAACGTATATGGGCGAATGCCTTCGATGGTGTGTAGCGGATGGAGGTTGACTTAGTAGTCCCACTGTAAATGGCGGTATGGGTGGTGTGTAGCGGATGGACCATTAGGATGGGTTTGGGTTGCATCATAATTTCATTTTATATGGATCGATGATTTGAACATGAATGCCCTAATTGTTGAATGTTAGTATTGTGTGCACATTGAGTCTGTGACTCACCCCATTGTGGGAATTATTTTTCGTAATGAGCGTTGACGGACCGGGCGGTGGACCTTGAGGTGGCCATGCTACATTTGGAGATTTTATTTTATTTGGACTTTATTTCGCTTGGTACCCTTAATTATATTTCTTTTGGGTTTTATTTGATGTAAAAAGGCCATAAGGCCCAGTGGATTATTCTTTATTTTTACTTTACTTTTAAATATTGTGCTAAGAACTATTTTGGACGTAACAAATCAAATTGGATTTACAAGTTAAATAAAATGGGTTTCAATCTAAGCCCAATCCACAACAACTTTTTCTAAAATTTTACTTAATTTTCTCTAAGTAACGAATGATTTTGAAATCGGTTCACTTTAGGAACATACCAGATCCGGTTCAGGCTCGTGGGCCGAGTGTGGGGTGTTTCAGTCATACTTGACCTTTGCCACCCACTAACTCATAAAATGGGTGAATTTCCTTTTTAATACTCCAAATTAAAAAGACACAATCAATTAGTGCATTTTCACTGTAGTTTGGGACTTTTACCTTTTACACAATTAAGTCCTTTTTCTAAATTAAACACATAAACAATTAAAGTTTTCAACGAAACTTTCACACACATTAATTCACATATAGTAAGCTTGAAATATAATATTTAAATATTTCTTGGACTCAGATTCGTGGTCCTGAAACCACCATTCCGATTAGGGTCAAATTCGGTCTATTACAAGGGACTTGTGCTCCACCACCTAAGCACATCAATACTTGAATCAATTTCCCTGAAATACCAAAACAAGATTTAAGAACACATAGTTAAGAACAAATCAAGTATTTATCATACAACTCAGATAACAATAACAAGATTCATCTTAGGTTTCATCCCCTCAAGTATCTGAGGGTTTAGTTCATAATAGTAAAAGAAAACATCTCAGAAGAAAATATAAAACAAAACATAAAGAAAACCCTAAAACCCCCTAAAGGAATTAAAGGAGAAGTCCTCAGTCTTGAATTAGATTCCAGCTTCTTGAGATGAATCAACTGGCTTTCTTTGAGTAAATCCCTATATTCAGCTTCTCTGACTCGGCTCTTTGGCCTAGTTGAACGCCTGAAAGGCCCTGACAGAAGGCTTCCGTCGAACTCCCCTATTTAAGTTGCCTCATAGGGTGTTTATATAGGCTTCCAAATGCATTACTTGGCCCGAAAGTATCCTAATCCGAATAGAACTCTCCTTTCCTGCGGCAGGGCCACGCCCATGGCACACGCCTGTGTGATTCGAGGCCAGGCCATGTTTGGGTCTGTTGATGAGGCACGGTCGTGCTTTTCAGGGTCCAGGACGTGTTCAGCTCTTCTTAAGAGGCACGACCATGTGGTCTTGGACCCAGGCCGTGTGGATTTCGTGTTTTGGCCCATTTTCTCCATTTTCGGCCCGTTATTCATTCTTTTCATCCTCCAATGCTCTCCTGAGTATAAAACATGAAAACAAAGGATTAGGAGCACCTATTTCCATAATTATAGGGAAAAATCATCCAAAAGTATGCTAAATGTAGGATTAAAATATGTTCATATTTCGGTTTATCATAAGTTTCATATGGTGGTTGTTTTAGTCATTAAGAGTATAGAGTTCGTTTGAAGAATCTGTGAAACAATGTAGTTTTGAGGGGTCGAGAATGTTGTATGTAAGTGAGATAAGGTGGCCATGGGAGTTGGTTAGGAGATTAAGGGAATAGACTCGGGAAATTTTGTTGATGGTAGACTGCCACAAGTCACGACTGGTAAGGTCTTCAAGTGAGGTGAGCTTGTGGGCTAGGTAATTGAGAGATCCAAATTGGTTCATTAAAGAAATGATGGATGATGATGGTTTGTAATTGTGGGGTGAGAATATGTAAAGCAAGTGTTATTTTTGTTTCAGCTTTCGCTTTTTTTTTTTCAAAAAAAAAAAAAAAAGTGGTAACAAATGGAAAACATAAAAAAACTACATTAATAGATAAGGAGGAGGGAGGAAAACAGAGGGAGAACCATAAGAGAATGGAAAATAAAGAAAAAAGAAAGAAATTTAAAAGAACATAAAAGAAAAAAATTAAATTGCTCAAAATGAAAAAAATATGGGGACCAATTGTATAATTTAATCTAAAATTTTTGTTTGAAATGATGGTTTAACATACCACGCTAGCTTATCGTTACACCATTAATGACAATTAACTGCTCAGTGCCTAGAATGTTACAACACTTTAACGTAAGTGACTAAAACGTAACATTTCAAACATAAAAGACTAAAATGATACTTGATGTAAACAAAAGTAACTATTTTGGTAGTTTACCCTAATTTTAATTATACTTAAATACATTTTGGGCTATTTACTTATACATCCTTTAATATTATTTTTTTTTTGGTTTTACGGTGGCAGATTATGAGTCACTAACGGTGTATAGGACTTATGCATAGACAATCTCATATATAAATATAAAATAAATGCGTAAACTATACAAATGGTCACTCAACTATGTTCATGTTCCTGTTTTTGTCCACTCACTTTAAAATTTTTCATTTTAGGCACTAACATTTGAATTTATTTATATTTTGGTCACCCACCATTAAATTGATAACGGAAAGGCTTTCTCTAACTAGTATAATAACATATTTAGTCCTTAATACTTACATATTTTATCAATTTAATCCTAATTCTAAATAATTTAATAAATTTAACACTTCACATTTACAAATTCAATCAATTTGATCCTCAAATATCAAAACTAAAGCTTTCAACTTTTAAAATAGAGGCATTTCTAATCTATTAATTATTTTATTTATGGTTGAAATTATCCAATTCAAGTATATAAAATAAAAATTTTATATTTGTAAAAAATAAATTTTCACTTTAACTAGCATAATTTTAGTTTTTAATTAATTTGGTAAATAATTTTACACTAAATTAAATTATTAATGATACATACTTGCATATTGCGATTTAAAACTTAAAAAATAATTAAAAGTAAATAGAACAAATAATAATCTCTTAATCAAGTCATAAAATAAAATAAAAATCATTATCAATGTAATAAAAGGAAATTCAATTAGTTATTTCACACTTTTTCTTATGAAAAAATTAAATGTTCATAGTTTTTCTTATATAATTATTGATTGAACAATTAGATTTTTCAAAGCCATATTTTTAACAATGAATTTAATTTCTAATTTCAAGGACCAACTTCGAGGACTATTTCTATCTACCTTGAAGGGAATACCATTTCATTGACAACAAGAGTAAATCTAAAGTGCCTTATTTTAAGGTTTTCCCAATTTCTTTAGCCAAATTTTTTAATCAAAGGGTCATAAAATATTATTTTGAAAAAACTAATGAAAAAAATTAAAAGAGAAAAGGAAATAATGTTTCAAGATAAACTCATTTGTATTAGGAATTGGCTCATGAAACAACTTGTTAGTTGAGAAGAATTTTTTTCTTTTTGGGGTTTTACAAATTTATAGATGTGTAATACCTCTGTTTTAAAAGTGAAAGATTTGATTAGGAACTTTTATGATCAAATTGATAGAATTTTTAAATGTGAAGAGTTAAATTTATTGAATTATTTAGAATTAGGATCAAATTGATAGAAGATATAAGTATTGATGACTAAATGTGTTATCATTCCAATTAGGAAAAGGCTTTTCGTTGCAAATTTAATGACTAGTAATCTAAATAGGGACAAATTTAAATGTTAGTACCTAAATTGAAAAAATTAAAGTTGAGTGACTAAAACAAGAATGCAAGCATAATTAAGTAATCATTGTATAGTTTACCAAAATAAATTAAACATTATATATTTTATTTATATTGAGTTACATTTAGTTTTAGGCCAAGTTAAATATAAAAGCGAATTGGATTTTAATTACTTAACATTTTAGCCTAAAATAATTTAGATTTTAATTAGTGATAAAATTTTGGGTAAACTACACCATTACTTATTAAATTATAGTTAAGTTTTTGTTTTGGTCACGTAACTAAAAAACTTATAATTTGACTACTAAGCCAATCAAAAGTTTTTTTTTTTTTTTTCAAGTCGCTGAATTATTCAAAAAAAAATTATTAAGTCACTAGGCTATTAAGTTTTTTTTTTTTTTTGAAAGAAAGTTTTGCCAACAAGCTCCAAGCGACGATTCGATAATCAGTACAGTAGATCAATGTCCTTGAATGAAAAGAAGAACATTCCTTAGATCCAAACTGATTTGACAGTCAATGTTGGAGATCAGAGAAAAAAATTATTTAAATTTTAGTTCGTAGGTTCGTGACGTTCAAAATTAATTCATGAAGAAAATTTTGAATTGTTGAATAGAAGGAGAAAGAGAGCTTTTGATTGATACAAATAATGCAAACAGAGAAAGCCATATAGTATAGATTTTAACAACTCGGTGACTTAAATGAAAATTTTTGAATAGTTGAGTGACTAAATTACAATTTTTTTAGTTAAAATACCAAAACAAAAACTTACCTATAATTTAGTGACTAATGATGTAATTTTCCCGTAATTATTTAATTAATTATATATTATAAATTTAGTTGAACAATTGAGGTTCTAATTAATCGTATTATGTACCTATTAAGCTAAGTGAAGAAGAATATGTGAGCAAAATGATGGACGTTCCAGTTCCATTCGTTCTACTGAGTACTGACCCATTCCGCGTATTAGGTAAACAAATAAGTTCATACATTTTAGCTTTTGGGATATATGATTAATGATTTCCGCGAATACTCAACCTTGGTTCTACAAATTATGAATTTGTTTTTATTATTATTTTTTCATGAAATTTTGTAAGTAAATATTTGATTTTGTTTTAAACATTTTCTTTAGATCTTTTAAGACATTTCGAATTTTTCGATTTTAACATATATTTTCAACTTATAAATGTTTTATGATATTATGATTCCATGGTTTTATGTTTAATTTATTTTAGTTACTTAATCATAACCATCTATGTTTGTGGGTGGGATTTTATCTTATACACAAATGTGCAACATCTATTATACCTCAAATCAAGGCTTGGCAAACACACATAATTCATCACTTGTGAATATTGCCCACCTAACAAAATATTATTACTTTTACTTACTTATATGCTTTTATTTGTAATTATTACAACATTATATATATTGAAAATATTTTAATAATATGTACATTTTATTTAACTTTTGAAACTTAAATCTATATTTGATTTTATGTTTTTAATTGTTTTCTTTATTTTTAAATAAGATAATAACAAAAATAGTTATTTTATGAAATTAACAAAATACCTTTTTTTTAAATTTTTGCTCTTCAAATATTCATTGTTTAGTATTTGCAAATTTTGAGTAAAGGAACTAGTTATATGCATAACTCTTTTCTTGTGAAAAGAAATGAATTTTGCCATAACATCATTAAACTTCATGTATGGTTATAATTTCTCATTAATTTTGTCATCTCATTTATTGACTATGAAAATAAGTTGAAAAATATCAAATAAGCTGTGTTATTTCATTAAGGGATTTGAAGTTTTTTATCACAACTTATTTGATTAAACAAAACATGATATATGGTTTTATATATTTAGTAATTATGAAATTTAATTTCTTTGATTAAACAAAACATGATATATGGTTTTATATATTTAGTAATTATGAAATTTAATTTCTTAGATATCAAGAAATAAATAAAGTAAACAAATGTGAAACCATCATAGCAAGGAAAACGTAATCACTGTAATGTGATAATAGTAAAATTATATCCTTGATATCATTCTCATTCAAAAGAATGTATAATCGAATGTGATGAGATGTTGATCTTGTGAACCATTAAGACACGATAAATATAAAGTTTTACCATGTAGCATAAATTATGAATATAATTATGTTGGGCATTTGAAAATTTAGGGATGAGATACAAACTCATAATATTTGAGTCATCCATGATGGAAATTCGATTTAACACTTGGTATAACATCAAGTCTTGAGTTCAATAAGACAAAATACATTATTAGTCTATTACCACTATAAAATAATATATGATAATGTCATCTCAGGGTAAAAAATATTAGGTACCTATAAGGGAAGGGGAAGGATGACTAATATACTCTTAATAGTCTCATAACATAAATATGTCGAAGTGTTATAATTGTTATAATTACATGAACACTCTTGATGGGATCTACCTATGTAAGTGTAAAGTGTAACCGCTTTTATGAGCTCAAGGACTTGGCTCTAACATCACTAATAAAAAGATGTTATAAACACATGTCCAATAGTGTCCCCATATAATATGCATTGATTGATTTTGAAATCATTATGAGATATGTATTTAGTTAATCAAATGGAATAGTTGGTCCAAAGCTTAGTCTACCATGCAATTTCAACTAACTTTAACATGTTTTGACTAAGTGGAGATTCAATCACAAGACACTTTCATTTAGACAATTGATTTATAAGATTATCAAAATTTATAATAGTTTGAAAATGGGAGAGATCGTTGGAACATTTTCAAAATATATAATGGTCCAATAGTTGCAAATGAAAAGTTATAAATAATCAATAGTTGTAAATTAAAAGGTGTAAGTAATCAAAATTTATAACTTTTGATTATTAAGCAATAGTTATAGTAATGAGTTATGTTTCTTAAATTCAAAGAGTTATATCACTTGAGTCTTTAACAAAGAATTATAATTTGAGTGGTTATGTCTATTTAAGAGATGTGATTATTCGGAAAAGACACCTATTGAAATGATATGCTTTTGTGAATAGACATGAGAACTCTTATAAATGGGTGATGAATTTCATTTTCATAGATACTAAAAGATACTATGAATCACCAAAATATTGAGAAATAAAAGTTCTTTTTTTGTTCTCCTTCATTTTCTAATATTAAAAAATTGATCTATAAAGAATTGATGTAGAAGTTCTTTATAGAATTTGATACTCTTGTTATGCTCTACTCAATTTTCAGTGGACAGTTTCTGTTAGTGCAAAATATAGAAAGTAATTTGACTTCATTGAATCATTGATGTTCATTTTCCATTCAATGTTTTGTACATCAAATTATAGGTGGGACGAATAGAACATTAAAGAAAGTAACATGATTATACACCTTGAAGGCTTCATTAATTTATTTTTATTCCTATTCACCAACATATCAAAATTTAAATTTTGTTTTCTAAATTAAAAATTTTAAAAAATTAAATAGAAATAAATATAATAATATCACCTTGTCATGATTAAAACGATATTCCATCCTCTCTATGTAAAGAAGAACATTAATGCAAAACCTATCAAATAATACTAAAATCTCTTAACCTTTTTAAATGCTATTTAAAAGTTTTGAAGGCTTATAAATTTATTTATAATGCTAAAAGCATTTTAATGATATATAAATGCGATAATTATTAATCTAAAATAAGGGTAATTTATTACTAATAAAAATATATCGATAATTAAGTCCATATTAATTATTCACTTGCGTACCATAAGAGTAGTATAAAAGTTTGTTTAATATTATGATATAAGAATTATCGTATTAGCCAACAACCTTTTCATCCAATGACAAGAGTGCTATGTTGTAGGCATGAGAGTTTGGGTTTGATCTCAAGCAATCACATCCTTCTTCCCCGATTATCAAAAGAAAAATTATGCTATTAATTATTGTCTTATAAGAGTTTGTTAATAAATTATTACAATATTATCTAAAATAATTTTTAATCAATACATTGGTCACTAGTAATTTAGTGTTATAAAAGATAAAATTAAGAAATAAATATATTATTATAAATTTTAAAGAAAATATTTTAATTAATTATTATGATTTTTAATTACCAAGAAATTGATCACATTAATCACCAATTAAATATATAAAGTGAGGACTATTGTAAAGTCAAGAGTGCTCTCTCTTAGTGTCCTAGAGAAATAGTGACTGTTGTGGTTGGGTCGAAGGAGGGTGGTGGCTTTGATCGGAATCGGAATGGGGAGAGACGAGATATGTCTCTTAGAGGAGGAACTTGTTTAGTTAACAGCAAAGAGTTCGTCGGTTATACCCAGCGAGAATCCGACATTAATTTGCTCAGTTTGGTTAAAGAAAGTTATAATCCAGATAGTTTTTGGGCTTAGATGAAGAGTATTTGGAAGACAAAAAAGAAATTCAAGATTCAAGTAGTGAGGCATAATTTATTTTTGATCTCTTTTGAGTGTGAATAAGATTTGGAAATGGTTATGGAGGGTCATCCTTGGCTTTTTCAGGTGTCAGTTGATTGTTTTTTATCACTTACTAATGCCTATTGAGTGCACAAGGATTCAATTAGTCATTTAGTCATTTTGGTTGAAAATTGGTTCTTGTCTGCAGGATTACGATAAGAAAGACCTTTTGCATGCTGTTGGTTCAAATTTGGAGGGGTGATACGATTGGAAATTAAAGGTGAGTTTTGTCTCCTTAGGGTTCAACTGGATGTCCAGAAACCTTAGTGAAAGCGTATATTCATTTTGTCTGATGGTAATGAGAGGGTTTGGATCTCCTTCAAGTATAATAATTCACCAATTTTCTATTTTGGTTGTGGATGACTAGGACATGGGGTTAACGGTTGTGAGTTGATCCCTTTAGGTGATAAGGAGAAGATAGTTGAAGATTTTCCATATTCTGTTGTAATAAGGACTGAATCCTCTTTGTTTGGGTAATAGAGTTTGAAGTTTGGTTTTTTAACTAAAAAATCTATGCTTGAGTGCTATTACATAAGGAATGTTGAGGTGGAGACATCCAGTAATGGGGTTAATGATGGAGGATGTTCATTCAATTAGGTTTGGTTGATGGATCATCATGGGTTGGAAAGAAGAGGTTCGAGGGATTCCTTACCAAATTTGGATCCAAATTTCCTTGGGCATGATATGGGGGTTCATAATTGTAACACCCTTAACCCCTAACCATCGCCGATCTAGGGCTAAGAAGCATTACTTGACAAAACAGAACCTTTACGACCATTTCTCAAACATAAATACATCATCATCATATCATAGCAAATTATATGCAAAGAGTCCCTATAAAAGGTCTACGAGACCTTAAACATGAATTTGGAAGGGCAGGGACTAAACTGAGCTCTTACAAAAATTTTCCAAAAAACTTAACAATTTTCAATGTTACAGAGGTCACACGCCCGTGTGGCCAGGCCATGTGCCTCACACGGCATCAGACACACCCTTGTGTCCAAGCCGTGGCAAAATAGGGCATACATACAAACTTGTCCACACGGTCGAAGCCACGCCCGTGTGCTTGACCCGTGGGCAACACTAACTTAATTCACACGGTCTGTCACACGCCCGTGTGTCTGGCCCGTGCGCGAGTCTGACTTGCTTCGATTTGCAAACTTAAGAGACATGGTCGAGCCACACACCCGTGTGCTCAACTGTGTAGGCAAATATAGGCCATTTGTTTAGCCAAATTGCCACCCAAATTTTGGGTCACACTACAAGCATCAAACCAATATAATTTCATACCCCAAATAGCATCCAAACATACCAAAACATTGCATAGTTTAAACTCTTAACATCATCATTCATTTCCCTATACAACTTCAACTCAACTTACCAATCCAAAGTATCAACTTCAAATCCAAATCATATAATCCATTCATCATTTAATCCTTCCCAAATTTTAGCATGAAACATACCATTTCCATTTCACTAATTCATAACATAGTGATCATTCACATAAAACACATATACACATGTTAACCATTCTTTTCACATATCCAAAGCATATACCAAAACCATTAAACTATCAAGCAATATCACATGGCAAGATCTATACATCTCAAAACATACCATAATCACTAGCCTATACATGCCATAGACCAAATATACAACTTCCAAAAGTACCAAAGTAGATGGCCGATAGTGTGATTGAGTCGCTGACGATCCCCGATCTGAGCTAGCATTAATGATACTGTAAAATAGAGAAAAACTTCACACAGTAAGCTTTAAAGCTTAGTAAGTTCGTAATATAACACAACTAATTCAACAATTCAAATTCAATATGCAAAATTACCAACACCTAGTTCAGTTCACCTTATTACTAAATCACATCTAATACATTTCCTTACTTTCATACATAACTATATGTTCATGTTCAAGCATTTACAATGCTACTCAATCTAACTTCTTCTATCATTCATTCACATAACAATCCTTATCTCATACACAACTTCATCAACCACGTAGGTTCTGTACATACCTGTACCATCATGTATTTATCTATCACATTTACCATTCAATGCTCCAAGCCATAATTCGTTCAGTCCTCTTTAAACGTTCGATGAACTCACACACTCAGTGCCATTTAATTAGCCGAAGCTACAATAATATCGCACACTTGGTGCACCATATTAAACCAAAGATATATCAAATTTGCACACACAGTACCAATTAACATAGCCGATGCATTTCTTTATTTCGCACACTTAGTGCCTTTCACCACTGTATCGATTTTATTTACGCACACTTAGTGCCATACCTCTTTAAAATCAACATTCACATTGCTAACTCAACAACCACATTTCCATTCATAGCATAATATGTGTACATAAATTAAATAGTTCATATTATACATGAACTTACCTCGGACGTATTAACAACGATATAAGTCGATCAATAGAGCACTTTGTTCTTGCCTCGATCTCGATCCAAATCTCTCTTTTCTTGATCTATATAATATTAAACTCAACTCATTTAATCACATTTTCATCCAAAACAATTTACAACACATAGTTAAGGCATTTTACATTCCACATTTTCACATTTTGACATTTAAGTCCCTATTTCATAAAATCAGCAAAATACACATAATTTCCATTTACACATGCTTAGTCGAATTTTCCCCTAGCTCATACAAGCCCACATATTTCAATTATTTTACATTTTTGTCCATCAATTTATCATTTTCACAATTTAACCCATAATACTCAAATTCATCAAAAATCACTTTGTAAAACATGTATATCAATCATCAAACTTGCAAAATTCATCATCAAACATCATAAAACTCATGAAATCATCAATGAAATAACTCAAAATTATCCTCAAACTCAAAAATTGAGTCATGGGCTTGATAAAAGGCTAAGCAATGATCACAAAAACGTAAAAATCATCGAAAACGAACCAAAACACATACCTTAATCAAATAGAGACCATGGCTGAACCTAGCTTGGTTTCTTTTCATTCTTTTTCATATTATTTTCGGCAAGATGAACATATAATGGCCATTAACTTATGCTGTATTTTATTTATTATACATTAATTCATGTTTTACCATTTTTCACTTGATCATTAAACCATTTAACCATCAAATGTATACCCATTTATGTCCATCCAATATACTAATGGCTTAATAACAACATAAGGACTTCTCATTTAATAAGCCATGACAATTAAGCACTTTAGCAATTAGCACATAGCTTTTGCATTTTATGCGATTAAGTCCTTTTTCACAATTCGACACATAAACGATAAAATTTTCACACAGAATTTTTACACATGCTTGATCACATTCTGTAAACACTAAAAATAATATTAAAAAATTATTTTGACCTCGAATTTTTGGTCTCAAAACCACTATTCTGACGGGTTCTAAATCGGGATGTTACAACTCTTCCCCCTTAGGGATTTTCGTCCCCGAAAATCTTACCAGTGAATAGATTTGGATATTGCTCTCTCATAACATCTTCAGGCTCCCACATAGCCTCTTCAACTCCGTGTTTATGCCATAACACTTTCACTAAATAAATTTTCTTATTTCTCAACTCTTTGATCTTCCGTGCCAAGATTCGAATCGGTTCTTCATTATAAGATAAATCTGACTGAATCTCAACCTCAATAGGAGCAATCACATGTGATGGATCAGATCTATATCGTCAAAGCATCGATACGTGAAACACATTATGGATCTTTTCCAGCTCAGGTGGTAACAAAAATCTATAAGCAACCGACCCAATACGTTCGATAATCTCATACGACCCGATGAACCTCAAACTCAATTTACCTTTTCTACAGAATCGAAGTATTTTCTTCCATGGAGACACTTTCAAAACCAATCTCAAATTTAATATATTTTCGTTTCAAATCTGCATAAGTCTTCTGACGATCTGATGCCGCTTTCAAACTGTTACGGATCACTTTCACTTTCTTTTCACTCTTTTATCAAATCAACCCCATGAATCTTATTCTCACTAAGCTCAGTCCAATACAATAGAGTTCTGCATTTACGACAGCAAAGAGCCTCATAAGGTGCCATTTTAATGCTTGATTGAAAGCTATTATTATATACGAATTCAATCAACGGTGGATGCTTTTCCCATGTACTTTCAAACTCAATAATACAATATCTTAACATATCCTCGAGAATCTGAATGATCCGCTCGGATGGACCATCCATTTTCTAATGAAATGAAGTACTAAAATACAACTTCATACTTAGAGCCTCTTGTAGTTTCTTCCAAAATCGCGAAGTAAACCTCGAATCTCTCTCAGACACAATAGATAATGGTACCCGTACAATCTCACAATCTCAAAAATATAGAATTCTGATAACTTATCAAGCGAATAATCTGTTCTTACGAAATAAAATGACCTAATTTCGTTAATCTGTACCGGGAATAAAATGACCTAATTTCGTTAATCTGTCAACTATCACCCATATTACATCTTTCTTTCTTGGAGATGGGGGCAATCCCAACACAAAGTCCATAGTGATTTTCTCCCATTTCCACTCAGGAATCATAATCGATTGTAACAAACCAGATGGAACCTGTTGTTCAACTTTGACTTGTTGACATGCTAAACATCTCAAACAAACTCTGAGATGTCTAGTTTCATACCATGCCACCAATAAAATTGTTTCAGATTATTGTTCATTTTCGTACTTCCTGGATCAACAGACAAATGACTACTATGAGCCTCGTTTAAAATCAACTGAATCAATTTTAAATTTCTTGAATACAAATTCGATCTCGGAATCTCAAACAACCATCATTATCAACTCAAAATCCTGAATCAGAATTCAAACCACACTGAGCTAGTTTCGCTATCATCTCAGCATCACTTTTTTAGGCATCACAAATCTGACGTATAAACATTGGCCTCACTTTCAACTCAGCCAAAATCGAACCATCATCACACAGATCTATCTGAGTAGTCATTGCTCGTAAAACAAGTAAAGACTTTTGGGTCAAAGCATTAGCAACAACATTAGCTTTTCCCGAATGATAATCAATTACTAATTGGTAGTCTTTTAGTAATTCTAACCATCTCCGCTATCTCAAATTCAATTCTTTCTAAGTCATCAAATATTTTAGACTCTTGTGATCAGTATAAATGTGACACTTCTCACCAAATAAATAGTGACGCCAAATTTTCAATGCAAATACAATAGCAGCTAATTCAAGATCATGTGTTGGGTAGTTCTTTTCATGCAGTTTTAACTGTCTCGAAGCATAGGCTATAACTTTGTCTTCTTGCATCAACACACAACGTAAACCATTCAACGATGCATCACAGTAAACTATGAATTCTTTACCCGATTCAGGTTGAACTAACACTAGTACTTCTGTCAACAATGCTTTCAACTGTTTAAAACTCTGCTAACACTTTTCTGACCATTCAAATTTAACATATTTCTGTAGCAATTTCATCAACGGAGTCGTAATCATTGAGAAGCCTTTCACAAATCGTCTATAATATTCCTCTAGTCCCTAAAAACTACGGACTTTAGATGCATTTCTCAGAGGTTTCCAATTTAAAATTGTTGAAATCTTGCTCGGATCAACTCGTATTCCTTCAGCTGACACTATATGTCCCATAAAACCAACCTCACACAACCAGAACTCACATTTACTAAACTTTGCATACAATTGCTTCTCACGTAGAGTCTATAATATGATTCTCAAATGCTCAGCATGTTGAGTCTCATCACAAGAATAAATCAAAATATCGTCAATAAACACAATGACAAATCGATCTAAATATGGTCTGGATATTCGATTCATGAAATCCATAAATATTGTAGGAGCATTTGTTAGTCCAAAAGGCATAACTAAAATTTCATAATGTCCATACCTTGTTTTGAAAGTAGTTTTCAACACATCTGATTCTTTAACTCTCAACTGATAATATCCCAATCTCAAATCTATTTTTGAAAACAGTATAGCTCATTTTAACTAATCAAACAAATCATCAATTCATGGTAGAGGATATTTATTCTTTATTGTCACTTTATTCAACTATCAGTAATCAATACACATCCTCATAGTACCATCTTTCTTTTTCACAAACAACACAGGAGCACCCTAGGGCGAGAAACTCGATCGTGCAAATCCTCTATCTGTCAACTCTTGCAACTGAGATTTCAACTCTATCAATTCTATCGATAGGAGTCGTCCCCGGCACTAAGTCAATACCAAACTCAACTTCTCATATTGGAGGCAATCCCGGTAGTTCTTTAGGAAACACATCAGGAAATTCACAAACCACAAACACATATTCAACTTTCTTTTCTGTCACTTTTGTATCTATCACATATGCAAGATAAGTTTCACACCCCTTTTTCACATAATTCAAAGCTTTCATTGAAGATATTACAGCCAGTAGCCCATTCAAATCACTGGATTCAATTCGAACTATCTTACCATTCTAACTTCTCAAATTAATACTTTTCGTTTGCAATTCACAATAGCATTATGCAGTGTTAACCAATCCATACCCAAAATTATATCAAATTCATCAAAGGGTAGCGATCAAATTAGCAGGAAAACAAAGATCCCGAAACATCAACGGACAATTCTTGTACACTTTATCAACCAAAATACACTTGCCTAAGGGGTTCGATACTCTAATTACAAACTTAGTAGACCCAACAAGTAGAGTCTTACTAGATACTAGGTTCACACATACATATGAATGAGTAAATCTTGGATCTATCAATACAATCACATCAGTATCAAAAAGAGTAAAAGTACCTGTAATGACGTGTAATATCCCGGGTTAAGGGGTTAATTTATTTTTGGCATTGTTGCATGATTATTGGTGAGCTATTATGTTGTTTGTATGGTTTCGGCTACGATGAAGGCTAGGAGTGTGCCCGAGTAGGTGGAAAATTGTTGTTTTGGGCTTTAGGGATAGGAGTGAAGGAGATGGGGTTTTAATTAAATTAAGTGAATTTGTAACACAAATGAGGAGCTAGCAAAGTGGCAAGGCATGCGTCACTTGGAGCATGGGTGTGGCATCAATTGTAAGGGGGAGGTCTTGAGTTCAAGTCGCGAGAATCCCACCCCTTTTGACTCCCATTTTGACGGCATGGAGGGAGGAGTTGTGGCAAATTTGAACTCTAGCTTGGACTTAGTCTTCACATTCAAAAGAGGGGTGGAGAGTGAAAGTAGGAGGAAGACTTGGTAAACTCATTTGAATTGAGTGGTGTGGAGTGTTGTGGGGGATTTGGCCGAATTTTTGGGGTGTTTGGAGTGGGGGAGTGGACGGCTTGGTGTGGTATTGGAGTGAGCCGAAATTGCCTTTTGGCATGTGTGTTGTTTCGGTCACTTGCAAATAGCCTAAGCTGAATCTTTTCGTTCTTCTTTTCATTTTGGAAACCGAACCCAAGTGCTCCCATCTTTGCCAAAGTTGTTTCTTTGTTCAATCATTTTGTTTAGTAGTAGCCAATGTCCTCTTGGACTCTTAAGTATCATTTGTCCTCTTTTGTTGTTTTGCTTCTTTCTCCTTGTGTTAACCGAACCTAGCGCCCATTACCATCTTTTTCTCTCTTTTGGGAACCTTGTGTCGAATGCCTCTCCACCTTCTTTTCTTTTTCAATTTTGTTAAACCAAAAGTTCAAGTTACATATTGCATTATTCTTTTGGTACTCTCAATAGCGAATGTTCTCTCCTCTTTCACCTCTTTTTCTTCTTGAAGCTTTGTGTGTCAAACATCATCCTCCTAATTTTCTTTCTCATTTTCATTTCGTTTCTTTTCTCATTTCCGTTCTTGGCGATTATCAACCCCTATCCTCTTGCATTTCGGTTTCCCTTTCCTTTCTCTCTGACCGAATTTTGGGTTTGGTGTAAAACACCTTGGCCGAACTTTTTCTTTTGTTTTTCTTTTGGTGCAAGCATTGGCCGAATCTTTCTCCTCTCTTAGTAGTTGGTAGGCCGATTATTGGTGGTTGTTAGGTCTTGGTTTCCAATCGTTGGTAGTGGGTAAGTGTTGGCCAAATGGCCATTTCTCTTTCTCGGTATTTTACCAATTCTTGGTATGCTAAGGCTGATATCGATATTGGTTAAAGAGGTGTTAACTTCTTGTTTAATCTTTTCAGATAGGATCTTTGGACTTTGGAAATAATCAAGGAGTCTTCCAACTCTTTTAGCCGATTGTTAAGTGGTGGTAAGAGGAGTATTTTGTTAGTCCGTTCTTTTAGCCTCGTTAAAGCAAGTCTCAATGGATTAATGGATTTCTTTTTAGGTGGAGGCCGTTTGTAAAAGAGGAACCTTTGTGGTTCGAGTTTGGTAAGAAGCCAAACGTTTGCAAGGTAAGGGCTATTTGATAAACCCTTTTGGTTTAATGCTTGTGGCTGAATGATATGTGCGCTAACCCTTTTGTTGGTCGATGTTAGGATCAAAGTTGTCGAGGTGGTAGAAGGGTCTTAGACCGGTTCCTAGTATTAAAACCTCCGCTAATTCAGGTGTGTAAACCAACACACAATCTTAACTTAATAATGTGATAACCTGTTGTGTAAATGAAACAGTGTGTTTGATTATTGCGATACCCATTGAGGTATGGATATGGATTCGGGTAAGTACCGTTTCACTATGAGTTATGTGATGATGATGATGATATCATGATTTTTAATACTTTGAGATGCCATGTTAAGCATGTGAGCATGATAGCATGATTGCACGATTTTGCATCTAGTATGATACGTGATTGGGTGATATGAGAGGAGGGGGAATATGATATCCGTGTCTTTGGGACACTGTGTCTTTGGGACACCAGAGGTTTGGCACCTCCAGTGGTTTGGTACCACGTATTTTGTGACTTTGGGTCACCAGAGGTTTGGCACCTCAGCGTCTCGTCCCAGTGGCTTAGTACCACAGTGGGTTGGCCCCACAGTTGATTATACGGGATTGACGCCAGTGATTTGGTATCACACGATGGGTTGGCCCCATCATCAGATTTGTGACTACGGTCACCAGTGATTTGGTATCACATTGTGTCTTTGGGACACCAGAGGTTTGGCACCTCATTGCGACTTGTCCCTGTGGTTTAACACCACCGTGGGTTGGCCCCACTTTTGAGATATGGGATCGTCTGCTAGTGATTTGGTATCACACGATGGGTTGGCCCCATCATTGGATTATTTGTGACTTCGGGTCACCAGTGGTTTGGTACCACAGTATGGATATCGTGACTTTGGGTCACCAAGTGGTTTAGCACCACCAAGTGGTTTGGTACCACACGGGGTAGAAAAGGCGATATGGTTGGTTAGGAGCGGTGCATGATGTGCATTATTCATATGATATATGTGTTGGCATGTTATACCGGGAGGGAATTATACACTTGAGTCTTGCGACTCACTCTCTCTCCTTTGACTATTTCGGTGACACATAGACGCGGACATGGAGCCGGGATGGACTCGAGGTGCTCATGCCATATTGAAATAAAGATTTGCTCGGACTTCTTTTATAAAATTTGGTACACTAGTGGTTTATTTCTATTTTGTCATATTTGGGTTTGTAAATGGCCTCTTAAATTATGTTTTGATATGTTATGTTTAAGTAGATTTTCAATATGCTTTAACAAACTAATTGAGTGAAATGTGCTAAAATTTAGAAAGACAACGTTTTCAAAATTTCAAAGACGATGTTTTAAACTATACCATCGGGTATCATACTATAACTTGAGATGAAGTGAACTAAAAAGGTTTTCCAACTTAAATATGATTTTCTACTAAGTCATAAATGTTTTAGTAACAATTAGAAATAACTTAAGCTTCAAAACGAAATAAACTAATTTTTCCTACACATCGGATAAATTTTCAAAACTTTCTAGGTTTTCATATACATCATCAGATTTTCAATCAAAAGCTACTTAAGTTATCCTCAAAATACAAAATTTCGCTAAGTGTTCTCACCAAATTTCTAGTCTTCAACTTAAACCACCCAAAACCTTTTTCCTGTAGCATACCAGATTCGGTCGTGGTGTATTGACCGGGTTTGGGGTGTTACATTTGTGGTATCGAGCCAAGTTCAAAAGCTTCTATTTGTGGGCCGAGGCCCAAAATGTTTTAAAACTATAGTTTTCAAGTATTCATTTTAAAAGTATGGTTTGAAGGGCATGGCACCGAGTCTCCGCACCGGTTGCCTGTAAGTACCTGTACTATTTATTGTGATATTGATTGATATGATTGGTGACTAGTAAGACTACTTTAGAGATGAAACTAATAGGACTCGTGGACTCATGAAAACAAAGCTTCTTTAAAAATTCATAAGACTTTGCTTTAAACACGGTGGAATAATGACCGATACATAAAATTCTTTAATCGACGAGATTTAGTCATGAGTACCCGAGGTGGACGTGGTCGTGGGCGTGGTCGCGGTAGGATGATCGCTTCGAGCCGTGAGGTTCGGGCGTGGTTCAGAGAATGAGGTACTGGGATTCGCCACCAGGTGGAGGTGGTGAGTTCGAGAACATACCGGCGATGATCTGATGTCACAAGCGATCTTGCGGGTTTTAGAAAGGGTAGGCTGGAGCGGTGGAGGCGTAGGAGCTAGGAAATCGTGCTGAGCGACTTGAACAAATGGGGTGAATTCTTTCGGGTGTCTCGGTGTTGCTCCTAGCACTCTTGAGTATTGGTGGAAGCGACAGAGCGGATCATGGATGATCTAGACCGACCGCGAAGAAAAGTTGAAGGGATCGTATCACTTCTCGGGATGAGTCATACCAAGGTGGCTCACGGTCCGTGATAAATACTGCGGTGAAGATCGACATGGGACTATTTTGGTGCTTATCGGAAAAATACGCGTGAGCTAACTACATAAATGAGCAGAGGAAAGCATTTACGAGGTTAGTCCAGGGAGCAAATCGTGGTCTGAGTACGAGGTAGAGTTTACGAGGTGAGTCGGTATGCGGGGGTATGGTGGCTCGAGCATGAGAGGTGCGTTCGTTTCGAGGATGGCCTGCGAGACGAACTAAGGTTGATAATTGCGCTCCAACAGGAGCGTGAATTTGCAATTCTAGTTGAAAAGGCAAAGGTTGCCGAGGGCATTAAAGAGTCTGTGAGGCGGGGTATGGATAGAAACCGCCAAAAAGGAGTTTTGGATCTTCGGGTCATCGGTGTCAATGAAGAGGGCTAGATCGAGTGGGCGAATCGGTCGGTAGGTTTGTTCTTTGCTAGGCGGGGACCGCCGCAAATGTAACTGCTGTGGAAAGGCTCACCGGGAGGATGTTAGACCGATGGCGAGAGGTCGTTTTGAGTGTGGCTCATTGGACCACCGAGTGAGGGACCGTCTGCGCAAGTTAGCTAGGATTCGATTAGAGAATCGTACGTAATCGATCTGAAATAATGGACCACCGCAGAGGGCCGAGGTAATGGCGAGGGGTAATAGTTCGGTGGGCCGTGGAGCACCGGCGAGAGGTGCAGTAGTTCCGAGGCCGATACCGGGGGTTGGTGTATCTTTGGCGCCGAGAGAGGCGGCGATGCCGGACGTCATTACCGTGACGTTTCTAATCTTTGGTTCTCCATTTATCGCTTTGATTGATGTGGGTTCAACACACTCAGTATGTTGCAAGTAGCATAGTGAAGACCATGGATTTAGACTCGAAATATCTTCTAGGCGGATGACCGTAATAAGCCCTCAGGTCACTCAGTAGTGGTAGATAAATCAGATAGAGACGTACCTCTAGAACTCCAAGGGTATCTTTCGAGGTCGATCGATGGAGCCGCCGTTTGGGGAGTTCGATCGATTTTGGGGATGGATTGGTGGTTAAGTACCAGTGCGAAGTTGGATTCTGCGACTAAGCGCATGATTCTAAAACAAATAAGGGTGATGAAGTAGTTCGATCGGTAATAGGAGAAACTATCTGTCCAATGTGGTATCTGCTCTGAAAGCCGAGAAAATGATCAGGAAGGGCTGTGAAGCGTATGTGGTTCATGTGTATGCCTTGGAGAATAAGGAGTCTGCCGTGGAGACGGTTCGGACAGTTAGGGAATTTGTGGATGTGTTTCTGAGGAGCTCCACAGGTTTGCCACCGGATCGGAGGTAGAGTTGGGATAGATCATTCACGGAACTGCTAGTATCCATTGCTCGTCTGAGATGGCACCTAAGGAGTTAGTGGAGCTTAAGGCTCGGATTCGAAATTGTTGGACCGAGGCTTTATCGAGCCAAGTATTTCGCCATGGGGAGCGCTTACTCTTTGTAAAGAAGAAAGCGGTACTATGCGGATGTGCATAGACTACCGCTAACCTAATAAGTGACGATCAAAACAGTACCACTACCTCGGATAGATGACTTGTTTGATCACCGAAGGGCGTCGGTTTTCTCAAGATCGACCTAAGGTGCAGGTATCACCAGTTGAAGGTAAAGGAGGTGGATATCTGTAAGACGGCATTTCGTACTCGGTATGGGCATTTTGAGTTTTTGGTTATCTTGTTGGGTTGACTAACGCACCGCAGCTTTTCATGGATCGATGAATAGGGTGTTCCAACAGTACCTAGATCGATTCGTGGTGGTTTTATCGATTTACATCTTGGTATACTCAAGGACCGAGGAAGAGCATGATGCTCATTTACGGGTGGTATTGCAGATTCTAAGGGAGAAACAGCTCTATGCAAAGTTCAGTAAATGCGAGTTCTGGCTCAGGGAGGTGACATTCTTGGGTCATGTAGTGTCGACTGAGGGGATTAGAGTGGACCCCTGTAAGATAGAAGCGATTTTGGAGTGAAAGCCGCCTAAGTCAGTAGCGGAGATTCGGAGTTTTCTGGGCTTGGCAGGATACTATCGAAGATTTGTAGAGGGTTTAATGACTAAATTATTGAGAAAAGGGGTTCCGTTTGTTTGGGTGAGAAGCAACAGAGAGCTTCGATAAGTTGAAGAAGATTTTGACTAAGCTCTCGGTTCTAATTCAACTTTGAGGTGGTAAGGAATTTGATGTCTTGCGATGCATCACATACGGGTTTGGGATGTGTCTTGATGCAAGAAGGAAAGGTTGTGGCTTACGCATCCGACAGACGAGGCCACATTGGATCTAGAGTTAGATGTATTTTCCTTAAAGATATGGAGGCATTACTTATACGGAGAAAGATCGATAGTTTACACGGACCATAAGAGTCTGAAGTACCTTCGACTCGAAAGACTTAAATCGAGGCACCGATGGATTGAGCTGCTGAAAGACTACGATTGCTCCATTGAGTATCATCCGGCAAGGCTAACGTTGTGGCGTACGCGTTGAGCCGTAAGGTTGTTTCGTTGAGGAGAGCGTTGTTTGCCCACTTGAGTTTGTATGATGGCGGGAGTATTCGGCAGAGCGCAAGTTAAGCCTACTTGGGTTGAGCGGTCGAGAGAGCGATTCTTGGATGAGGTTCGATACGCAGAGGACACAAGTGCGTAATGATGGTTTGAAGGGTTCTGACTTGTCCGATGATGGGGTCTTTGTTTTTCGGGGAAGGCTTGTATGCCGAGAGATTACGAGTTGAGGCAAAAGATTCTTCAGATGCACATAGCAGCCCTACGCCATGCATCCCGGAGGTAGCAAAATGTATATAGACCTCAGAGGACAGTTCTGGTGGCCGGGTCTGAAAAAGGAGGTGACCGAATTGGTGGGTAGGTGTCGACTTGTCGGAGTCAAGGTCGAGCATCGATTCTCATTCTGGGTTGCTTCGACTAGTGAAGATTCCACGATGGAAGTGGGAAAGAATAACTATGGATTTCATCAGTGGATTACCGCTTTCACCGAGCAAGAAGGATTGATGCAGGTAATTGTGGATCGGTGACTAAATCATCACTTTATTCCGGTGAGGGTGGATTACTCACTGCAGAGGTTGGCAAAGTTGTATGTGTCGAGATAGTGAGGCGCATGGGGTGCGATGTCGATAGGAGTGTGCCCGAGTAGGTGGAAAATTGTTGTTTTTGGGCTTTAGGGGATAGGAGCTGAAGGAGATGGGGTTTTTAATTAAATTAAGTGAATTTGTAACACAAATGAGGAGCTAGCAAAGTGGCAAGGCATGCGTCACTTGGAGCATGGGTGTGGCGTCAATTGTAAGGGGGAGGTCTTGAGTTCAAGTCGCGAGAATCCCACCCCTTTTGACTCCCATTTTGACGGCATGGAGGGAGGAGTTGTGGCAAATTTGAACTCTAGCTTGGACTTAGTCTTCACATTCAAAAGAGGGGTGGAGAGTGAAAGTAGGAGGAAGACTTGGTAAACTCATTTGAATTGAGTGGTGTGGAGTGTTGTGGGGGATTTGGCCGAATTTTTGAGGTGTTTGGAGTGGGGGAGTGGACGGCTTGGTGTGGTATTGGAGTGAGCCAAAATTGCCTTTTGGCATGTGTGTTGTTTCGGTCACTTGCAAATAGCCTAAGCTGAATCTTTTCGTTCTTCTTTTCATTTTGGAAACCGAACCCAAGTGCTCCCATCTTTGCCAAAGTTGTTTGCTGTTCAATCATTTTTGTTTAGTAGTAGCCGAATGTCCTCTTGGACTCTTAAGTATCATTTGTCCTCTTTTGTTGTTTTGCTTCTTTCTCCTTGTGTTAACCGAACCTAGCAGCCCATTACCATCTTTTCTCTCTTTTTGGGAACCTTGTGTCGTAATGCCTCTCCCACCTTCTTTTCTTTTTCAATTTTGTTAAACCGAAAGTTCAAGTTGCATATTGCATTATTCTTTTGGTACTCTCAATAGCCGAATGTTCTCTCCTCTTTCACCTCTTTTTCTTCTTGAAGCTTTGTAAGCCGAAACATCATCCTCCTAATTTTCTTTCTCATTTTCATTTCGTTTCTTTTTCTCATTTCCGTTCTTGGCCGATTATCAACCCCTATCCTCTTGCATTTCGGTTTCCCTTTCCTTTCTCTCTCGCTCGAATTTTGGGTTTTGTATAAAACACCTTGGCCGAACTTTTTCTTTTGTTTTTCTTTTGGTGCAAGCATTGGCCGAATCTTTCTCCTCTCTTAGTAGTTGGTAGGCCGATTATTGGTGGTTGTTAGGTGCTGGTTTCCAATCGTTGGTAGTGGGTAAGTGTTGGTAGAATGGCCATTTCTCTTTCTCGGTATTTTACCAATTCTTGGTATGCTAAGGCTGATATCGATATTGGTTAAAGAGGTGTTAACTTCTTGTTTAATCTTTTCAGATAGGATCTTTGGACTTTGGAAATAATCAGGGAGTCTTCCAACTCTTTTAGCCGTCTTTTAGCCTCGTTAAAGCAAGTCTCAATGGATTAATGGATTTCTTTTTAGGTGGAGGCCGTTTGTAAAAGAGGAACCTTTGTGGTTCGAGCGTTTGCAAGGTAAGGGCTATTTGATAAACCCTTTTGGTTTAATGCTTGTGGCGAATGATATGTGCGCTAACCCTTTTGTTGGTCGATGTTAGGATCAAAGTTGTCGAGGTGGTAGAAGGGTCTTAGACCGGTTCCTAGTATTAAAACCTCCGCTAATCACTAACTACCACTCATATTTTTTCGGTAAGTACCGCTTTCACTATGAGTTATGTGATGATGTTTTGGGTGCATACGATGGGTTGGCCCCATCATCGATTTGTGACTACGGTCACGGTGATTTGGTATCACATTGTGTCTTTGGGACACGGAGGTTTGGCACCTCATTGCGACTTGTCCCGTGGTTTAACACCACCGTGGGTTGGCCCCACCCACAAGATGGATTACTTTGGGTCACGGTGGTTTAGCACCACCGGTGGTTTGGTACCACACGGGGTAGAAAAGCGATATGGTTGGTTAGGAGCAGGTGCATGATGTGCATTATTCATTATGATATATGTGTTGGCATGTTATACCGTTATACACCTGAGTCTTGCGACTTCTCTCTCTTTGACTATTTCAGTGACACATAGACGGACATGGAGCCGGATGGACTCGAGGTGCTCATGCCATACCGAAATAAAGATTTGCTCGGACTTCTTTTATAAAATTTGGTACACTAATTTGGTTTATTTCTATTTTGTCATATTTGGGTTTGTAAATGGCCTCTTAAATTATGTTTTGATATGTTATGTTTAAGTAGATTTTCAATATGCTTTAACAAACTAATTGAGTGAAATGTGCTAAAATTTGGAAAGACAACGTTTTCATTATCTTCAAAGACGATGTTTTAAACTCGCTTAACTCTTGGATGAAGTGAACAATCCAACTTAAATATGATTTTCTACTAAGTCAATAAAGTGATCTCGTGATCCACATTTATAACAAACTCTATTATTATACTTTCCCACAGTTCACCGATTTGATGTCTTTCACGTTGGAGATGATGCTTCTTCTTGGCCTTCTACACTCTTGCTTGGATCTCACGCTTATTACTTTTTATGTTTCTCTATCCCTAGTCCGCCTCCGGGCAACACTTGATTCAATTAAAGTTTGAATTTTAGGACCAGTATTTTGTTTCACACGATCTTTACTCGAATGTCCAAACAAAACATTTGAGCGATTAGTTGCATCTTTGAATCTCTTTGACGAAGAATGATACGACTTATTCATTGACCTTTTCTTTCGTCTCTAGCTTCTAGATCCTCTTTTTCTTTTCTTTACAAAGCTCCTCGACTTTGCAGGCTCTTTCAACCAATACTACAAATTCATTCAAATCAAGAATTTCGACCAGGAGTTTGATGTCTTCATTCAATCCTTCGGTGAATCATTTACACATAGTAGTTTTTGTTGAAACATATTCTTACACATACTGACTCAATCTTACAAATTCCGCTCGTATTCCGTAATAGACATACGACCCTATTTCAGCTCTAGAAAATCCTTACATTTCTGATCTATAAATTGTTGACTGATATAATTCTTTTGGAACTCAGCTTGAAAGAAATCCTAAGTGATTTTTTCACTCGGAACCACATATATCAATGTTTTATACAATGATATGCCGTATCTTTCAACAATGAAACAACACATTTTAGGCATTCATTAGGAGAACATGATAATTCATCAAACACTCTTACGGTATTCTCAAGCCAGAATTTAGCTCGCTCAACATCAACATCAATTGTGGCTCTGAACTCTTCAACCTCATACTTTCAAATTTTATCCACAAGAGGTTTACTCAATCGGATCAAATTTGAAACTTGTGGCATTATAGGAACTTGGGGGTAGAGGTTGTTGAGCAGTCCAGATTCATTCAAACGAACTCCGTAAACCACTCACTCATCATTTGGCAGAAGGCTTGTTTTGCCTCTCCTTCATGACTACTAGCAATCGGCCTAGATTCGGCTGACACTGTGCCTTGAGCGGGAGCAGGCGTATTAATTTTGACATCGTCAGCTACTACTCGATCGGGATCCATTTGCTATATGAAAAAAATATTTTTAAACTGTCAGGAATCATCACACTATCACAGGTATATATATGACATGTATAGCTAGACTCTCACATGCTACGTTAGTCCTAGAATCGACTAAATCGTAGCTCTGACACCAATTAAATATAACACCCCTAACCCGTAACCATCGCTGGTCTAGGGTTAAGAAGCATTACTTGACAAAATAGAACCTTTACGACCATTTCTCAAACATAAATACATTAACATCATATCATAGAAAATTATATGCATAGAGTCCCTTTAAAAGGTCTACGAGACCTTAAACATGAATTAGGAGGGGTCAGGACTAAACCGAGCTCATACAAAATTTTTTCAAAAAACTTAACATTTTTTAAAGTTACAGAGGTCACACGCCCGTGTGGGTAGGTCTTGTGCCTCACATGGCATCAGACACACCCGTGTGTTCAAGCCGTGGCAAAACAGAGCATACATACTTACTTGTCCACAAAGCCGAAGACATGCCCGTGTGCTTGACCCGTTGGAAACACTGACCTAATTCACATGGCCTGTCACACGCCCGTGTGTTTGGCCCCTGTACAAGTCTGACTTGCTTTGATTTGCAAACTTAAGAGACACGATCGAGCCACACGCCCGTGTACTCAACCGTGTGGGCAAATATAGGCCATTTGTTTAGCCAAATTGCCATCCAAATTTTGGGTTACACCTACAAGCATCAAACCAATATAATTTCATACCCTAAATGGCATCCAAACATACCAAAACATTTCATAGTTTAAACCCTTAACATCATCATTCATTTCCCTATACAACTTCAACTCAACTTACCATTCCAAAGTATCAACTTCACATCCAAATCATATAATCCATTCATCATTTAATCTTTACCAAATTTTAGCATGAAACATACCATTTCCATTTCACTAATTCATACCATAGTGATCATTCATATAAAACACACATACATATATTAACCATTCTTTTCACATATCCAAAGCATATACCAAAACCATTAAACTATCAAGCAATATCACATGGCAATATCTATACATCTCAAAACATACCATAATCATTAGCCTATACATGCCATATACGAAATATACAACTTCCAAAAGTACCAAAATAGATGGCCGATAGTGTGATTGAGTAGTTGACAATCCCCGAATCCGAGCTAAATTTAATGATACTGTAAAATAGAGATATAATTCACACAGTAAACTTTAAAGCTTAGTAAGTTCGTAATATAACACAAATAATTCAACAATTCAAATTCAATATGCAAAATTACCAACACTTTGTTCAATTCACCTCATTACTAAATCACATATAATACATTTCCTTACTTTCATACATAACTATATGTTCATGTTCAAGCATTTACAATGTTACTTAATCTAACTTCTTCTATCATCCATTCACATAACAATCCTTATCTCATACACAATTTCATCAACCACATAGGTTCTATACATACCTGTACCATCACATATTTATCTATCACGTATTTTGAAATCACTTCGGTCTATGTAAAATTCCCCCTGGATGGTTTATGTTGATGTCAATGAAACTATGTATTCTTTTGAGAAAGATAAGGTGTGCCTAAGGATGAGAGAAGAATGGATGCGTTTTGAGGGGTTTTGAAGGATTCTCATTTGTTAGATTTGGGTTACTCTGGCCCCTAGTATACATGGGAGAGGGAAAATATTTCAAAATGAATATCAGGGAACGATTAGATTGAGGGGTTGCTAATGAATGATTGCTCAATTTATTCCCAAATGTCATGGTATGTCATATTCATTCTTCTTATTCAGATCATTGTCTTATTCTTATTCAATTGGAGAAGAATTTATCTCAGAGCCCTCAACCGTTCTAGTTTGAGGTTTGGTGGGTTATAGAGGATTCTATTGAGGAAAATGTCTGAAAACTCTAGGGTACTGTTGAATGAGATGTTCTCATCAAGTTAGATCGAATGAGGACTAGTTTGAGTCATTAGGCTAATTTGATCAGGGGAAGAAGGGGTGGTTTTAGGTGTGAATTGATTAATAATTTGGGAGAATTACTGGCAAATGAGAGGGATTACACTGTTTTTTAATAACTGGTTAATACAAAATTCAGTTTGAATTTGGAAATTAATAAGGATGAGATGCTTTGGGAGCATATGAGATGTGTGAATTGGCTTCGCTTGGGTGATAAAAATACAACTTTTTTCACAAGTATGCTTCAAAAAATAGAGTACTAACTTGATTAGGGGTTTCCAAGGGGAGGATGGTGGAATGGTGGATGGAAAGGCTGAGATGGAGAGTATATAGCTAGGATTTATTTTACAAAGTTGTTCTCGTCCAAGGGTAGTAGCGTGTAGGAGCATTTGTTAAATAGGGTTCGGAAGACTATTTCAACTACAGAGAATCCACTGTTAATTGAAGAGTATATTGTTGAGGAAATTGTGAAGGGCTTAAAGGGTATAGGGCCGATGAAAGCTTTTGGTGATGATGGTTTCTGGACTTTATTTTTCCAGCATTGTTGGCATATAGTCGGTCGTAAAATTTTTCCTTTTGTTTAGAGGCTCTGAATGGTAAGATGCTACTTGACCAAGTTACTACTAGTATTGTGCTTATTCTGAAAGTTCCCCATTCAGTTAATCTAAAGAATTTCAGCCCTATTAGTTTGTGTAATGTACTTTACAAGTTGATTTCTAAGACAATTGCTAATCGTTTCCAATGGGTGTTGAAAATGTGTATTGATGCTACCCAAAGTGCCTTTGTGCCAGGTTGGTTGATTATAGATAATTTTTTGGTGGCTAATGAAGTTTTGCACTCCTTTAGGCAGAAACATAATGAAAGAAAGGATCTATAGCTTTAAAGGTTGACATAAGGAAGGAATACAATCAGTTGAATGTTTATTTCTTTACTTTATGATGGAGAGAATGGGATTTACGGCATCTTGGATTGGTTTAATTATGATATGTGTTTATTTTATTTCTTACTTGGTTATTATTAACGTAAAGTGAGGAAAGTTTTCAAACCAAGTAGGGGACTACATCAAGGGGATCCTTTAAGTACTTTTTTTTTTCTGATCTATAGTGAAAGCCTGTCAGTATTGATGAATGAGGCACTTAAGGAAGGGTTCCTTAAAGGTATCAAGGTAAGTAGAGGTGGACCCTTGATTACTTACCTTCTTTTTGTTGATGATTGTGTGCTGTTCGGAGAGGTTAATAAAAGGGGAGTGAGGGCCCAATGTATTAACTTTGAGAAATCAATAGTACTTTTTACCTTGAATGTAGTCATACGGGACATATTTTTGGTCTCTAGGGCTTTGAGTGTTAGATATCTGAACAACCCTGAACGTTACTTAGGGTTGCCAATATTGTGGGGAGAAGTAAAAATGTTCAATCTTTAAAAGACAGACTTAAATAGCGGAATTATAGTTGGAGTACATGACTTCTTTCCCAATGAGGGCGAGAATTTTTCATTAAGTCAGTTCTTCAAGCAATTCCTATGTACACAATGATGTACTTCTTGTTACCTAAATCCTTTTATAACGACTTAAAGAGTATCATTACTAGATTTTGGTGGCAAAAAAAAGCATGGTCGGAGAGGTATACACTGGTGTGAATGGAGGAAGGTATGCGAGATAAAGGAGATGGGAGGGTTATGATTACACAGCTTAGCTAATTTTAATATTGCTTTACTTGTGAAGTAGGGTTATTGGATTATTTAGTTTTCGAATTTGTTATTAGCACACATATTAATAGAAAAATATTTCCTCAAACTAAATTTTGGGAGCTAGGTTGGGAAATTTACCATTATATATTTGGTAGAGTATATGGGCATCTCACAAGCTTTTGGAAAAGGGACTCTATTAGCAAGTGAGTATGAGAGAGAGTATTAATGTTGTGGAGGATGCGTAGATTCCTGGTTCAATCAATTATAAAGTTAGTGGCCCTATTTGTGATACTGGAATATCTATTATTGTGGATTTAATTGATAGTTTGCAGAGAAACCGAAAATAGGGTGTGAGTTGTGATACCTTTTTATTAAGAATGCTGATAGAATTCTTCGTATATCTCTGGCTCCGGTGGAACACATGATTTGTTGGTGTGGAAAGGGGAGGTGTCGAGTGAAATTACAATTAAAAGTCCATACAAACTTTTGATGGACTCTAGTATAGATGCAAATACATTGAAGGAATAGAATGACATTAAACAAGTCTATATAAAACTTTGGAGCCTTAATATCCCTTCTAAGCAGAAACTTACAATATGGAAAGTATCTTGGGATTTTCTTCCTCCTCTAGTTAACCTACAGTAGAAACATTAGATCTACTTCGTCCTATCCAAGATGTGGGAGAGAGGCTGAAACTTCTTTTCATGTTTTTTTTTCTAATTTCCCTATTTCAAGAGATATATGAGAGCATTTAAACTTTGGTTGGGTTTTATAGAAACAAGAGTTGGACAATTGGAAGTGGCTCACCTGGTTGTTTGTGGAAGCGTCCAGTGGACAATGTGAAATAATTTCTATGCCCTATTGTCCATCCGGAGTGCAAGGAATAAGATGATTCATTAAAGTTGACAAAGTTTAGAGACTGATTTAGCATCTAGAATAATTGCATTTGTCAAGGAAAATCAAGCTTTGGTACATTATTCTCTTACCAAATGTGTTCCTTCACCAAATTGGAATCCCCTGAGGAAGGGTTTGTTCAAATTAATTTTGACTCTGCTTTTAACCCTCGTTTGTTCCAATTTGTAGTTGGTTTCCTATGCGACTAAGTCATTGGAGCTAGGTCGACAATGAGATCGTGAACCTCACTGAGAGGCTGAGTTTGTTTTGTTGATTAGAGGAGCAAACATTGGTGAAGAGTTTTGGAAGCTTTTCAAAGAACTGCAACCAACATATACAATGGCTTAATCTAAGGAGTGGTGGGCAATAGTTCATTATTTGATTGGACAAGATGTTTTTTTAGTTTCCTCTTTTTACTTGTGTTCTTTTGTTTTACTTGATGGATATTTTGTTTGGGTTTTGATTTTTTTTTATTTTCTTAGGCTCCTTATTTGGGCCTCTTTAATAAAAGTCTAATTTTATTCCTTCCAAAAAAATATCACATTAATCACCAATGATTAAGTTTTACAAGAGTACTTTTTTTGGGTAGAAAAGAAACAAGTTCAAGGAACTAGCTACAATAAGGCTGACGGAAGCCTTTAGTAACCATTGCTTGATGAGCATATTCTTCAAATAAAGATCGAGCATGTAACACCCTTACTTGGTCCAGTCGTTGCACTCAAGCTATTGAGTGCTACAGTTAAAGTTGGAACATAACACATTCAATTCATATTGATTATTTCAAATAAACATAGAATTTCTTCATAATTACACAATTAACATTCAAATTACACATGAATATTACAATTATAATCAATTCAATGCATAATCATCAAATATAATTTTGGTTGGATCTTATACTATCTTATGTATGCTTTAATTGTAACAACCCATTTTTTTAGTGGTGTCAGAAAAAGTGATTTTGGTATCACAAATCCAATGAGTGAGTTTGTAAATATTATTATTTAATATTTATGGGCTAAATATTGTATTTCAATAAATTTTTATTTTATAATTTATATTATTTGATCGAATAATTACGTTCAAGTGGTATATCCTTAAAGTCAAATGATTATGGAAAATGAAGATTCGGGACCTCGTTTCTATAAATCGAGCCGTAATTATTTTTGTTAAATATTTATGGAGTGTTATTAGGGTCATATTAAAATTTGGTTAAGAATTTTTAATACTTAGATGGTTAATTAATTGGAAAGGACTAAATTGTAAAAGATGTGAAACTTAATAGCTATATCTTTTTTTATTAAATGGATATAAAGGCATGAAATAAGGGCCTTTAGTAGTAATTCAACCTATTTTAAATTTAGCGGATGATCATGGCTTCGCATTTGGTGAAATTTGGTTTAATATTTAAGGGTAAAATGGTAATTAGCTAATTTAACTTAAAATTAAGTAAGGAAAAATGTATCATCTTTTTCATTTGGAGAAGGGGATGGTTGAAAAACCATTTTTAGATGAAGAAGCTTTCGACCAAAACTGAAATCTCATGCATGGTATGTTTTTTAGCCCTATTTTTAGTAATTTTTATATTTTTGAGCTTATTTTAGCTTAATCTAGCTAACTTGGGGGTTAAATTGTAAAACTTTTAAATGTTATAAATTATGCCATGGATGAATTTGATATCTGAAGTTTTATGGTAGATTGTTAAGTTTGGTTGTTAAATAAACATTTTATTAAGTAATTTTTGATGATTTTAAGGTTTAGGGACTTATTTATGAAAATAGTAAAATTCAAGGAAAATGTTGTAAATTATTGATAAATATGGGCTGTTATAAGATTAGGTAAAAATTAGCTAGCATAATTTATTGTTAAAAATGGTGAAATCGCAAGTTTCACGTTTAAGGACTAAATTACAAAAAGGTAAACTTTGAGGGTAATTTTGTAAATTTTTATCATTAGGGGTTGTAAGCTAAATTGATTATTTTAAATTCTAGAACGAGATTAATTGAATAAAAATATTTATTTAGATCAAGAAATGACCCAAACGGACACTAATAGCAAAAAAAGTAAAAAATAATGGATTACTCGTTGGATCACGTTAGGGCATCGTTTCGGTGTAGGTAAGTTCATTTAAGGACTAAATTATCATGTAATGTTAATAAGTATTTATGTTATAAGTAGATTAGATTAGTAGTTGTATATATTTTGATAAATGGAACAAAATGGGATGTGAATTAATTTGAATGATATAATGTTTTGGTTTGGATGAGGTACTCAAATGTTAATATGATAAAGTAAATGTATATGTGAAAAGGATATATTGAATGTCAATTAAGGCTTGGATATGTAAAACGGTCCCATTTGAGCCATGTGAATTCTTACTATAAAAATGACATGTCATTAGGGATTATACGATTTTAGGTGCTGGTCTTGAATGTCCTACCGATGGCTGAGGTCTTGCATTTGTTGTGGATTTTCCACAGCTGATGTGAGCAACATCGTGTAGCTAACAGTCCAACCAACAGCTCATGTGAGCAAGCCCATTTTATAGCTCATGAGAGCACTATTGAAAAGGAAAGGTTATGACTACATGGAAAGGCACACTATGTGTGAGTATTCTCGAGTATCCGATGAAATTATAGATGGTTCAACGGGTAAGTAAAGTTTAATGGAAAAGCATGTATACAAACTTAATGTTCATATGAAATGAAAAGATGAATATGCATATATGAAATGAAAATGATAAGAATTTATCATGTGATGATGAAATATGCATGGAATTTATTTCTTAATATATGTAATGCTTCATAGATGTTATGTTTCCTTATTATTTATTAGTGTGTGGACTCAAATGAGAATAATGTATAATGGATATATATATATATATATGTGTGTGTGTGTGCACTAGTTGATATATAAAATCTAAATGCTTATTAGGTATATGCCATGATTTACTATGCTATAATATGTATGATATATGAAGTTTGAGATGTGAAAGGTGATAAAAATGAAAGTACATAGTATATGATGAAAATGATTGATGAATTTGAAAAGCTTGATATGTTATACGCCTTATTTGGTTCTATTTATATGTGCATTACTTCACCTACTAATCTTGTGAGGTGTTGTGTTTGGGAAAAAGGAAATTTGGCCTAAGACAGAAAGGAATTGTTCATGGTTGTTTAATTAATGTATTTGGTAAGTTTAAGTTCCTTTATACGAACTTACTAAGAATTAGTTGCTTACATAGTTGGTTCTCTTTGTTTCTATAGGTTATCGGAAAGCTTGGTCGATTGGAATTGTGTCGGAGCATGACCACACTATCTATCGATCCATTTTGGTAAAGCTTGGTTATTCTGGAAAATGGTTATAAATGGCATGTAATAGGGTTAAAGAGGTTATTCAAGTGATTTGGCTTGTTTAAGTTGTGCTAAGTTGTTGTGGTTAGTGATATTAAATGATGGCTTGTGAATAATAGGTACAAATATGAGTGGATGAACTTTATGAATTCTTTATAGATATTAGGTATTATAAGGCATAATGACATGTTTTGGAATGACTATTTAGCATGGTTGACATAGTTTCAAACTAGAAGTTTGAGATGTGGCATGGGTCTAAATTTGGTGTGTGAAATGTGGTGCCTTTGATTGGCATATTGGTAAGTATATGTTGAATGATTCTTGATTTGATTTGTGTTATATGTAGTTGAAAAGGTATGAGTGATAGTTATATGGTGTAGATTTTAAGCTTAGTCCATGTAAATTAGATGAACTCATTTGGATGTATTTTTTGTGGTACCAATGAGGGTACATTGCATATATGTTGATTTTAGCATGATTTGGTCTTGTTTAAGTGTGATTTGGTTAGGTCAAATGGTTAGCAAATTGTATGCTTGTTGCTTAAGAAAATATTTTTGATAAACTTGTTTTTCAAGGTACATTTTGGTACACACAGCCAGAGACACGGGCTGTCACACGGCTATGTGTCACACACGGGTAGTTCGCATGGCCATATGTTCTTATTGTTTTTAAATTTAGGTTTCACACGATCTGAGACACGACCATGGTTTGGCACACAGCCCACAACATGATCATGTAGCCCTATTTTGAATGTCCACACGGTCTGGGCTATGTCACACGGCCTGGACACATGACCATGTGATCCTTGTTTCACTAAACTTTATGTTTTGCCCGAAATTTTTGATTTCTTTGAATAAGTCCCTGATTGTTTACAAATTATTTTTATGGAAAATCAAGCTTGATTTAGGGCCCTTAAAAGTATTTTTATCATATTTAAATTACATTATTGAAAATAAATATGTGAATTGTATGTTGATCCATGTTTCAATGATTAAGGTTCTTATTTGCACTGTAATGCTTCGTAACCCTTATCCAATGACAGAGATGGATTAGGGGTGTTCCATTAATATCAACCTAGAATTTAAATAGGATTAATTTGCAACATTTCCAAAATTACAGATTATTTATATCATAAATAAATCCTTCAAATAAGTAATCATGTCATAAACCTTCAAATATTATGATATACATTTAAATTCAGGTCTTAATCAAGCTTATGAAAGCTCTTAAGTTTACTTAAGCACAATAAGGAACAAATTAAAACATTTTCAAAAGATAAGGACACTTATACAAAATAGGGGACACACAGCTGTGTGCTCAGGCCCTGTGTCTCACTGAGTTCGTGTGGATCAAATTGTAAAATTTCATCAAAAGTTACTAGGTCTTGTAACAAACTAAAATCGTGTCATGAAAAATAACCAATTCTATACTACCCATATGAGCGTGTGTCTAGCCCAGTGGAACATATGGTCGTGTGAAACTAAAATATACTAGTTGGTACTTAATACAATTTTAATTCCTAAAAGTGACCTAAAAATGCATTTTCAACCATTATGAACCTGTTCATACCATGCCAAAACTAAACATATACTCTCCTAATCAAATCATCAAGTAATATGCCACATTTGGCACCTTAAATATAAAGGTTTACATGAAACTATATGGGTCTTGCAAGCATTTCATATTTATTCAAACAACTCTTACAAATAATAAACCATACTGTACCTAAGCTTATACAAATCAAGTCAACCATACCAAATTGTTGTGAAGTGGCCATCCATGTAATGGTGAACACATATCACACATTTGCGAGCTTGTCCAAAGTTATGAGCTTAGCAAAGATGCGAAGCTCACCAAGTCTGTAAGCTCACCCAAACATTAGAGCTCATCCAATGTTGTGAGCTTAAAAAGGTGTGAGGTTACCAAAGGTACGAGCTCTGTTAGGCGAGCTTATACATGTGAGCCCTTTCTCTACAAGGTGCAAGCTTACACATGAAGAAAGTTGAGACTATAGACAAATATTCAGATAGAATCATGGTAGTGGTTAACCAGATAAGACTGCTAAAAGACTATTTTGATAATAGTCGAGTAGTTGACAAGGTGAATACCACACTTACTATGAGATAAGAATCAAAGATATCCTCACTGGAAGATTCAACGGATTTGTCAGCCATCTCACTTTTAGAACTGATCAATGCTTTGTATGCTCAAGATCAGAAAAGAGCATCAAGGTAATAAGAGCACACTGATGGAGCTTTTCAGGAAAAAGGAAGAGAAAAATCAAACTTCTAAAATCAGAAAAGAAAGAATAATTGGTTAGATAATAAAAAAATTCAAAAAGAGATAGTGGAAAGAACCATGCTTGGATTGCAAGAAGTTGGATCACCTTAAGAGAGTTTGTTGGTTCAGGCTTAATGCACAATGCAGAAATTACAAGCAGTTTGGCCATGAAGAAAGAGTATGCAAGAATAAGGGGTAAGCATAACAACAGAATGTTCAAACACAAACAACATAAGCAAATAAAGAAGAATTGATATTCGTTGCCCCCTTCGAAGTCAAGCTTGCTACCTCATGCGAAAACTAGTTTGCCGCCCTATGTGAACCCTCCAACAAAGATAGAAAGAACTGAATTTTTTATAGTGGTTGTACAAGTCACATGACCGCAGATTCATGCATCTTCAATTGCATTGACAATAGTTTCAACTCCAAGGTGAAAGTTGGAAATGGTCAGTACATCAAAATAGTAGGAAAGGGAGATGTTTTGATTAAAACTCCATCAGGTACTAAACTTGTAACAAATATTCTTTTAGTTCCTGACATAGATCAAAATTTGCTAAGTGTAGGTTAGCTGCTCGAGAATAGTTTCTATGGTGTTCAAGGACAATAAATGTTCAATTATTAGTCCTAATGGATGTGAGTTCATATCAATGACAATGACTAATAGAAGTTTTGTTGTTAATTGGAACTTGGAAACTTTTGTAGCTTATACCACTTCGCTAGATGAAACCAAATTAAGGCACATGAGAATGGGACATGTTGACTACAAATCCTTAAGTCAAAGTTGAAGAATAATTTGGTTGAAAATTATCAAGTATAGAGGATCATGAAGAAGTATGTAGAGTGTGCCAGCTTCGGAAGCAGGTGAGGATTCCATTTCTTACGAACAAAGCATGGCGAGGCAGTGAAAAGATAAACTCAGTACATACTAACATTTGTGGACCCATGAAAGCAAGTTTTCTAAATGGAAATAAGTAATTTTTGTTGTTTATTGATGTCTGTACAAGGTTTTGTTAGGTGTACTTCATGAAGAATAAGTTCGAAGTGGCTGAAATCTTCTTCAAGTTTAAAGCTATGGTTAAGAATCAAACTAGTTACAAGCTTAAGATGACAATATTAGATAATGGGGCTAAGTACACTTCAGAACAATTTCAAATATTCTGTGAAGAGGCTAGAATCCATCATCAGTTGATCAACGTGTATATTCCACAATAAAATGGAGTAAGTGAAAGAAAAAATAGAATATGAAACACCCCAACCCTAGCCCACGAGCCTTGACCGAATCTGGTATGTTCCCCGGTGTAAATCGTTTCAAATTCTTTTGTTACTTTGGAAAATCTGGGTTTTTGAAAGAACGATTGTTTTTGGGTTGGGCTTGAGTTAAAAACAAGTTTATTTTATATTGGAAACCCCTTTAGGTTGGGCGACAAAACACTTAGGAATTAATTTAAAATAAATTTATTTAGTCTTTAATTCATAAAAAAATTTTGTAACATAATACTTTAAAAGTAAAATAGTTCACTATGGCCTTATTACATCAAATAAATCCAAATAATTGGAAGTACTTAATTAAAATAAAAGTTTGAATCGTAAAATTTCTTCTTGCTCGCCACCTTTAAGCTCCGTCGACCGATCCATTCTTGATCATCACCGAAAATGTTCCAACAACGGGTGAGTCAAACAGACTCAATGTGTACACAAACACTATGTCCAAATAGATTCGGGCATATTATCACATCACATACATAATCTTATAGCAAATATAAAATAATGATGCAACCCAACCCAAACCTATACGCCATCCGCTACACATCACCGTACTATCTTGCACACAGTGGGGACTACTAAGTCAACCCTTCATCCGCTACACACCATCGAAGGTAGTCATTGCGATCAACGTGCTCATCGCCTCTTATAAAATTCGTGGTCTTAGGTCACCACATTCAAATATCGTGGTCTTAGGTCACCACATTCAAATATCGTGGTCTTAGGTCACCACATTCGTGGTCTTAGGTCACCACATTCGTATCGGGTCTTAGGTCACCACATTCGGTTATCATGGTCTTAGGTCACCACATTCGGATATCGTGGTCTTAGGTCACCACATTCACTTCCCTTTTCATATAACCCATATGCCCCATATCATACATATCATGCATTAACATGCCAAATAATTATTTCACATTCTTATAATGTCATATGTGTGTAAATGTGAGATATTTAACATAATCCTAGTAGGAGTAGGAAGCGTGCACAGTACTTTGTACCATAGCATGGTACTTTAGCCATATTCACATTCTTATAAACATGCTCATATTAAATTTTAGCCATAAATCTTATTAAAAGATAGTGTGGGGTACACACCTGTTTCGCTTAACAAATTTGCCGAAATCCCAAAAAGCTTGATCTAATGCCTTAGATCTTAAATCTCTACATTTAATCAATCATTTAATACTTAGTAAAGAGCCATTCGACCATAAAACCAAATCCCATTAGGATTAGTACACTTAAATCCTTACCTTGCTGCCGATTGATGTCTAATCAAATGCTAGAAACTTTGTATCCTTCTTTCTTGAAATCGGCAATCACTAGATTACTTGAATAGATTAGTTTCGGCTTTTAAATATTAATGAAACACATCTATTTACTCAACATGGCCTTGGCCAAATGCTATAGATACTTACCTTGTGGATTTTAAATCCAGAAACTCACCAAATAACTAGGGAACACGCGACCTATGGTGTACCTTTGGGAAAAGAATTTCTCCTTCCTTGTAGTCGACACTTAGTAAATCCCGAAAGATCTTTTCAAAGTTTCGGCAACAAGATATTAATGGGGTTAGTCCTAGATTTTGGCAAATCTTAAAAGAAAAAGAATAGAAATCGATAATCACTAACCTTACCCTTAATGCACAAGTCGACAACCCCTTGCTTGAAGTCTCAAACTATTCGGCTATGGTCTTGATAATAGCAAGTTTTCAGCTTTTGGAACTTAACAAGAAATCGGCTAAAGGTTATTTGTGTTGTCAGTTTATCAAAAGAAAAGAGAGGGAAAAGAGTCACTGGGGGATTCGGTAATGGTGGACTTATGGAGAAAAAGATTTTGCTATGGCAAAATAAAAGAGAAAGGAGAGAGTTTGCTAGGAAATTTTCAAGAGACTTCAATGGAAAAGAGATGATTGATGAATAACCTTATTTTCCTCCTTTTGCTTGAAATTACAAGGCCAAGACTCCTTACTTGGCCATCACTTCTCTTATCTTTAATAAAATTAATGGAAATAATCCTTAATTATCTCTTATCTCTTAAAAATAATTATCCATCATTGATCCACCTATTTAGCCGAATTTTAAAGAGAATTAAACTCTTCCCCAAGTGCCTTGGTGCCATCCAACTCCCTTGCTCCTTGCAGCAAAATAAAACTTCTTTTTGCTTTCCTTGTGGCTCGAACACAAGCCCAATTGCATATGTAGGTGGCGTCACATGCTAGGCCCTTAAGTGGCACCTTATAGCCACTTTTCCCAAGCCCAATTGTATGTCATATTTCCTCTATAAATTTTCTTAAGACCACCTTGCCTTAGTTCCCTTCTTTTAACTTAACATTTCTAAAACATTTCCTTACATTTCCAAGTTTCCAAAAATGTTCACTTTCCTCTTTTAAACTTAACATTTCTAAAACATTTCCTTACATTTCCAAGTTTCCAAAAATGTTCACTTTCCACTTTTAAACTTAACATTTCCAAGTTTCCAAAAATTTCACCATACATTCATAATACATAAGACATGCCATTTCGTATAATTAAATCAAAAATGCATAGGCCCATTTTCAGGATGTTACAGTTCTACCCCTTTAAAATAATTTCGTCCTCGAAATTACTTACTAACGAACAATCGTACAATCTAACTCACCATACTACGCTATTGCTGTGCACTCTGATCTTCACAAAACTAACACATTTCTTAGATACTACCTCGACCACGTCTACTAGAACTCATTACTAACGTCGTGATTTAATCTAATTAAAAAGTTTTTTGCATTAGCCATTGTTTCACTAATTATTCACGAAGAAGTTTTATGGAAAGAGTTTAGTAGCAGTTCTTTCGATCAATCAAAGTTTCAAGTTTTCTATCCTAATTCACAGAAAAGCACATCCATTCCATAGTATCTCCCATACACATTCACTCTTCGAACATTTACATGCATTCCTATCCGGGGGTATTTTCGTAATTTGTCCTACATTATTTTCGTAATTTGTCAAAATAAGGTTCCTTGGTGATTTTGTTAATAAGAGTATTCTGGTAATTTTTTTGCATTCCCGGGGGTATTTTGGGAAATTTGGAAATCCGAGGGTATTTTAGTAATTAACCCGGGTAGATTTGTAAATCTTGATAAATCAAGGGTACTTTGGAATTTACAAAACTTGAGGGTTGTTTTTTAGAATTTGTTTTCCAAATCAGTGTTGTTGCAAAAATTTTTGAAGATCGGGGGTCGTTCTAGTAATTTTGTAACTCGGGGCTATTTTGGTAATTTGCAGGATAGGGGTAATTTCGTAAATTTTTTTCATAATCAAGATATTTTGATATTTTGTAAATTTAGGGTTCCTTTAAGCGAAGTAGTGAAATTTTGATAAGAAATGTGGGTATTTGGAAATTTCATAAACCAATGGCATTTTTGTAATTTTACCACTAGGGTATTTTAGTAAATTTGTAAATCGAAATATTTCAGGAAAATTTATAAAAATAATCTTTTCAAATCAAGAGGTAATTTAGAAATTTTAAAATAGGGTTTCCATAAAAATCTGGCTAGTCCCTTTTGGGTTTTAGTTAGGGGTTTTGCCCGTGATTAAGTCCTCTTGCTTAGGGTGAACCGTAGCTACGCACCAGGTAGGATTCGAGTGGATAGGAGGTGAGTCACTAGGACTGCTTAATTACCAAGCTCTTACCGAATCCACTCCTAGACATGCGCACAATGGTTGCCATACCTTAGCTCGGTGACTTAATCACATGTTTGTCTAATGGTCCTTAAGTCTTATGTACTTGTGTTTTTTAGTAGACTAGTCCTAGGGTTCAACAGATCCTAGTTCACTAATCTACGTTGCCATAAAAGCCCATACATTTCACATATTAAATCACTTCAGAAGTCAGAAGTACTTACCTGGTGGATTGCGGGTCGGAGGCTTAGTGGGCCATGCCAGAAAAAACCTGCTTAATTCACAAAATCCATTTTGGGCTTAACTTTGAAAATGTTTTGGGCCTTAAATCCAAGGCCGAGAGTTTAAAATTGGGCTATGATACCAAATTGAAACACCCCAAACCCGACCCACGAGCCCTGACCGAATTTGGTATGTTTCCCGGTGTAAACCGTTTCAAATTCTTTTGTTACTTTGGAAAATTTGGGTTTTTGAAAGAACGATTGTTTTTGGGTTGGGCTCGAGATAAAAACAAGTTTATTTTATATTGGAAACCCCTTTAGGTTGGGCAACAAAACACTTAGGAATTAATTTAAAATAAATTTATTTAGTCTTTAATTCATAAAAATTTTAAGTAACATAATACTTTAAAAGTAAAATAGTTCACTATGGCCTTATTACATCAAATAAATCCAAATAATTGGAAGTACTTAATTAAAAATAAAAGTCCGAATCGTAAAATTTCTTCTTGTGCACGCCACCTTTAAGCTCCGTCGACCGGTCCATTCTTGATCATCACACGAAAAATGTTCCCACAAAGGGTGAGTCAAATAGACTCAATGTGTACACAAACACTATGTCCAAATAGATTCGGGCATATTATCACATCACATACATAATCATATAGCATATATAAAATAATGATGCAACCCAACCCAAACCTATATGCCATCCGCTACACATCACCCGTACCATCCACGCACAGTAGGGACTACTAAGTCAACCCTCCATCCGCTACACACCATCGAAGGCGTTCATTTGTAGTCGGCGTGCTCATCGCCTAATAAAGTTCGTGGTCTTAGGTCACCACATTCAAATATCATGGTCTTAGGTCACCACATTCGGATATCGTGGTCTTAGGTCACCACATTCGGATATCGTGGTCTTAGGTCACCACATTCGGATATCGTGGTCTTAGGTCACCACATTCGATTATCGTGGTCTTATATTCGAGATATCGTGGTCTTAGGTCACCACATTCACTTCCCTTTTCATATAACCCATATGCCCCATATCATACATATCATGCATTAACATGCCAAATACTTATTTCACATTCTTATAATGTCATATGTGTGTCGTAACATATATTTAACATAATCCTAGTAGGAGTAGGAAATGTACACAGTACTTTGTACCATAGCATGGTACTTTAGCCATATTCACATTCTTATAAACATGCTCATATTAAATTTTAGCCATAAATCTTATTAAAAGATAGTGTAGAACACCGATTTGCTTAACAAATTTCTTTGAAATCCGAAAAGCTTGATCTAATGCCTTAGATCTTAAATCTCTACATTTAATCAATCATTTAATACTTAGTAAAGAGCCATTCGGCCATAAAACCAAATTCGATGGGATTAGTACACTTAAATCCTTACCTTCTTTGATTGATGCCTAATCAAATGCCGAAAACTTTGTATCCTTCTTTCTTGAAATTGGCAATCACTAGATTACTTGAATAGATTAGTTTCGACTTTTAAATATTAATGAAACACATCTATTTACTCAACATGGCCTTGGCGAATGCTATAGATACTTACCTTGTGGATTTTAAATCCGAAACTCACCGAATAACTAGGAACACGCATGCCTATGGTGGTCCTTCGAGAAAAGAATTTCTCCTTCCTTGTAGTGACACTTAGTAAATCCGAAAGATCTCTTCAAAGTTTTGGCAACAAGATATTAGTGGGGTTAGTCCTAGATTTTGGCAAATCTTAAAAGAAAAGAATAGAAATCGATAATCACTAACCTTACCCTTAATGCACAAGTCGACAACCCTTTGCTTGAAGTCTCAAACTATTCGCTATGGTCTTGATAATAGTAACTTTTGACTTTTGGAACTTAACAAGAAATCGGGTAAAGGTTATCTCTGTTGTCGGTTTATCAAAAGAAAAGAGAGGAAAAGAGTCACTAGGGATTCGACAATGGTGGACTTATGGAGAAAAGATTTGACTATGGCAAAATAAGAGAGAAAGGAGAGAGTTTGCTAGGAAATTTTCAGCGAGAGACTTCAATGGAAAAGAGAAGATTGATGAATAGCCTTATTTTCCTCCTTTTGTCGAAATTACTAGGCCAAGAGTCCCTTACTTGGCCATCACTTCTCTTATCTTTATTAAAATTAATGGAAATAATCCCTAATTATCTCTTATCTCTTAAACAATAATTATCCATCATTGATCCACCTATTTAACCTAATTTTAAAGAGAATTAAACTCTTCCCAAGTGCCTTGGTGTCGTCCAACTCCCTTGCTCCTTGCAGCAAAATAAAACTTCTTTTGCTTTCCTTGTGGCTCAAACACAAGCCCAATTGCATATGTAGGTGGCGTCACATGCTAGGCCCTTAAGTGGCGCCTATAGCCACTTTTCCCAAGCCCAATTGTATGTCATATTTCCTCTATAAATTTTCTTAAGACCACTTTGCCTTAGTTCCCTTCTTTTAACTTAACATTTCTAAAACATTTCCTTACATTTCCAAGTTTCCAAAAATGTTCACTTTCCTCTTTTAAACTTAACATTTCTAAAACATTTCCTTACATTTCCAAGTTTCCAAAAATGTTCACTTTCCTCTTTTAAACTTAACATTTCCAAGTTTCCAAAAATGTTCACCATACATTCATAATACATAAGACATGCCATTTCATATAATTAAATCAAAAATGCATAGGCCCATTTTCAGGATGTGATCGAATAGTAATGGAGATGGGTCATTGCTTCTTGTTTGAAAGAAAGTTGTTAAATGTTTTTGGGCAGAAGTAGTAAACATCGGTGTTTACTTGCTAAATATATTGCTAAGTAATGCTATTGAAAGGAAGACATCATTCGAGGCACGGTTTGGATTTAAACCCTCTGTTTCTCACCTAAGAGTGTTTGGTTGCACCTTCTTTGTTCATTTTCCAATAAAGAAAAGAAGCAAGCTCAAAAAAGATCACAGTTAGGGATTTTTGAAGGATATTGAAGTGTTAAGAAAGGTTATAGAATTTATGACCCTTTCTCCAAGAAGTTGATTATAAGAAGAGATGTGAAGTTCGATGAAGGGAGAATTTGGAAATGGGATGCAATGGAGGAAGAGATCAAACAAGGAGAACTTAAATTGGATCTACAATCCATTGGAGATCAAACTAAAAATGATGTAGTTGATGACTATTCAGTGTGAGGGACCAAGTCTATCATTGATGTCTACCAAAGGTGTATTCTGGTGAAATTGGAACTAGTCTCATTCGAAAAAGAAACTCAAGAAGTTGAATGGAGAGATGCCATGGAGAATGAAATCAACATGATCAACAAAAATGAAGCATGAAAGCTGGTAGACAGACCAGTTCATAAGAAAGTAATTGGAATAAAATGAGTGTTTAGGACTAAGATGAATCTTGTTGGTTAAGTCAACAGATACAAAGCAAGATTTGTTGCGAAGGGGTTTAGCCAACAATACATAGTGGATTTCACTGAAACCTTTGCACCTGTAGTGAGGTTAAATATCATAAGCCTACTACTAACATTTGCAAATCAAAATGGTTGGAGAATACATCAAATAGATGTGAAGTCAGCCTTTCTAAATGGCCTCTTAAAGGAAGAAATCTATGTCGATTAGCCTTAAGGGTTCGCAATACCTAGATGTGAAGTGAAGGTATACAAACTAAAGAAAGCTTTGTATGGTCTAAAGCAAGCCCCAAAGGCGTGATATGAAAGAATAAAAAATCACCTAATAGAGTTGGAATTTGAAGGAAGTGTCAAGAAACCCACACTATATGTAAAGAAAGTTGGTAATGAAATACTTTTTATTATATCATTATATGTTAATGATTTAATTGTGATTGGTAGCAACAACGAACTGGTGGTTGACTTCAAAAAGTAGATGCAAGTGAAGTTTGAAATGTCAGACTAGGGAGAAATGGTATACTTTTTGGTCTAGGAGTAATTCAAGCTCGTGATACAATTTTTATAAACAAAAAGGGGTCCGCAATGAAGATTCTGTAAATGATATTGTATGGAAAACTACAAGTTGATGAACACCGTCATTGCTGGCTTGATATAGGATTTGAAATTACTGATGAAGTCATCTTGATAATGTGAAATATTGTAACATGTAGATGAGTGTAATTAATTATTCCAATATGTTTAGTTATAAATTGTGCTAAGTTTACTATTTTAAATACTATGAACTTGCTAAGCATTCAAAATGCTTTCTTTATTTCATTTTCTGTCTTATAGTTGACGTTTGCAAAATTTGGTGGATTGGATCACTGAAGAGCTCACACTATCCAACTTCTGTCTCTGTAAACTTTTAATTGTTTCTAGACCCGGTCATGTGGCATGTATATAGAGCTAGATTTGTATTTATGTTGTCTTGAATGATTATAAGTATGGTATATTGATGATGATGAATTTTAATGTTATGGCAAGATTTTTATAAATGTGCAAATTTGTAATATGGTGAATGTATTTGTGGCAAATGAATGGCCTATGTTGGTAATTTGTGTTGGATATTTGATGAAAAATGGACTGAGACAGAAAGAAAAAATAGATAAAAAATAAAGCAAGCAAGTTACGATCTACTGTTTCATTACTCCTTATCTTGTTTACATGTACAACAATGCTGGAATAAGTTGAAAAAAATATTAAATAATTACAACTCGGAAAGTCTTGGAACTTGTACAATACAACTTGTAATCAATATTTTTTTGACAAGGTGTTTTGGTTGATTTTAGTCGAATCAGCAACCAAAACATCTTGTCAAAAAATATTATCTTTTTAGAGCAAGTTGGCAACTTGCAGAGAAAGGGCTTACATGTATAAGCTTGCATAACAGAGCTCGCACCATTGGTAACCTCGTAACTTTAGTAAGCTCGCAACTTTGGATGAGCTTGCATTTTTTGATGAGCTCGTATATCTACGATCTATGTTCAGCATTGTATGTATGGCCACTTTATAAAACTCCTCCTTTGCCTCCATGTTACGAACCCCACTATCATAACATAACTTCTCAAACGTTATCTTCCCAAGAGGTTTTGCTAGAATGTCTACTAACTGATATTGCGAACTGCAATGAACTAGAATTACTTCTTTACCTTTTTCCACTTCTCTCACATAATGATACTTCATTTTTAAGTGTTCTGTTCTTTTATGGAACACTGGTTATTTTGCAATTGCGACAGTAGATTGATTATCGCACTTTATCTCTATTGCATCCTTTTGGTTTATATTCAAATCATTCAGCATCTTTCTTAACCAAATGACATGGTGGACAGTGGCTACTACTACAACATACTCTACTTCAGTGATTGATTGTGTTATTGGTTCCAACTTCTTTAAGCTCTAACAAAAAAACACTCTATCCTAGAGTGAAAAAATAGCCTGAGGTAATCTCCATATGTTTAGTAGACCCAGCTCAATCATAGTCTGAGTACCCAAGTAACTTGAGCTTTTTAGTCTTTACAAGCTTCACTCCATGGCTTAGAGTTCCTCTTATGTATCATAGAACTCTTTTGGCTGCTCTGTACTGGTTCGCGTTGGAACAATGCATGTACATTGACAATAGACTTATAGCAAACATTATGTCATGTCTGGACGCAGTCAAAAAGAAAGCATCAAACCAAGCTTTTATAGCTTGTTTCATCAACAATATCAATAATACCCTACAACAAAGTTGTCAATAATATACCATTAATACCATTCTATTCACACAACATGTGTATCCATTTAGAACACATGTTATCATTAACTGATATAACTTTTCATAGTATCAAAGTAAATCTCATATATAATCAAGTATATATATAACATTATATCATGCATTATATGCATATATCATTCAAGAAACTAACAACAACATACGTTATATCATTTCACTACCATTCATAATATTTAATCATCATATACCATTTGAATGTATTCTCATAACAATTTAACAGACATTTCCAATTTTCTATTTATCCAATAGCCCGATGAACTTTACTAAATAAGCTCAGATACTTAGGTAATTACACCTAACGAGGGAACATCGTAGTGTTGAAAAAAGGCACCAAAAACGCAAACAAATGCACCAAAGTGCTTACGGAGGCACTTGAGTGAAATCAGGGGCACCAAAGTGTAATAAGGGGCACAAAAGTGCAATTAGGGGAATCATAGTACAAACAAGGGCACAAAAGTGAAATCAGGAGCACTAGAGTGCTAAGCAATTCATATGATAACCAACTACCAATTCATTTATCAACATTTCTTACAAATTAATCAATTTGTATAACAAATTACATAGATTCAATGTTATGTATCTTCTCATATTATCATACATTTCATGTTTTATTGAATTAATCCATTTGATACCGAGACAATATATATACCTAACAATTTGATCTAAAAAGAAAATCAAAGTATTACAACTATATTATGAATTAACAAAGTAAGTCCAACATGAACTTATCGGCAAAAACAATAATAGTTAAGGACAATTCAACAATTTTCCTTTCTCCGTATATATCTTTCTATTGTTGAAAATCTTGATCTAAACCATAATTTAATTCAATTATCAATCCCAACCATCATTTAACAACATACTAAAGCTATATGACAATTTAATTTCATCTATCAATTATTCAATTTAGTCTTTAAAATCAAAACTATCATATCTTTCACATTTAAACCCTCATTTACATCCTTCTACAACCCTCTAATTTTAGTAATTATAGAAATTTCATATCAAATTTGAAATATTTTCATTTTAGTCTCTAAACTCAAAACCAACAAATTTCATTTTACAAATTAATCCATAATCAAATCTAAGCTTACATCCAGGCTATTTAACATAAAAAATAAAAAATCATGAACGATAACATTTCAAAACTTTACAACGGTCTCAAAAATATAAAATTTACGAAAAATGAAACTCAAAACACATGAGGGAGAAGTATGGTCGTATTCTCCAAGCTTTCTTGAATGGATACTTCAGCTAGGAAGAAGAAGAAAAATGAAAAATATGACCATTTTCATGTTTCTTTTATGTTTTATTATTTTTAATTATAATTTTAATATAATTTTAACATAATTTTATTAAAAGCCATGCACCAACCGTCCATTATAATTAAAAGGTAATTTTGTCACTTAAATCCTTAAACAATTATTAATTAAGCATTTTAACTAACAAAATCTATATTGATTAAATTTTTATGATTTAATCCTTATACCTTAATTAGTCACTAATTTGGAATAATTACCTATCCAAAATTTAATTCCCTTATATAAAAACTCGTAAATAATATTTACGACATCGATTTACAAAAATGAGGTCCCGATACCTCAAATTTTAAAACCACTAACTTTTGAACCGATACACTTGTGCCTTGACTAACTTTCCAAATAACCAAAATTATTAGACCAGAATTCAATATAATATTATGATGACCTCGTGCATATTAATAAATAATATTTAATAACTCGATCATCAAAAAATAGAGTTCCCAAACTACTATTTTCAGTACCGCTGAAAATCAGGTTGTTACAGAGCATGATCAGGTAGGTCTTCAAAAGATGATAACCTCTTAAGATCACTAGGAACAACTTTGGCCATGCAATCTGCCAGTCTGTTGATATGTCATCTGTCGTGGGACATGTCGAAACTTCAGTTGCTAGGATTGCTCTTATAAATCATGTATTAAACAAATTTCAAAAATGTTATTATCACCCGCATAATTGTTCCCAATTATATTAATCAACAATGCATTGTTGCTTTCGATCATAACCTTATGAAACCCTTTCTTCCAAGCTAGAGTGAGTTCTTCATATATAGCTCATGCTTCAATCTCAAAAATGTTAGATACATTGAACTTCATAGCAAACCCAAATAGCTAGCTTCATGTTGAATCTCAAAGAACACCATAAATAGTAGCATTAGAGTACTATAACGATAGTGCACCATTAGTATTAAGCTTCATTTATCCTTCCTTAGGTTGATACCAATTATTACAAGTGATTGTGTTGCACATAAGTTGATCCAGACATTTATAATTAATGATACTTTTTTCAAGGCTATGCATTTCAAAATCAAATTGCTATTGTTACTACTTGACTATTGGAAAATGCTATAAGACTTGATGCATTAATTTGTTTAATTATTAATTATTGTTTGTTTAATGTTATGATAAATTAAAATTAATATAATTTTAGAATTTTATTTAAAGTTATTATTATGATTATTTTTTGATATTATGCATGTATGTTTTATGGTCCATGTTTGGGGTTCATGGCTGCCTCTCCAAGTAATGTTGTCTCTAAGATTTGAATCCACATTCTCCCATTGGGAGTGCATTGTACCTTACTATTGCACCCAACTATTTGTTGGTATTTACAATTGTAGTGCCCGAAAAATATAGGAGTTGTAATTTTGCATGATTTGGCTTAAATTCCATGTTTGCTCAATGGCTAAGTATTTGAGTGTATTTGGGGGTTTTTTAGGAAGCCTTGGTTCAAGTATGGGCTTTGGAAAAATTTTGATTTTTGCTCTTTTAGGAAACCTGGATGTTAGCTTAAAGGGTATATATATTAAGTTGTGTGGTTTTATTACACAAGAGATCCTGTGTTGTGGTGGCTAATGGCGTGCTGGGCATGCATGGGGAAGGGGGTTCGAATCCCATGGCATGCAAGTGAGAGGTAGATTCTGATTTAAACTCTGCTGAGGTGGTTGGAGACTTGGTCATCAAGTTTGAATGGATTTGAATGGGACGTTGGGAGCAAATCAATAAGAAAACTATGGAGATTTCTAAGGAATTGGGATGTAAAGAAAGTCTTGGTTGAATGGGGAAGCTTGAGTAAGGAGAAATTCAGCTATGAGCATTCATTTGGTGCATTTTCGGCAATTGGGGAGAGTGTAGAAGCCGAACTCCTTCTCTGTTGTTTTGAGAGTTTCTCTTTTTCGTTTTAGGTTTTCTCTCTTGTGACATCTTGTTCAGCACTTTTGACCATTCGGATCTTTTTCCTTTTAATCTCACTTTTGCCAAAACAAATAAGCTAAGTGACGAATTCTCTCTAGAAACCCTTCTTTTCTGTTGCACATTCTTCTCTGCAGATTTGGCATACTTCCTCTTCTCGTTGGGGCCAAACTGAATTAAGCTCTTCTGTTTTCTCTTCTCTCTTTATTCTTTTAGGTGAATACCAGTCATCTTCTTCTAGTTTCGATTTCCTATCAGGGTGAATCAAATTTTTTTCTTGATAATTCTGTGGTGACCAATTCCCTATTTTGTTTCCCTCTCTTTTAGTTCTGCAAGCATTTTGAAATCGGTAAGTGTTCATATTTTTCATTTCGTGTCTAAAACTGTTCTCTCCTATTCCCTTTTCTATATGAGCCAAATATTCCTTCCATTCATGTTCTTTGATGGCTGAATGGTGATCCCTTCCTCTTGGTGTTGTGATCGTTGGGTTTAGGTTTTCCCGAGGAGTGGAGAAGTGCAGAAGTCTTTCAATCATCAAACTCTCTCTCTTGTTAAGGGTAAGATTAATACCCTACTCTTAGATTAGGTTGAATATTCCAGCGGTTGGTAAGTAGCATTTGTAACAACCCAAACTCGGTCAACACACCACGACCAAATCTGGCATGTCACGGAATGAAAACATTTTGAAGAAAACAAGTTGTCGATTTAGTTTCAGCGAAGAAGCTTCTTTATTTGCTTTGAAATCCGAAAGGCTTTTTAAAAGTCGTTTTCATTCATTACAAAAAAAAAGTTAAAATTCTATTGAAACCCGACTGAATTCTTACATGGTTAATTTAAAACCGTTTGATTTTGGGCATGGAAAACTTAGATTTTGAAAACCATTTAAATTAACTTTGTTGTCCTCTTGTGAATATTGTTACCCGATGGTAAGATTTAGAAAACCCGTTGTGTAGTATAACTTTTGAAAACTTTGGTTATTAGGTTATCTAAAACATGTTAAACAGTTTACTTAGCAACATTTAGAAAATTTAAGCAGATACAATAAAACCCAAAATAAAAATACTAATGGCCTTATTACAAACCCAGATAAAATCAAAATTTAAAATGAAGGTACCCAAATCGAATGTCCAAGTAAAACCGAGAATAAACGTCGCATGGCCACCTCGAGTCCACCCGGCTCCTCATCCGCGATCTCGAGTCACCTAAAAGATAAGGAGAAGGTGAGTCACCAAGACTCGATGCATAATCCCCCTCCCGATTATAGCAACATTCTTACAGGTCATGATCAAGCAAACATATCATGCACCCAAACCTAACCATCCACAACTCCTTTTTCTACCCGTGTGGTACCAAACCACCGGTGGTGCCAAACCACCGTGACCCAAAGTCACCGATATCAATAATAATGTGGTGCCAAACCACTTTGGTGACCCAAAGTCATGAATAATCCATATGTGGGGCCAACCCACGTTGTGATACCAAATCACTGGCGACAATCCCGTTTTATCGAATGTGGGGCCAACCCACTGTAGTGCGAAGCCACTAGGACAAGTCGCTATGAGGTGCCAAACCTCTAGTGACCCAAAGTCACGAATATCAACTGTGGTACCAAACCACTGGTGACACAAAGTCACGGATACCAATCTTCCCCCTCCTCTCATATCACCCACAATAATGCACATGCATATACATATCATGCCAACATGATTAATCATTAAACATATAATAAACCATAGCATATGCGATTTCATCAGAATCAAATATCTTAAACTTATCAAACGGACTTACCCGAATCCTTGCTTATACCCATAAGGGTACCAAATCGAAACCTACACAGTTTTGACTTTTAACATAGTTTTAGGTTATTAACAAGTTTACATAGATTATGAAGTGTGTAAGATACACACCTGGTTACTAACGCGACTCTCGAATCCCGAAGTTCAAGATCAAACGCACTAGATCCCCCCTTCCCTACATTCGGCCAATGACAATTGTTAGCAAAAAGCCATTCGGCTACACTTGTAAATTCGAAAAGTTAACGCATCTAATAACCATCCTTACCTTAATGCTTTTTGATCACTAGCCACAACCTAAGATATACGAGATAGAGCCTTCCCTACAATCAGCCAAGATCTTAAACCACATAACTAATAGCCTTCGGCTTTTCAAATCATTAAAGGAAAGATTGAGTCGGCATGAAACCTTACCACTTACTAAGACCAATTGACAGAGAATCGATGATCACAATCCACTGCTTCACAATCCCGGAGACCCTAGAAGAAACCGATTTCACAGATGAATGAGAACCAAGACAAATGTCAAAATTCAGCTTTTGTGCAATATATGTCGACAGAGAGAAAAGAATAAGATAATAGAGTTTCGACCAAGAACACTTACCCCTTCCAAAGCCGATTAGAGAAGAAGACCAAGGAGATTTACCCTTGATTGCTATTTGGCCAAAGTTTAGAAATAAGAAGAGGAGAGTAAAGAGGGATTTCGGCAATGGCTTTTGAAAGAAGAGAAAAAGAGATTCGGCTTGCAAGAAATCAAGAAAAGGTTGATGAACATTCGACACAAGAGAAGGTGAAGAGAAAAGAAAGTTGCCGATTTGGGAAGAAGAGATGTTGATGGGGTTTGAAACAAATGTGAGAAAAAGAAAAGAAAGGAATGGGGGAAGAAGGAGATTCGGCCAAAATGGTTTCGGTTTCAAAAGAAGAAAAGAAAAAAACAATGGTTTGGACGTTGGAGAGTGAAGTCAACTAGAGCCTAGGGGTTTCGGTTTTGCCTAAAACAACATGCTTCCAAGCTTGCTTAGCCGAAAGTGCCCACCTAGAATAGCTATGGAAAATCAGCACCTCTCCTAAGTCTCCCAACCGATTACTCCTCCTCCCAACAGTCCATACTTCGGCCAACACTTCAAGCCTCTCCTGACCACTCATTCAAATCAGATTGAATGAGTCAACCTCTACAATTTTTCCTCTCCATCCATTTCAAATCTGTTGACTCTATCCACATCCTCCCAAGAGAGTCCTTCCTAAGTCCATCTCCTCATTGCTTCTGGCGTCAAAAATAATTACACAAGGGGAGATTTCTGCAACTCGAACCAAGGCTCCCCTTCCCTGCATGTGGCGTCACTTTCCAAGGCCCTAAGTGGCGCCCCCTTGCCACTTCACCAAGGCCTTTCTTATGCTACAGTTTACCATAAAATATTCTTAACCCCTAACTCCTTCAGCTCCTTTGAACCAATGCTTGAAAATAAAATTTTTCCTATAGTTTGGGCCTACCCTTGGCTCATACCCAGACCCCAAGACACCTTGATTAACAGCAAAATCAAGCCATTCACATGCAATAAATGAAAACATAATAGCCTCTAATTAAGGATGTTATAGTATTTATGGATTAAGGCCACATATCTAGATCACTATTTTGGTTAATAACAACTGTTTTGATACAGATATTCAGGATAGGCGTGTGATCAATCCTGAGCGGTAGCCTTAAGAGTTTAAGTCTATCGTCAAGCAAGGTAAGGGAAATATTTGGGATTCAGTGCTATTCAAAGGGTGTTACTCTAATGATTTACGTCAGTTTTCGATGAATCTAGGTTGGAGGCTCATAGATCTAGGAACGACTCCAAAAAATATGTGGAATCACACCCTACTTTACTGTGAATCGACGGAAAGCTGAAAAGCTAAAACTTTGGCATTAGTGGTCCCACGAGCGTGCGATCGCTCGTATGGTCAACCGAGCCCACGAATTATGGGCGATAAAATGTTAGGGACACCACGAGCGTCCTTGTGCTCTTGGGTCGTTATGGGCCTCGTTGGGTCAAAATGGGCTTTGTGGGCCTAATGGGCTCGTGGGCCCCATACGGATAGAATTTATGAAAAGTAACAGAAACTATTTTGGGCTACGTAGAGAACATAATTATGATGGGATTTGGGCCGGCGGGCTACACGAGCGTGTGGGCCCATTTGGGCTGAATATTGGGCTTTGAGGCCATTTACACTGTTTCAATCAAATGGATTATCTGTGTCGCTCGAGGCGACTGTAAGCCTTAGGAAAGGTAGTAAAATGACTGAAATACCCGTAATGAGAAAATAACTGAAATACCCCTAATGAGTAAAATGATGAAAATACCTCGAGGGAGTGAAATTTTGAAATAACCTTGTAGGGTAGAATTATCGAAATACCAAAATACCCTTGAGGGGTGAAATTACTGTTTTACCCCTAATTAATGAAATGACCATTATACCCCTAGTGGTAGTTTAGTTGATGTGTGTATGATATCTATTATGACAAACTGCATACTCGTAATATTTATGACATGACATTCTGCATTGGGGTTGGGATTCTGATTTGGAGGAAGTACTGTACTAGTGGCTCGCCATGTTTTCTTTATTCTAGTGGCTTCGCGTATTATTCGATTTTAGTGGCTTGGCCACATTTATCATTGTTAGCGACTTATTTGTGTTACTATAATGACTAAGTCACGATATTGAGTGTGTTAATTTGGGTGGTTTGACTTAGTCCCCACATGGTGTGTTGGTTGGTACGGGTGGTGTGTTGGCTGGATTGGGTTGGGTTGCATTTCTTCTCTAAATTGATAATATTTGGGCTTAGGCCCACACTGTTATTGTATAGGGTTGAGGCCCAGACTATACTACCTATAAATAGGGCTCAGGCCTAGTCTGCACTACATATATTATTTACTATTGTCTGTTAGGGGATTACACACTAAGTTTTTCCAAACTCACCCTCTTTTTTTAACTGTGTAGGTAATCCCTAGTCTTAGCTGATTTGGAGCCACAAGGGACACGGAGGTGGCCACATGACTGTTGTTATTCAATTTTGACTTTATTTAGATAAAAATTTATATTTGGTTTTTGTTTGTGTAATAAGGCCATTTGGGGTTTTTTAAATTTTATTTGGTTTTAACTTATTATTTCTACCTGCTAGATTAGGAAAAACGAGTTTTCAAAATAATAACTGTTTCCAAAGAAAATCACGCATTTCAAACTTGAAGGTTTACAATTAGGAAAGCTTCCACAGATTTTTAATTCAGATTAATAAATTTGGAATGAATGATATGACTAATAAGTGACTAACAAGTTTTAATTTTTCAACCCCAATGTTTTCAATAGCAACTAGTTTTAAAAAGGTTTTAAAACTTTAGTCATGAATTTTATTCGACAAGGTCAGTTTTCAAATCAACACTTCGATGTGACACGTCAGATCTGATCGTAACGTCTAGGTAGGGTTTAGGGCATTACATTTAGTGGTATCAGAGCCAAGTTACAAAACTAGGCTGTGGAATGGGGTTTGGTAGGTCTTTCTAAAATTTTCAAAATTTTGGTTTTGGAAAGAAAAGTAAAAGGTTGTTACTGAAAGTGTGGCACACCGAGTCTCCAGTGCCAAATCTGTAAGTTCTCTGACACTATTTTTTGTTATATATTGAAATGTTATACTAAGAAACTACTATGGATAGTAGTATTGTATTTAGAGTAAATCGAGACTATAAAAGACTAAAAATTATAGTGAGGTCTCGATCATAAAAATAACTCTAATTACTATTTATCATAAAATATCTATTAATAATTATTGAAATTATAAGCTGATACATAGAACTCTTAAAACATATAACACGCTATCTCGATATGAGCATAAGAGGTACTCGTGGAAGGGGTACACGAGGCAGATGAAAGTAGAGTGCTAGAGGTGAGTCTTGACATCGGGTAACATGCTTGCTAGGGAGGCACCAACCTCACCAGTACCAGAGACAAGGTCTCATGACTAAGTAGCCGGGGATGATGCTCTATCCCAAGCAATTCTACGGGTTCTCGAAAGGGTTGCTGGAGCGAGTATTGGATCTATGGGTCGAGGGTCAATTTCTGAGCTACTCCGGTCTAATGGAGCAGAAATCTTCAGGGGTGTTTCTGGTGTAGCCTCGAATGTAGCAGAGTATTGGTTAGAGGCTACCAAATGGATAATGGATGACCTCGACTTTACTGTGGAACAGAAATTAAAAGGAGCAGTGTCCTTACTGTGAGACAAGGCATACCAATGGTGGCTCACTGTAAGAGAGGGTACAAAGGCCGACCATTTGACGTGGGATTTCGTCAAGACGGCTTTTCAAGGAAAATATGTTTGGGTAAGTTATGTGGATGCCCAAAGAAAGGAATTTTGGGCCTGATCCAAGGGAATAGGTCTGTGGCGGAGTATGAGGCAGAGTTTCTGCAGCTAAGTTGGTATGCTCGTGGTATAGTCGCAACTAAGTATGAACGGTGTGTGCAATTCGAGGATGGCCTCCGGGATGAGTTATATGTGCTGATAGTCCCAAAGAGAGAGCGAGACTATAACATCCTGAATTAATGGGCCTATGCCTAGCGTGTGTATATATTTAACGTGTTAATTTAACTGTTAGGGGTCCAAGTTTGGCTCAGAAGATGGTAAAGGCCTTGGTGAATTCTTGCTTGGGCACTATAAGGTTTAAAAGGAGGCATCTGTGTTTAAAATATCAAAATGGGCTTGTGGCCCAGTGGTCAGTGATGCCACTTAGGGAGCAAGGAGGTGACGCCATACAAGGGGAGTAAGGGGCCCAAATTTATGTTTTATGGAGCCCAATCTCTTTTAATTTAAGTTAGCTAATTTTCAGCATTAGGGTTAGGTGGAGTGGACGGCTACAAGGCTCAAATGTAGGAGGATATATGTATAGGATAATGTAGATATTATAGTTGATAATATGAAAGATACAAGGGGAAAAAGATAGGAGCTATCTGTAAGGCTAGGTGTTGGCCGAAATTCCATCACCTAGTGGAGTGAAGAAATCGGCTTCTTTAATGGCAGGGGGTGCCGAAATTTCCATGCTATTTGATTAATTGATTGGTTATTAGGAAGAGTGTTTTCAATTTTAAGCAGCCGATGTCAAAATCTTCTATAAATAGAGGGGATACCTCTTCAATTCCGGCATTCGGAACCCTATTCTTTTCTTCTTTTCTTGTGCTGAAGTTCTCAATATTCCTCTGAAATTCTTTTCTTTTGATTTATTCAAAAGTCGAAACCTCTCAATCTTCTCAACATCTTCCCTTTCAAAAGCTAAAATCCTGAATTCTTTTCTCATCTCCACAGCCGAATATACCCTATTCCTTCTACTGATTCCCTCAACTAAAAGTCAAAACTATTTAGATCTCTTCTTATTTTCTTCTTTTCTTGATCTCCTCAAAAGCCAAAAATTCCTAAGAGTTGCCAAATTTCCTATAAAGGTAAATGTTGGCCAGTGCTATTACTCTTGTTATTTTTCAGCTTTTAAGCCAAAGCCAAATGGCTAGATGGTGTTTAGGACCATCCTTAGCTTGACATTCTCTTTCTGATCTCGTGTTCTCTTTCTTTGGGCGGCATTCCGGGATTTGTAGGGAATCAAATCGCCTAGGATTCTAAGTTAAAAATTGGTAAGCATTCGAGTCACGTTTTTGAGATTTAAGGTAAGATGATTTTCTTTAGATTTTCATTAGATTAGTTTATCATATCTGAGATCTTAACTTCATGATGTGGAGTAACGTCCATGTGTTGTGATAGTGGTTTTGACAAGGACTTATGACGGATTAAAATATGGATTTGGCGAAGGAAAGAATCCCTAATTTTACGAAACGAGCGGTATCTGCCGTTTGAGATTGGCCACCTAGTTGTGGACTGACTTCTAAACAACACCTTAGGCAGATAGTGGTGGTGCTGGCTACGGATAGCGTCGACTTAGAAGGTCTCGTTCTAACGGTAATAAGGTGTGTAGATCTCTAACACACACTTTCTAATTGGTCTTTATGTGTTATGGGCTAAAAAGCACGAAAGTGGTACATGTAGATAGCAGAATAAAGCCCTAAAAGGGTTTGGCAAGGATGCAGTGCATAATCATAGAAATCACTATGTATGAAAAAATATATGAAAGTGCAGTATGGTGTTTTCCTTATGTATGTATGCATGGGGAAATATGATAAAGAGGGAAGTGCATGATGGGTCACATGATGGCCGGTGGTAGAAATCCACGAATATAAACATGGGTCACACGGTGATCGATGGTAGAAATCCACAAATAAAATGTTAGGTCACCACGGTGATCGGTGGCAATGCCACGTTTAATGATTTGAATAATGAAATAGGCGATTCATTTGTCGTTATGGTGTGTAGTGAATGGAGGGTTGATTGTAGAAATCCCCAAGGAGTGACGGTTGGTACGTGTTGGTGTGTAGAGGATGGAATTCTAGGATAGGTTGGGCCATTCATTATGTATTGATTATCATGTAATTGTTGCCTCTATGTACGGGCATAGGCCCATAATATGTTTGTGGGCCTCAAGTTAGTGTGTTCAGAATTTATACACTGAGTCTTGGTGACTCACACTTTCATTTTCTCTACTCTTTCAAATGAGAAGTAGATCGTGGACATGGGAGCCGAGACAGACTCGAGGGGCCAGCAAGACTATTACTATTTCCATAGACTATTTTTGGTTTTAGTTTTCATTTATGTTTTAATTTTTGGGAACATCTTTGTGTAATAAGGCCTCCATAACTTAGATTCCGATTTATTATCTTGTTATGATGGGTTTTACAAACTTATGTTTTGAAAGTCTTAAATATAAAATGAAATGATAAGCAGGCTTTTCAAAACCAATCAGCATAAGTATTAAAGTTATTTTGCAAAACCTCACATTTAACGGACTATTCGACTAAAATAAGCTAAGTTTTTCTGAAACCCTTTAGAGTAAAGTTTTTAAGATTTAACCTGTAGCACACCAGATCCAGTAATGACGTATGGACCAAGTTTGAGGCGTTACATTTTGGTATCAGAGCCTAGTTCAAAATTCAGGCTATGAAACGGGTCTAATGATGTTTTAACATGGATTTGAAAAAAAATTCTGAAAGATATGGCCTTCGAGTCTACCGGCACCCGATCCACGCAGGTAAGTACCCTAACTCTTGTTGTGATATACTTATTGGGTGATGGGATTTATGGACGTAGACTAGTATAATAATAATGATGGACTCTAGGCCTAGTTAAACAACTCTTCGATTTCATAAGATTTAAATCTAACCAAACAAACCTGTGAACTAGTCATGAGATTAGGGTGTGACAACAGGCATACACAAGTCTATGATTGGATTCAGGGAGAACTTGGTATTTAAGCAGTCCTAGTGACTCACCTCCTCTTCGCTAGAATCCTACCTGGTGCGTAATGATTGTTCACCTTAGCCATGGGGACTTGTTGACGGGCCAAAATTTATAATTAAAACTCGAGAGGGACCAGCCACCCTATTTTGTAAAATTACTAAAAAAAACCTCTAGTTTTGAAAATTTCTGAAATACCCCGATTTGTAAAATTACTAAAATACCCCTGATGTGTAAAATGACCAAAATACCACTGATTTGAAAATTTACCGAAATACCCCCGGACCCTCTAAATTACTAAAATACCTTTATCCTGAAAAGTCACTAAGAAACCCTATTTTGAAAAATTTTTATTACAAAAATACCCCTGTAGGATAAAATTACGAAAGTACCCCTAGGTAGTGAAATGACGAAATACCCCTAAGTGAGGAGTGTAAGTTCATGAATGTTTGCTTTTGTGGTTGATGAATGTATGTGATGCTCTGATTGATGTGAAATGAATGAGAATTCTAGAATTAGGAATACAGACTTAAGAACCAAACTTATAGATAGAATATGAATTCAAAAGAACCACTATTAAAACTACTTTCCATAAGACTGTCCGTCATTAATCAGTAGAAGAAAACTAATAAATCATAACATTTTTAATCAGATAAATTGCGAACGGTAGAATGAGCACTAGAGGACGTGGGTTGCGTAGCCAAGGTAGAGGTAAGATTATCGCGTCAGAACCCGTAGAGTCTGGTCACGAGTTTGGGAATGAGGTACCAGTGCCACCAGTTGTGGAGGCAAAATTTCAAGATTAGACGATCGGAGATGATGCTGTATGTCAGGCTATGTTAAGGGTTTTGGAAATAGTTATTGGAGCAGGTGTGGGCATAGGAGCCCAGAAATCTGTGTTGGAGCGACTTTGGAGCAACGGGGCAGAAGCGTTTAAGGGAATCTCTGGTTTAGCCCCGAGCTCAGCTGAGTATTGGTTAGAGGCGATTGAACCAATAATGGATGATCTGGATCTCATAGAGGGAGAGAAATTGAAAGGAGTTATCTCTCTCTTGAGGGATGAAGCCTACCAATGGTGGCTCACGGTTAAGGATGGCACGGTGGCTGACCGTATCATATGGGAGTTTTTCAAAATAGCGTTTCAGAACAAGTATGTTGGAATGAGCTATGTGGATGCGCAACGCAGAGCATTCTTGAACCTGGTTCAAGGAAGCAGGTCCGTAGCGGCGTACGAAGTGGAATTCTTACGCTTGAGCCGTTATGCTCGAGGGATAGTGGCCACGGAGCATGAGTAGTGTGTTCGGTTTGAGGATGGACTGAGGGACAAATTACGTGTATTGATAGCTCCGTAATAAGAGCGAGAATTTGCGGTACTTGTAGAGAAGGGTAAGATAGCGAAGGAGGTGAAACGGACAGAAAAGCTAAATCGGGATAGAGATAGGGGTAGAGGTAAGAGAAACTTCGGATCATCAGGGCCAAGTAAAAGTAATCAAAAAAGACCTAGGCCAGACGGGCCGAGACGAGATAATAGACATGCTGCTGCTAATCAGACACCGAAGTGTGCTCAATGTGGTAAATCCCATGCAGGTGAGTGTAGAGCGGGCAGTGGAAAGTGCTTTAGGTATGGGTCTTTTGACCATTAAGTTAGGACCTGCCCGCAGCGGAAGGGCAATGAGGGGCCCACAGGTCAAGGGAACATCCAGCCTGGCAGAAGAGGTCATGGGGCAGCCAGAAGTGGTAACGATTTTGGTCGGGGCCGTGGAGTAGCAGGCCGAGGGGCCAGAAACACTGAAGCGAGATAGCGGGGGTTAGTCTATGCTGTCAAACGTTGAGAGGAGGTTGACACACCTAATGTTATAGCTGGTACGTTCTTAATTTTTGGTTTGCCCTATATTGGATTAATTGACATCGGATCGACACATTCATATGTTGCTAGTAGGGTATCTGAAACTTTAAGTGTAGATGCTGAGGTTTCCTCTAGGGAAATGACTATTGTAAGCCCATTAGGACATTATGCGGTGGTAAATAAGCTTTATCGGAAATACCTTTAGAGATTCAGGGGATAGTTTTCTGAACGGATCTAATGGAATTACCATTCAGGGAGTTTGATTTAATCCTAGGCATGGATTGGCTTGTGAAGTATAAAGCTAATCTAGATTGTGCAGCTACACGTATGGTGTTAAAAACCCCTGAGGGTGACGAAGTGTTGGTAATAAGAGAAAGGGGGAACTGTCTGTCGAATATAGTAACCGCCCTAAGAGCAAAAAGGATGGTGAGAAAAGGGTGTGAGGCAGTCTTAATGTTTGTTCGTGCTATGGAAGCTAAGGAACTAACAGTGGGAGACGTTAGGATGGTGAAGGAATTTCTTGATGTTTTCCCTGAAGAGCTTCCGAGATTACCTCCAAATCGTGAAGTGGAGTTTGGAATCGATCTTTTTTCGAGAACAACGCCAGTATCGATAGCTCCATACCAAATGGCACCAAAGGAGTTGGTGTAGTTGAAAGCGCAAATGCAAGAGTTGTTGGACAAAGGGTTTATTCGACCTAGTGTGTCGCCATGTAGAGCACCAATTTTATTTGTTAAGAAGAAGGATGGGTCAATGTGTATGTGTATTGACTATCGCCAGTTGAATAAGTTAATGATCTAGAACAAGTATTCGTTGCCGAGGATCGATAACTTGTTTGATCAGTTGAAGGGGGCCTCAGTCTTTTTGAAGATAGATCTGAGGTCAGGGTATCATCAGCTTAAGGTTAAGGAGGCTGATATTCATAAGACGGCCTTTAGGACTCGCTATGGTCACTATGAGTTCATGGTAATGCCATTTGGGTTGACCAACGCGCCAGTAGCATTTATGGATATGATGAACCGAGTGTTCCAACCCTACCTAGATTGGTTTTTCATGGTTTTTATTGATGAAATCTTGGTTTAATCAAGATCGGAGGAGGAGCATGACTCACATCTGTGAATAGTTTTGCAGATTCTAAAGGAAAAACAGTTGTATACCAAATTCAGTAAGTGTGAATTTTGGCTGAAGGAGGTTACTTTTCTAGGGCACGTTGTGTCGGCTGAGGGGATTAGGGTAGACCCTCGAAAGATTGAAGCGGTGTTGGAGTGGAAACCACCTAAGTCTGTAGCCGAGGTTCAGAGTTTTCTGGGTCTGGCCGAATACTATCAAAGGTTTGTCGAAGAATTCTCTTTAATTACGGCACTATTGACCAAGTTGTTACGGGAAGGAGTTTTGTTTGTTTGGTCTGATAAGCAATAGGAGAGTTCCAAGAAGTTAAAAAGGATTTTGACGGAAGCTCCGGTGTTGATTCAGCCAGAGGCTGGAAAGGAATTTATGATTTATTGTGATGCTTCACACACGAGATTAGGATGTGTGTTAATGTAAGATGGAAAGGTTGTAGCATACGCATCTCGGCAGTTAAGATCGCATGAAGAAAAATATCCCACCCATGACCTAGAATTGGCGGCAGTGGTCTTTGCTTTGAAGATTTGGAGGCATTATCTTTACGGGGAGAAATCTGTCATTTTCACTGATCATAAGAGTTTGAAGTATCTTTTGACTCAGAAGGAGTTGAATTTAAGACAGAAGAGGTGGATCGAGTTGTTAAAAGATTATGATTGTTCGATCGAGTATCATCCGGGTAAGGCTAATGTGGTGGCAGATGCTCTAAGCCATACGGTGATCTCTGACTTAAGAGCGATGTTTGCTCACCTTAGTCTGTACGACGATGGGAGTTTATTGGTGGAACTTCTAGAGAAACCCTCATGGGTCGATCTGGTTAAGGAAAAGCAACAAGCGGATGAGTTCTTTGAAGGGAAGGTTAGGATGGAGCAAGTGAAAAACCAGCGGAGTTTAGTATGAATGAGGAAGAACATTATGTTTCTAAGGGAGAGTGTGCATGTCGAGGGATCCTGAGTTGAGGCGTAGGATTTTGCAATAAGTGTATAGTAGTCCATATGCTATGCATCCCGGAAGGAGTAAGATGTATCGAGATTTACGGGAACAGTTTTGGTGGCCGGGCTTAAAATGAGAAGTGACCGAAGTGGTGGCAAAGTGTTTAACCTGTCAGCAAGTAAAGCCGGAGCATCAGTTACCATCTAGGTTGTTACAACCGGTGAAGATCCCTCGATGGAAATGGGAAGGAATCAAAATGGTCTTCATTAGTGGGCTACCTCTCACGCCTACTAAGAAAGATTCAATTTGGGTGATCGTTGATCGGCTGACGAAGTTCGCTCATTTTGTACCAGTTCAGGTCGACTATTCCTTACAAAGGTTGGCTAAGCTGTATATAGCGAAGATTGTGAGGTTGCATGGAGTACCTATGTCGATTATCTCAGACCGAGATCCTAGGTTTACGTCTAGGTTTTGGAGGGTGTTGCTTCAAGCGTTGGGTACAAAGTTAGATTTTAGTACAGTGTTTCATCCTCAGACCCATGGATAGTCGGAGCGGGTGATTCAGATCTTGGAGGATGTGTTAAGGGGTTGTGTCATAGATATCAGATGTAGTTGGGAGGACTTCCTGCCATTGGCGGAGTTTGAGTACAACAGTAGTTACCAGTCAAGTTTCGGATGGCGCCCTATGAAGCTTTCGTTCGTACCCCTACCTATTGGACGAAATTAAGGGAAAATCAAATTTTGGGTCCAGACTTGGTCGCTGAGATGGAGGAGAAGGTGAAACTGATTCGGGCTAGACTAAAGGAGGCGGCAGATCGACAGAAGTCCTATGCTGACTTAAATCGTAAGGACATAGAGTTTGCAGTAGGTGACAAGGTACTCTTAAAGGTGTCACCGTGGAAAAAGGTGCTAAGATTTGGGCGAAAGGAAAATTAAGTCCCGCTTCATTGAACCTTAGGGTCTTTGAAGCGAGTAGGACCGGTAGCATATCAACTTAAGTTACCCTCGGAGCTAAGTTAAATTCACAATGTATTTCACGTCTCTATGTTAAGATGTTATCGTTCGGATCCATCTCATGTAGTGCCTGTGGAGGAAATCGTGGTAAGACCTGATCTATCCTTCGAAGAGTAACCGGTGGAAATTCTAGATCGTGATATCAAGGTGTTGCGAAGGAAAATGGTTCCATTGGTTAAGGTGCTGTGGCGGAACCATGGTTCTGAAGAGGCAACTTGGGAACCAGAGGAAGCGATGCAACAACAATACCCTCATCTTTTTTGATCAGGTAATTTTGAGGCTAAAATTTCTTTAAAGGGTAGAAGCGTAACATCACGAATTAATGGGCCTATCGCCTAGTGTGTGCATATATTTAAGGTGTTAATTTAACTGTTAGGGATCCAAGTTGTGCTCAGAATGTGGTCAAGGCCTTGACGAATTCTTGCTTGGGCACTATAAGGTTTAAAAGGTGGTATCTGTGTTTAAAATATCAAAATGCACTTGTGGCCCAGTGGTCAATGACGCTTCTTAGGGAGCAAGGAGGTGATGCCATACAAGGGGAGTAAGGGGCCCAAATTTAAGTTTTATGGAGCCCAATCTCTTTTAATTTAAGTTAGCTAACTTTTAGCATTAGGTTAGGTGGAGTGGATGGCTACAAGTCTCAAATGTAGGAGGATATATGTATAGGATAATGTAGATATTATAGTTGATAATATAAACGATATAAGGGGAAAAATATAGGAGCTATCTACAAGGCTAGGTGTTGGCCGAAATTCCATCACCTAGAGGAGTGAAGAAATCGACTTCTTTAATGGCAGGGGGTGCCAAAATTTCCATGCCATTTGATTAATTGATTGGTTATTAGGAAGGGTGTTTTCGGTTTTAAGTAGTAGGTGCCGAAATCTTCTATAAATAGAAGGGATATCTCTTTAATTTCGGCATTTGGAACCCTATTCATTTTTTCTTTTCTTGTGCCAAAATTCTCAGTATTCCTCTGAAATTCTTTTCTTTTGATTTCTTCAAAAGTTGAAACCTCTCAATCTTCTCAACATCTTCCCTTTCAAAAGTCGAAATCCTGAAGTCTTTTCTCATCTCCATAGCTGAATATACCCTATTACTTCTACCGATTCCCTCATCTAAAAGCCAAAACTACTTAGATCTCTTCTTATTTTCTTCTCTTCTTGATCTCCTCAAAAGCCGAGAATTCCTAAGAGTTGCCGAATTTCCTATAAAGGTAAGTGTTGGCCAATGCTATTATTCTTGTTATTTTTCAGCTTTTAAGCCAAAGCCAAATGGCTAGATGGTGTTTAGGACCATCCTTAGATTGACGTTCTCTTTCTGATCTCGTGTTCTCTTTCTTTGGGCGGTATTCTGGGATTTGTAGGGAATCAAATCGCCAAGGATTCTAAGTTAGAAGTTGGTAAGCATTCGAATCACATTTTTGGGATTTAAGGTAAGATGGTTTTCTCTAGATTTTCATTAGATTCATTTATCGTATGTGAGATCTTAACTTCATGATATGGAGTAACGACCATGTGTTGTGATAGTGGTTCTGACAAGGACTTATGACGGATTTAAATATGGATAAGGCGAAGGAGAGAATCCCTAAGTTTAAGAAACAAGCGGTATCTACCGTTCGAGATTGGCCACCTAGTTGTGGACTGGCTTTTGAATAACACCTTAGGCAGATAGCGGTGGTGTTGGCTACAGATAGCATCGACTTAGAGGGTCTCATTCTAACATTAATAAGGTGTGTAGATCTCTAACACACATTTTCTAATTATTCTTTATGTGTTATGGGCTAAAAAGCCAATAAGTGGCTGTGTAGACAGCCGAATAAAGCCCTAAAAGGGTTAGGCAAGGATGCCAGGTACGCAATCATAGAAATCACTATGTATGATGAAATATATGAAAGTTTGTATGATGTTTTCCTTATGTATGTATGCATGGGGGGAAATATGATAAAGAGGGGAAGTGCATGATGGGTCACATGATGACCGGTGGTAGAAATCCCATAAATAAAATGCTAGGTCACACAGTGATCGGTGGCAATGCCATGTTTAATGATTTCTAAATAACAAAAATAGGCAGTTCGGCTGTCGTTATGGTGTGTAGCGGATGGAGGGTTGGTTGTAGAGATCCCTAGGGAGTGATGGTTGGTATGGGTTGGTGTGTAGAGGATGGAATTCTAAGATGGGTTGAGCCATATGATTGTTGCCTCTATGTACGGGCCTAGGCCTATAATGTGTTTGTGGGCCTCAGTCGGTGTGTTCAAAATTGATACTGAGTCTTGGTAACTCACGCTTTCATTTTCTCTACTCTTTCGGATGAGCGAGAGATCGTGGACATGGGAGTCGGGAGCGGACTCGAGGGCCATCAAGACTATTACTATTTCCATAGACTATTTTTTGTTTTAGTTTTCATTTTGTTTTAATTTTTGGGAACATTTTGTGTAATAAGGTCTCCATAACTTAGATTAGATTTATTATCTTGTTATGTTGGGTTTTACAAAATTATGTTTTTAAAGTCTTAAATATAAAATGAAATGATAAGCAGGCTTTTCAAAACCAATCAACACAAGTATTAAAGTTATTTTGCAAAACCTCACATTTAACAGACTATTCGGCTAAAATAAGCTAAGTTTTTTTTAAAACCCTTTAGAGTAAAGTTTTTAAGATTTAACCTGTAGCATACCAGATCTAGTAATGACGTATGGGCTAGGTTTGGGGTGTTTCAGAGACTTTGCTGCCCTTGTTGAGAAAGCAGAAATTGTAGAGGAGGTAAAGTGCTCAGAGCACCAGAACCATGAAAAAGATAGGGGCCAAAATAATAGGGATTTTGGGCCTTCAAGTCCTTTTTGTGGGCCTAAGAATAAGCCCAAAGTTGATGGGCCAGTCTGAGCAGTTCCTGTTATTATGGTTAGGCCGCATCCTTGCGTAAATTGTGGGAGAGCTCACCAGGGTAACTGCCGAAAATGAACGGGAGCGTGTTTCAAATGTAGGTCTATAGATCATCAAGTAAAGTACTGTACTCAGAGGACTGTTCAGATGCAAGCCGCAGGCCAGGGCCATGTTCAGCTAGGGAGAGGTGGTCAGCAGCCACCGAGAGGCTGTGGTCAGGCCAAAGGGGGAAATGGTTTGGGAAGAGGTAGTGGAGCAGAGGCGGTCTTTGGTAACATCGAGGCGAGACACCACCTTGGTCTATCTTTGCTTTCGTCGAGAGGATGGTGATGCCCCAGACGTCATAAGTGGTACGTTCCTAATTTATGATGTACCATACACTATTTTGATTAATATTGGGTCTACACACTCGTATGTTGCATGCACTATGTCTGGGACTTTGGGTTTTCAGTTTGAAATTATTGATAGTAAGATGACTGTGTTAAGTCCATTGGGACAGTCAGTTAGAGTGAATAAGTTATTTAGAGACGTGCCCCTAAAGGTCCAAGGGGTTGTTTTTTCGGCAGATTTGATGGATTGTCATTTGGCGAGTTCGATCTGATATTGGGCATGGATTGGCTAGTAAAACATCATGCGAATTTGGACTGCGCTGCTAAGCGTATGGTGCTAAAGTCTCTTGAGAATGAGGCGGTGGTTGTGTTAGGGGAGTGAATAGATTATCTGTCTAACGTAATCTCAGCATTAAAGGCCGAGAAACTAGTTCGCAAGGGTTGTGAAACATTTTTAGCTTATGTTAGCAGCTCTTATTCTAAGGGTCCTTCTGTTAGAGATGTCAGAACTGTTAAGGAGTTTTTGAATGTATTTTCTGAAGAGCTTCCTGGGTTGCCCCCAAATCATGAGGTCAAATTCGGTATTGAGCTCCTACTTGGAATAGTTACAGTGTCTATCGCCCCTTATAGGATGGCACTGAATGAGCTGGTAGAGTTAAAGGCTGAAATTCAAGAACTACTGGAACGAGGATTCATTCGACCAAGTGTGTCTCCATGGGCAGCACCAGTGTTATTCGTGAAGAAGAAAGATGGATCCATGCGCATATGCATTGATTATCATCAACTAACAAATTGACTATTAAGAACAAGTATCCTTTACCAAGGATAGACGATCTGTTTGACCAACTATGCGAAGCTTCGATTTTCACCAAGATAGATCTTCGATCTGGTTACCATCAGCTAAAGGTGAAGGAGGCTGATGTGTATAAGACTACGTTTAGGACTCATTATGGTCATTACGAGTTTCTTGTAATGCCGTTTGGGTTGATGAATACACCAGCTGCTTTCATGGATATGATGAACTGAGTATTCTAGCCCTATTTGGATCGGTTTGTGGTGGTTTTTATAGATGACATCCTGATGTATTCAAGAATCGAGGAGGATCATGATGCACATCTTCGAATTTTTTGCAAATTCTAAGGGAAAAGCAGCTATACACAAAGTTCAGCAAGTGTGAGTTTTGCTTGCAAGAAGTGACATTTCTAGGTCACGTGGTGTCTGCAAAGGGGATTATGATTGATCCTCGAAAAATTGAATCCATATTGAATTGGAAACCACCAAAGAATGTATTTGAAATTTGAAGTTTTCTAGGTTTGGCTGGGTATTACAGATGTTTTGTTGACCATTTTCACTGATTTCAGCACCTTTGACTAAGTTACTGCGTAAAGGGGTAACGTTTAATTGGACTGATAAGCGGCAAGAGAGTTTTAAAAATTAAAGAAAGCTCTGATGGAAGCCCCTATGTTAAAACAGCCGGAGTCTAGGAAGGAATTCACTGTCTACAGTGATACGTCGCACACTGGATTAGGTTGTGTGTTGATGCAAGAGGGTAAGTTGGTTGCATAGGAATCGCGTCAACTTAAGCCTCACGAGGCAAATTACCCCACCATGACTTGGAGTTAGCTGCAGTGGTCTTCGCACTTAATATTTGGAGGCATTACTTATATGGTGAGAAGTCTATTATTTACATAGATCATAAAAGCCTCAAGTACCTCTTTATTCAGAATGAGTTAAATCTTAGGCAACGAAGATGGATAGAGTTGCTTAAGGATTATGATTTCTCAATTGAGTACCACCCTGGTAAAGCTAATGTAGTAGCTGACGCACTGAGCCATAGAATTGTATCTGATTTGAGAGCAATGTTTGCTCGTCTTAGCCTGTTCGATAATGGTAGCTTGTTAGTTGAACTTCAGGTGAGACCAACATGGACTATCAAAATAAGGAGAAACAGTTGTTGGACTAGTCACTGGTTCCTCATTTCTAACAAGTTAAAAGTGGAAAACCTGTGAATTTTGGGCTAAATAGTGATAGAGTGCTATGTTTCCATGGTAGAGTTTCTATACTGAGAGATTCTGACCTGAGGCAGTCTATCTTACGGGAGGCACATAGCAGTCCTTATGCTATGCACCCTGGTGGAAACAAGTTGTACCAAGATCTGCGTGAACTGTACTAGGTGGCCAGGGCTTAAGCGCGAGGTTATTGATTTCGTGAGTAAGTGTTTGACATGCCAGCAAGTTAAGGCTGGGCATCAACTGCCTTCTAGATTACTGCAACCAGTTAAGATTCCACTCTGGAAGTGGGAAAGGGTAAACATGGACTTTGTCTGTGGGCTACCCTTGATGCCTACTAAGGAGGATCCGGTATGGGTCATTGTAGACCAATTGACTAAATCTGCCCATTTTATACTGGTCCACACTGATTATTTGTTGTAAAAGTTAGCTAAGTTGTATGTGGCCAAGATTGTAAGACTGCATGGTGTACTTGTTTCTATCATATCTGACAGAGATCCTAGATTGACATCTCAATTCTATAAGAACTTACACAATGCTTTAGGTACGTGATTAGATTTCTGTAATGTGTTCCCCCTCATACAAATGGTCAGTCAGAGAGGGTGATTCAGATATAGGAAGACATGTTAGTGTAATCAATTTTTGAGGTAGCTAGAAGAACTATTTACCGCTAGCAGAGTTTACGTATAACAATAGCTACCAGTCTAGTATTCAAATGGCACCGTACGAGGCGTTATATGGTTGTAGGTGTCGTACTCCTACATGTTGGACTGAACTGGGTAAGCGGTGAGTGCTGGGGCCAGAGTTGATTTCTGAGGCCGAAGAAAACTAAAGTTTATTTGGAATCGGTTAAAGGAAGCATCTGACAGGAAGAAGTCATATGGGGATTTAAAGCGTAAAGAGATCAAGTTTTTTGGGGGGGATTATGTCTTTCTGAAGGTCTCACCATGGAAGAAAATTATGAGGTTTGGACAGAAGGGCAAACTGAACCCTAGATTCATTAGACCTTACAGAAATAAAACGTGTGGGGCTGGTTGCCTATCAACTTGAGTTGCCTCCTGAATTAGACAGAATTCATGATGTGTTCCATGTCTCCATGCTGTGGCGATACCACTCTGATCCCTCACACATAGTGCCAGTTGAGGAAATCGAGGTTAAGCCTGATTCAACTATCGAGGAAGAACTGGTGCAGGTACTGGATCGTGATGTTAAGGTGTTGAGAAAGAAATCTATTTCACTGGTCAAAGTGTTTTGACATAATCATGGTTTAGAAGAGGCCACGTGCAAACCAAAGGAGGCATTGCAACAACAATACCCTCACTTATTTTGACCAGGTAAATTTCGAGGTTGAAATTTCTTAAGGGGGTAGATTTGTAGCGCCCTAAAAATATAGGGTCTATAATTTTGTATGATTTCGATTAAATTCCATGTTTGCTCAATGGCTAAGTATTTGAGTGTATTTGGGGGATTTTAGGAAGCCGGGGTTTAGGTATGGCCTTTGGCCAAATTTTGATTTTTACTCTTTTTAGAAACTTGGATGTTAGCTTAAAGGGTATATATATTAAGTTGTGTGGTTTTATGACACAAGAGATCCTGTGTTGTGGTGGCTAGTGGTGTGTTGGGCATGCTTGGGGGAGGGGGTCCGAATCCCATGGCATGCAAGTAGGAGGTTTTATTTTATGACTCTGTGGCATGAAAGGTAGAGACTGATTCAAACTCTGCAAAGGTGGTTGGAGACTTGGTCATCAAGTTTGAATGGATTTGAATGGGAGGTTGGGAGCAAATCAAGGAGAAATCTGTGGAGATCTCTAAGGAATTGGAATGTGAGGGGAGTCTTGGCTGAATAGGGAAGCTTGAGCAAGGGGAAATTCGGTTATGGGAATTCATTTGGTGCGTTTTGGTATTTGGGGAGAGTGTAGAAGCCAAATTCCTTCTTTGTTGTTTTGGGAGTTTCTCTTTTTCATTTCAAGTTTTCTCTCTCGTGACATCTCGTGTAGCACTTTTGACTATTCGGGTTTTTTCCTTTTCAGCTCACTTTTACCAAAACACATAAGCTAAGTGTCAAATTCTCTCTATAAACCATTCTTTTCTGTTGCAAATTCTTCTCTGCCGATTTGGCATACTTCCTCTTCTTTTTGGGGCCAAACCGAATTAAGCTCTTCTGTTTCATCTTCTCTCTTTATTCTCCTAGGCTGAATACCAGTCATCTTCTTTTGGTTTCAATTTCCTATCTGGGTGAATTGAATCTTTTTATTGATAGTTCTGTGGTGACCAATTCCCCGTTTTCTTTCCATCTCTGTTTCAGTTCTGCAAGTGTTTTGAAATTGGTAAGTGTTCATATTTTTCATTTCATGTTTAAAACTATTCTCTCCTATTCCATTTTCTCTAAGAGCCGAATATTCGTTCCATTCATGTTCTTTGATGGCCGAATGGTGATCCTTTCCTCTTGGTGTGGTAATCGTTGGGTTTAGGTTTTCCCGAGGAGCGGAGAAGTGCAGAAATCTTTCAATCATCAAACTCTGTCTCTCGTTAAGGGTAAGATCAATACCCTACTCTTAGATTAGGTCGAATATTCTGGCGGTTGGCAAGTAGCATTTGTGGATTAAGGCCACATATTGGATCACTGTTTTTGTTAATAAGAGCTGTTTTGATACAGATATTCGGTATAGGCATGTGATCAATCCTGAGTGGTAGCCTTAAGAGTTTAAGTCTGTCGTCAAGCAAGGTAAGGGAAATATTTGGGATTCAGTGCTATGCAAAGGGCGTTACTCTAACGATTAAGGAATAACGTTGGTTTTCGATGAATCTAGGTTGAGACCTTGTAGATCTGGGAACGAATCCATAAAAATGTGTGTAATCACCCTACTTTACTGTGAATCGACAGAAAGCCAAAAACCCGAAACTTGGCATTAGTGGCCCTAAGAGCATGAGATTGCTCGTATGGTCAATCGAGCCCACAGATTGTGGGTGATAGACTGTCGGGGACACTACGAGCATCCTCATGCTCTTGGGCTGTTATGGGCCTCGTTAGACCAGAATGGCTATGTGGGTGCAATGGGCACGTGGGCCCACATGGATAGAATTTACGAAAAGTAGCAAGAACTATTTTAGGCTACAAAGAGCACATAATGTGATGGGATTTGGGCCAGACAGGCCACATGAGCGTGTGGGTCCATTTGGACAGAATATTGGGCTTTGAGCCCATTTACCTGTTTTAATCAAATGGATTATCTGGGTCGTTTGAGGGGACTGTAAGCCTTAGGAAATGTAGTAAAATGATTGAAATACCCCTAATGAGTAAAATGATTGAAATACATGTAATGAGTAAAATGACTGAAATGCCCCTAATGAGTAAAATGACGAAAATACCTCGAGAGAGTGAAATTACTGAAATACCCTTGTAGGTTAGAATTACCGAAATACCCTTGAGGGTGAAATTATCGTTTTACCCCTAACTGACGAAATGACCATTATACCCCTAGTGGTAGTTTAGTTGATGTGTGTATGATATTTATATGACTGGTTGTGAATATGACATACTGCATACACGTAATATTTATGACACAACATTCTGCATTAGGGTTATGATTCTGATTTGGAGGAAGTACTGTACTAGTGGCTCTACCATGTTTTACTAGACTTCGCCACGTATTTCAATTTTAGTGGCTTGGCCATGTTTACTGTTATTAGCGGCTTCGTTGCGTTACTATAAGCAGCTATGCTGTGATATTGGTGTGCTTGCTGGGTGGGTCAACTTAGTCCCCACATGGTGTGTTGGTTGGTATGGGTGGTGTGTTGGCTGGATTGGGTTGGGTTGCATTTCTACTCTGAACTGATATTATTTGGGCTTAGACCCACACTGTTACTGTATAGGGCTAAGGCCCAGACTGTACTACCTGAATAGGGCTTACACCTAGTCTGCACTGCATATACTATTTACTATTGTCTATTAGGGGATTACACACTGATTTTTTTTCCAAACTCACCCTCTTCTTTTAACTATGCAGGTAATCCCTAGTCTTAGCTGATTTGGAGCCGTGAGGGACTCGGAGGTGGCAACATAACTGCTGTTAGTCGGTTTTGACTTTATTTAGATAAAAATTTAGATTTGGTTTTTGTTTGTGTAATAAGGCCATTTGGGGTTTCTAACTTTTATTTGGTTTTAACTTATTATTTCTACGTACTAGATTAGGAAAAATGGGTTTTCAAAATAATAATCATTTCCAAAGAAAATCACGCATTTCAAACTTGAAGGTTTACAATGAGGAAAGCTTCTGCGGATTTTAATTCAAATTAATAAATTTGGAATAAATGATATGACCAATAAGTGATTAACAAGTTTTGATTTTTCAACCCCAACATTTTCAATAGCAACTAGTTTTAAAAAGGTTTTAAAACTTTAGTCACAAATTTTCTTTGACAAGGTCTGTTTTCAAATCAACACTTCGATGTGACACGTCGAATCCGATCGTAACGCCTAGGCCGGGTTTGGGGCATTACAAAAATTTTTATTTAAATTTGAATTTAGTAAAATAATTGTAACACTCCAAACAAGGCCTAAACATTATGGCCGAATCTGGGAGTGTCACAATGTTTAAATCACATCTTTAAGTTAAAATGCATCGTTTTATTTGTTACTAAATAGAGTCTAAATTTTAAGAAAAACTTATTTTTCTGATCTTGTTTGAAACTGTTATAAGTTATCCTTTAAAGTTAATAAGAATTCACTGTGGAAGTTTGAAAATTCGTTTTAATCAAAACCACGCTTGTGTTTTAGAAATAACATTTGTTTGTGTAAAACTAAGATTTTGTCAAACAACGCAGTTTAGAAATCATAAACGCATCAAAACCAAAAAAAATCTAAAACAAGCAATCCATAAGTCTAGAGAGTCAAAAAATTACAAAACTCTCATGAAAACCAGTAATTTAAGTAACAATCGTTATGTAATAATAATAAAAACAATTTTTCGACAAGTGGTCATCGCTGAGCCTCCATAGCACCGACCCGTTTATGCTTGAGGATTACCTGAACATAATAGAAATACAGATGTGAGCTTTCGTATGCTCATTGTGTAACCCAATAGAGGTATACATGCAAATGAACATATTTCTCATATACAGTCAGATACAGATACAAACACCAATCTTTAACAGAATTAGTTAGAATTAGATAATCAAAAAGATATACAGAATCCTTACCCCATCCTCTACACACCATCTCTGACCATCTCATCACACCATGTAGGGTATAAAACACCCACCCATCTCTACACACCATAAAGTGTCTATTCGACACATAATAGAATAGAATGTATCCAAGCTGCCACAAAATCGGTGAAAAGGTCATCGTATAGAAAACTTCCTTCACATATACAAATCGCACCCCATACATAGATACAAATATCAAATAACAGATATGCATAAATAATATGACTCGCATGCTCATGTATAGAGATCATACATGCGTATACAGAACAATCAGACGTACATATAAGTTTTCCTACTCAAATTAATCTATTAGAATAACATATCACTAGCATTAGGGTTTGGTTAGCCCTTATCAGCCCTACAGAAGGCCCATAGTAGATTGGAATGACTCAAGCGACCTTAGGAAAATTTTTAAAATTTAGGGCCCACATGCCCGTATGGCCCACCGCCCAAATTGGCCTTGCCCATGTGGCCCTACACAGCCTAGCACAAGACCCACATGCCAGTGTGGCCAACACACCCGATTCAGCCTAGCCCGTGTAGCCCACACGGCCACATTCTTATTGTTACACAGTCGTGTCTCGTACACAGCCAACCACAGGATCGGACACATGCTCGTGTGGCGTTGACAGGCCTAATTTTTGGCTTTTTTCGAATCTTATTTGCACGTGTTTTTGTTACACCTAGATCTTTTTCAGAGCAATTGCAATCCCGAGACCACCAAAACCTTAGAGGAAATGATGCTGCTCAACACCTAACTCGTTAAAGGATTAAATGCTTCTTTAGATCCCCCTAAGCCGTTCAACTAAAACTAACAATTAATCCAACATTTGGGTAATTACAAACGTACTTTTCGCAATAAAAATTTACAAAACGAACAACGAGATCAATAGAATAAAATGCTACTTACGAAATACCCAACAACAGATCAATTTCCCTTTCATAATTTGTTCAAACAGTGCAAGAATAAAGAACCCCAATCGAAAGAAAAAGAAAGAGGGCAAAAAATAAATAGAGAAGAAGAGAAGAAAGAAAACTTGAGAGTTTGAAAAAAAGGTCCAAATTGAACAAAAATTTTGGTAGGAGAGAGAAAAAAATAAAAATAAAAATCAAATAATTTGATTAACATCCTACTAAATCTCAACCCCTATTATCCCACTAACTAACTTACTAACTCTCAACTACCTCAGAATTTTAACTCCAGCCAAACTCTCTTAGACAACCAGAGCTAAAATTATCACCATTGCTCACACAAGGGTTCAAACATAAGACCTCTAGCAAGCTAACTCCTTACCACTCGAACTAGTAGGCTCATTTTGATATGAGTTTACAAATAATATTACATAAGCCCACCTAACAGGGATTGTAACATCCGGGATTTAGGGGTCTTGCATTTGATCTTGTATCTGTGTGCCCTTGTGTGTTGTATGCTTGTTTGAGTGTGTTTGAGGCTTCGGGAAACCTTGAGCTTAGGTAGGAGCTTTGGTGAAAATTTTTGGTTGAAGCCTTTAAGGGAGAGCTAGTGGAGCTAGGCCTTAAGGGATTTAAAGTGGTGTTTAAGGACACAACAAATGGAGTGGTGGAGTGGCAAGGAGCCGCCATTTGGTGGGCAGGGGAGTTGCGTCAAAGGGGAGTTCTAAGGGGGAGAAGGTTCGAGTAGCGTGGGCAGCATTTTGGAGTTGCATTTTTGCATCAAGAGGGGGAGGTAGTGGATTCAGCAAGGGCACTTGAAAGATGGAGGGTTGAATGGGTCAAGCCATTCAAATGGGTGGTGGAGAGTTATTTGTGGGGTTTGAATAATTCAAACTCATTTGTATGGGAGGTGTAGAGGGAGTTAAGGAGAAAATCGTGGGGGTGTTGGCTAGTTGGGTGTTGGCCGAATTTTTGAGGGGTTGATAGAGGGTACATTCGGTTTTGAGCTTAAGGTGAAGGTGCCAAAATTTGGTTGTTTGCGTATAGTGTATAGTGCCAAAATTTAGTTTTTCTTTCTTCTCATCCTCTCTTGTGCCAAAAACACTAACATCTCAACTCTTTTTCTCTCTTTTTGACTCATATCCGAAACTTAGAAGACCAGTGACTCTTATTCATCTTTTTCTTCTCATCTTCAAAAGCCGAAGGTACCACTTTTTCCTCCCTTTTCATTTCAAATTTTCGTTTTCTTTCTCAAAGCCTCTCTAGCTGAATCCTTTTTACTCCATTTGCGTCACCTTTTCCCCATTCTTCTTAAAAATCAAACTACACTCATCACTCCCTCCCATAATCGAAACCTTATAAACCTCAACCCTCTTTTCTACTTTTCCACCGATCACTTCAATCTCAAAAGCCGAATAACCCTCTTAGCCATTAGAACCTTGGCCGAATCTTCTATTCACCATTATTCCCTCTTTTTTGTCTCTACTCTTTCTTTTCTTCTTCTATTTCATTTGTTTCACAAGTTTTATCTCTTGGCCGAACCTATCAGAGCCAAATATCTCTTGGGTGGTGACTCTATTCTGTTTGTTAATTTGTAGAGGGGGTGCCGTCGTTCATCTTCTATCAATTTTCTCAATCGGGTTAGTAGTAGTGGTAAGGGTTCATGATTCCTTTTTAATCTTTCTTTTTTCTTGCTTTGGTTGCCAAAACCAAAAGCTTAACCTTGGTTCTTGTGTATGGCTAAACCTTGATAAGGGCCTTAACTTTGTGTCTCTTTTGTTTGAAGCCAGCGTTAGGGGTGTTAGTGATCTTTCGGGATTCGATCAATCAAGGTAAGAAGGTATTTGGTTCGACCAAAGGCCATTTTGTTTGGTCAATAGGTGTTAGGTCGAATCTTACATGACTTATGTAGGGATTTCGACGACCTTCAAGTTCAAGTGAGAGCCTTTGGGATTTAGGTCGACTTTGGTAAGGATGTTCTTTCGATCTTAGCATTCATTTGGTTTCACTATTCCTTCCTATTCAACGTTTTAATTCGGGTCTTCTGACCAAAGATTTTGTCTGATGGATTCGAGTACCAGCCAAGGAACGAAAGGGGTTGGACACGTAGTCCCTACCCCTAAGTTCAAGAAACAGTCAGTTTTAGCAGTTCGAGATTGGCCACCGGGGTGTGGGCCAGCGTCGGAGAGAGACAAGTAGATTGATGTAGTTTCTTCGAGTGAGGACATTAGGGAGATTGATAGCCTAGTGCTTCAGGTTTTCAGGTGTGCAATTACCACACTATTTTCTTAAGTTGTTTAGCTTAAATGTATAAACATACATGGTAGCCGCAATAGTGCCTGTGGAGATGAGGTACCCACTTTAGGTAATCCGGGAAACTAGGTTAGTATACTACCTATGTCGAGGTTGTGGTTAATAATTGTGGATGTATGCAAGCATGTTATATACGCATGTCTAGATGCATTTATACTTTATTATATTGCCATTTCATCATATTATGCTGCATGTGCATGGGTTCGGTATATATATATTGATAAAGGGGAAGTGTGTACATTTATGTACGTGGGTGACTCTGTCACGATTAATGATGGCCTCGAGCCTCATTGTGGATTGATGATGACCATGAGTCTCATCATGGATATTTGTGATTTAATCACGTGGATCAGTGGCTAGACCACTAAGTCGAATTTGAGCAGTGTGTCCGTCAGCATAGACTACCAAAGAGGTGTGTAGCGGATGGAGGGTGTAACACCCATAACCCGTATCCGTCGCCGGAGTAGGGTTACGAGACATTACTCGTCAAACCACAATCAACGCACTCTTACAAATACTATTATATTAATTAATAGTAATTAATCCCTGCTATCACAATCAAATATGTACTTTCATTCTAAAATTTTAATGCTAACAAGCTTATTACAAATAATAGCTTTACTATCTTATAAAAACAAGTTTCAATCAAATAAAAAAAAAACTCTATTCATTTGGTCATTTTTGAACACATTAGCCGAATATGTACATCAATATATACCAATCAAATGCATTATTATTTAAGACAAATATACCTACATGACAAAGCTTTGCTAATTACCATTTTCATCAATCTACATTATCAGTTAATTCATGATCTATGACATGATCAAATTACGTAAAACCAAGCTCATGTAAACTTAATCATATTCTTTTCAAATGTGCTTAACTTAGGAATATACTTATAATGTTATTAATACAAATCATATAACTATATATATACATAATCTCATGTGCCCTATCACTAAATATTCACCAAAAATAATTTAACCATTCTAACCTCATGTCCGAATGCATATGAATATCAAATAAAAATATAAACTCCAAACTACCAATACCATGGCCGAATATTACAAGTAAGTATACTATAATTTGATCATTAGTATTTCACACATAACATAATATGAACTAAACTTTCATGATATATTCGAACATGATAATTTAATAACAACATAAACAAGCATTACTAAACCATTTTCAAAAAATATATATATATATATATAGTAATCTATTAACTTGCTAACATATTACGTGCTTTAAATCATCTAACATCCAACATTTATCCTTATTAGCTAAGTGCATATCCCAATATTACACCATATATGTATATCATATGATCATTTTCCACGTATGATTTAAAGCATGACCGTAGGCACATATCTAATGGTATTTTAATGCAAGCTACCATATCAAAATATGAAACCCAAACTTAACCAAAAGCAACAGCCTTATTCGCAAGGCTATATTTATATTTACAATCCGACATCATTCATTATTTATCAAAACAAAGCCTATACATGCCTTTGATTCAAAAGTTTACAAAATATAACTATACCAAAGAGAGTGATAGTGTGGTCGATTGTCTTGGCGATCCCCGAGCGATGGTTGAATTATTGATCTATAAATAGAGCACAAACATAAGCAGAGTAAGCTCAACGGCTTAGTAAGTCTTAAGCGACTTTACAACTCAACTAGGTATTCAATTAGATTGAATAGAATAACATTATTAACATTTATGAACTGACAAAACACATATATACTACCATGGCCGATTATCAATGTTCACATCTAGTGAATAATATTCAACGTACACTTAAAATATGAAACTTATCAATGGTACTCAGATTGCTAATCAATACATATATATTTTCACTTCAACCGAATAATACTTTCTGTGTACATTTAAAATAAGGGTACATAATTGAATATATACATTAATCTATATGTATAGCTCATGGTAGAACCTATATAGGTATAATTTCTCATATCAATATAATAAACTCAAGTAAGCAAGTAAACATATCAACTCAATGTCTTTTCTAATCACATATCTTAAGTACCTAATATATAAACACATTTCTATCAACTTGATTATTCAAGAAGCATCACATATATCATAAACTTGATTTGATACATAACTTTTGGTCGAACACTATAGTAATAAACCTTGGCTTATTCAAATACTATCATAACTAGACCATTTCGTTCATAAGCATAAGCTCGTATTAAAAATCAACGGTATAAAACTACTAGACCAAAGGTCCGAGATTTAAACACCAAGACGAAGCACGCTAGGCATTAAAGCCCAAATAAATCAAAAGACGAAGCACGCTAGGCATCAAAGCACGATATGTAACACCAAGCACAAGGCACGCTAGGCATCAAAGCACGATAAATAACATCAAGACGAGGTCGCTAGGCTCAAAGCCCGATTAATAACACCGCACGAGGCTCCTAGGCTCAAAGCCCGATTATCAACCCAATCAACATTCCCATACACATTACTTAATGCTACAATCACATCCATCTCAGATACTTTATTTTACAATTTCATGTTAAACCGAACATAATTATCCACATCACATTCAACAACCAATTTTACTACAATTTCATACCCACATTCGGCCTATATATATTTTCAAGCCTTAAATACCAAACTTTATCATGTACTACTTTCAGTACATAATTTCTCGATATAAATTTGTTAAGGACTTACCTCGGTTGTCGATAGACCGTGCAAATTAGCTATTCGAGAACCTTCATCTTTCCCCGATCTAAATTGCTTTTCTTTGTTCTTGATCTAAAACACATTAAAATTTAGCTCATTCAAGTACATTTCATCTCAATTTAGTCCCTAAGCACATAAATAGGCAAATTACCATTTTACCCTAGGGTTTCACCTTTTACAATTTAATCCAAATTACATAAAATGCAAAATACACAAAATTTCCTACAACACTCATATGCCAATGTTTATAGAGATTATACAAGTCATATTTTCATTTATTTCATGTTTTAGTCCTTTAAAATTTATTCTTCTCAAATTAGTCCCTAACATTTAATTTCACCAAAACTTCTAATTCAAAAATGATGATCTAACACATACAATTCATAATCTACTATCAAACATTACATGCCATGAATATACCACCATAGCCTAATCTTGATGTGCCAAAATCTCAAAAATTGATACATGGGTTATATAGTATTCAAAGTAACAATTTCAAAATGTAAAATTATAAAATACTAAGCAAAGTACATACCCTAATTGAAGCCCTCAAGTTACGAAATTAAGCTCCAACAATGGAGTTTTTCACCCTCAACATTCGGCCAAGAGAAGAAGAACAAGGTATGTTCTCTTTCTTCCCACTTTCTTTCATTATTTTATGCCTTAAAATTAAAGGTAATATTATTTATTCATTACCTAAAATAAAACATATAATTATAAACAAAATTTTGTTTTTATTTATCATATATGCCGTCCACTATATAAAGGAATGGGCTAATTGTCCTTTTAGGACATCCACTTTAAAAGCCATAATTTAGCATGCCACTTTTATTCTTTATGCGATAAGTCCTTTTATCAAATTGAGCACTTAAACAATAAAATTTTTCTCTGAAACTTTCACACACTTTAATTCACACATAATAAGCACCAAATAAAATATTAAAATATTTCTCGGTCTTGGATTTGTGGTCCCAAAACCACCATTCGATTAGGGTCAAATTCGATGCATTACAACTCTCCCCTTAAGGATTTTCATCCCTCAAAATCTTACCATTAAACAACGTCGGATATTGTTGCCTCATTCTTGAGGCTCCCACATAGCCTCTTCAACTCCGTGCCTTTTCCACAGAGACTTTCACTAATGGAATTTTCTTGTTTCTTAACTCTTTCTCTTCCCTAGCTAAAATACTGGATCGGTTCTTCCTCATATGTCATATCGGGTTGTATCTCAATCTCGACGGAGCAATCACATGTGACGGATCGATCTGTATCTCACGAGCATAGAAACGTGAAATACATCGTGTATCTTTTCTAATTCAGAGGTAGCTTCAACCTATAAGCAATAGGCCCAATCGTTCAATGATTTCATACGGTCCAATGAACCTCGGGCTCAACTTGCCTTCCGGCCAAAAGCGAAGCACTTTCTTCCACGGAGAAACCTTTAAAATACTCGTTCTCGACACGAAATTCAATGTCTTTACGTTTCAAATCAGCATAAGACTTTTGACGATCCGAAGCAGCTTTCAAATTGTCTCTAATAATAGCTACTTTTAGTTCAGTTTCTTTAATCAAATCAACCCCGTGTATCTTATTCTCACTGAGCTCAGTCCAGTATAATGGTGTTCGACACTTTTGCCCGTACAAGGCTTCATAAGGCGCCATCTTGATACTAGATTGAAAACTGTTATTATAAACAAATTCAATCAAAGATAGGTATCGTTCCCACGTACCTTCAAACTCAAGCATAACATCTCAACATGTCCTCAAGTATCTGAATAGTTCGCTCAGATCGACTGCCCGTGCATCTGCGGATGAAAAGGTCAGACTAAAATGTAGTTTAGTACCTAAACCATCTTGTAACTTCTTCCAAAACCGCGATGTAAATCTCGGGTCTCTGTCTGACACAATGGAACTCGGTACACCATGCAATCTTACAATCTGCGATACATACAATTCAGCAAGTTTATCGAGTGAAAAGTCTGTACGAACCAGCACAAAATGAGCTGATTTAGTCAGTCTATCAACTATAACCCAGACGATATCTTTCTTACTAGGTGTCATAGGAAGACCGGATACAAAATCCATTGTAATTCTATCCCATTTCCATTCAGGTATCATGATCGGCTGAAGCAACCCAGAAGGCACTTGATGCTCGACTTTTACTTGCTGACAAATTAAGCACTTTGAAACAAATTCAGATATATCTCCTTTCATACCAATCCACCAATAGAACTGTTTCAAATCATTATACATCTTTGTGCTACCAGGATGTATTGATAATCGACCACTATGGGCCTCACTCAGAATCACCTATATCAAATCTAAGCTTTTCAAACACACATTCGGCTTTTAAAATTTAAACAGTCATTTGCATTAATCTGAAAATCTGACTCTACACCTTTTTCACACTGAATTCGTCTAGCGATCAAATCCTTGTGAACTTTCTGTGCATCACAAATTTGCCGAATAAACATCGGTCTTGCTTGTAACTCGGCTATGATCGAACCATCACCAGACATAGCTATCTGTGTGTTCATTGCGCGAAGAGCAAACAATGATTTTCGACTTAACGCATCTACAACGACGTTAGCTTTTCCCGGATGGTAGTCAATCACCAACTCATAATCTTTCAACAATTCTAACCATCTGCGTTGTCTCAAATTTAGATCCTTCTGAGTCATTAAATACTTTAGACTTTTATGATCTGAATAAATGTGACATTTCTCACCAAATAAATAGTGACGCCAAATTTTCAATACGAAAATAATGGCTGCAAGTTCTAAGTCATCGTCGGGTAATTTCTTTCATGCGGCTTCAATTGTCTTGAAGCGTAGGCTACAACTTTGCCTTCCTACATCAAAACGCAGCCCAAACCATTTAAAGAAGAATCGAATAAACAACAAATTCTTTACCCGATTCAAATTTGAACTAACACCGAGCTTACATCAAAAGGGCTTTCGGTGATCAAAACTTTTACGACACTTTTCGACCACTCGAACTCGACATCTTTACGCAATAACTTTGTCAATGGGGTAGCTATCATAGAAAATCTTTCACAAATCGTTGATAGTAACCCGCAAGTCCCAGAAAACTTCGAATCTCAGAAACATTTTTCGGTGGCTTCCAATCAAGTATAGCCGATATTTTATTCGGATCAACTCGAATGCCTGATGCTGAAACAACATGTCCCAAAAAGTGACCTCTTTCATCCGAACTCACACTTACTAAACTTCGCATACAACTACTGATTTACATAAAGTTTGTAGCACTAATCTCAAATGCTCAAGATGCTCAATTTCATCTTTGGAGTAAATCAATATATCATCAATAAACACTACCACAAATCGATCCAAAACCGCCTAAAGACCCGATTCATCAAATCCATAAAAGCAAAGGTGCATTAGTAAGCCCAAAAGGCATAACCAAAAACTCAAAATGTCCGTACCTCGTCCGAATGCGGTCTTTAGGTACATCGTATCTCGACCATAGCGATAGTAGCCGATCTCAAATCTATCTTGAAAATCTGAAGCCCTTTCAACCGATCAAACAAATCATTAATCCGAGGTAATGGGTACTTATTCTTTATAGTTACCTTATTCGATTCTTGATAATCAATACACATTCGCATCGTTCCATCTTTCTTTCTCACAAAAGAATGGTGCACCCAAGGAGAGAAACTTGGTCGCGCAAAGCCCCTATCTGTTAACTCTTGCAACTATGCTTTCAACTCTTTTAGCTCGATGGGTGCCATCCGATATGGAGCTATTGAGATTGAGTCATTCCCGAGTTAATTCAATGCCAAACTCAATCTCTCAGATTTGGGGTAAACCCGATAGTTCTTCAGAAACACATCCGGTATTCACATACAATCGAGTGCAGATTCAATCATTTCTCGAGACAATTTATTATCCAATTACATAAGCCAAATAAGCTTTGCACCCTTTTCTCACATACTTTCGGGCTAACATCGAGGATATAACTGTAGGAAACCCACCTAAATCACTGGATTCAATTCTAATGATTTCACCGTTCTGATGTCTCAAATCAATAAGCTTTCTTTTACAATTCACCACTGCATCATGCGAAGTTAACGATCCATTCCCAAATTATATCAAACTCATCGAAAGCAACAACATTAAATCGACTGGGAAGCAAAAATCCCGAATCATCAATGGGCAACCTTTACACACTTTATTAACAAACACACATCTACCCAAAGGGTTGGATACGAGAATCACAAACTCAGTAGACTCAATTGAAAGAGTCTTACCGAATACCAGAGTGTTACATACATATGAATGGGTCGAACTAGGGTCAATCAATGCAATCACGGTAGTATCATAAAGGGTGAAAGTATCGCTAATGACATCCGGAGAAGCGACATCCTCCTAGCTCGAGTAACATAAGCTCTAGTGGAGCTCTAGCCTCGAATCAAATCTGTTGTGTTCTTCGTCCCTCTCTAACTACCACCTACATTGCGTAATGCAGGTGGTGCGCCCGTCTTGATGCCTTTGCCGGTCTAAAGTTCTGCGCCGTATTCTGCTCAGCTAACATCGGGCGCTCTCGAATAAAATGGTCTGAGGATCCACATTTAAAACAGGATCGATCACGAACTCTACAACTCCCAGAATGCCATTTTCCATAATGTTTGCATTCAACTCGATTCTGTAGAACGTTATCAACACTGGCCATCGAGGTAGCTCGGGAGCCCATGAAAGGTTGATCATGTCTAGGTGAATCTGAAGTGACTTTATGTTGGCTGAAGTCATCTTTAAACTTCTTAGACGTGGAATGGAAATTCTTACCCGACAGTCTTTTACGAGTGTCTCTAGCTTCTGTCTCAGCCTTTCTTTTCTCTTTCCCAAGCTCTTCAGCTTTGCAAGCTCACTCGACTAGTGTTACAAACTCTTTGATCTCAAGAATGCCAACTAGCAACTTTAAATCTTCATTCAAACCGTCTTCAAACCTTTTGCACATAATGGCTTTAGTTGATACACACTCGAGCATATCGGCTCAATCGACAAATTTTGCTCATATTTAGTCACGGTCATTTTCCTTGTTTGATTCAAGAAATTCTTTTCGTTTACGGTCGATGAACCTCGACCGATATATTTCTTGGATTCATTCTAGAAGAAATCCCATGTCACTTTTCTCTTGAAACCACGATACTAGTGTATTCCACCGGTGATAGGTAGTGTCCAAAGTAAAGATATAGCACATTTCAAACATTTGTCCGGAGTGCGAGGATAGCTCATCAAGTACCGAATAGTGTTATCAAGCCACATTTCATTTCGCTCTGCATCATCATTATCATTAGCCTTGAATTCTTCGGCCCAAATTTCTGATTTTATCAACGGAGGCCTACTAGATCTCATTGGATCTATCATCGAAGTCTTTGGAGATACGGAGTTGGATTATTCGGGGTGGAGGTTGTTGTACACCAATTATTCGAACAAATTGGGTAAACCATTCATTCATCATTTTGTAGAAGGCTTGTTTAGCCTCTCCTTCGTGGTTACCGTGAATCGGTTGAGAGTCTAATGGCGCCGATCCATGTGCGAGACCGACGCAACACTCTCCACATCATCACCATGACTCTATCGGGATCGAATCCATTTACTATATAAAATACAATTGAAATTGTCGAAGTCACCACACTATCACATATAAAATTCAAAGGCATGTATAGCTAGACTTTTACGTACTACGGTAGTCCTAGAATCGACTAAACCGTAGCTCTGATACCAATAAAATGTAACACCTATAACCCGTATCCGTCGCCGAAGTAGGGTTACGAGACATTACTCATCAAACCACAATTAACGCACTCTTACAAATACTATTATATTAATTAATAGTAATTAATCCCTGTTATCACAATCAAATATGTACTTTCATTCTAAAATTTTAATGCTAACAAGCTTATTACAAATAATAGCTTTACTATCATATAAAAACAAGTTTCAATCAAATAAAAAAAACCCTATTCATTTGGTCATTTTTGAACACATTAGCCTAATATGTACATCAATATATACCAATCAAATGCATTATTATTTAAGACAAATATACCAACATGACAAAGCTTTGCTAATTACCATTTTCATCCATCTACATTATCGCTAATTCATGATCTATGACATGATCAAATTACATAAAACCAAGCTCATGTAAACTTAATCATATTCTTTTCAAATGTGCTTAACTTAGGAATATACTTATAATGTTATTAATACAAATCATATAACTATATATATACATAATCTCATGTGCCCTATCACTAAATATTCACCAAAAATAATTTAACCATTCTAACCTCATGTCCGAATGCATATGAATATCAAATAAAATATAAACTCCAAACTACCAATACCATGGCGAATATTACAAGTAAGTATACTATAATTTGATCATTAGTATTTCACACATAACATAATATGAACTAAACTTTCATGATATATTCGAACATGATAATTTAATAACAACATAAACAAGCATTTCTAAACCATTTTCAAAAAATATATATATAGCAATCTATTAACTTGCTAACATATTACGTGCTTTAAATCATCTAACATCCAACATTTATCCTTATTAGCTAAGTGCATATCCCAATATTACACCATATATGTATATCATATGATCATTTTCCATGTATGATTTAAAGCATGACCGCAGGCACATATCTAATGGTATTTTAATGCAAGCTACCATATCAAAATATGAAACCCAAACTTAACCAAAAGCAACATCCTTATTTGCAAGGCTATATTTATATTTACAATCCGACATCATTCATTATTTATCAAAACAAAGCCTATACATGCCTTTGATTCAAAAGTTTACAAAACATAACTATACCAAAGAGAGTGATAGTGTGGTCGACTATCTTGACGATCCCTTGTGCCATGGTTGAATTATTGATCTATAAAATAGAGCACAAACATAAGCAGTAAGCTCAACGGCTTAGTAAGTCTTAAGCGACTTTACAACTCAACTAGGTATTCAATTAGATTGAATAGAATAACATTATTAACATTTATGAACCGATAAAACACATATATACTACCATGGCCGATTATCAATGTTCACATCCAAAGAATAATATTCAACGTACACTTAAAATATAAAACTTATCAATGGTACCCAGTTGCTAATCAATACATATATATTTTCACTTCAACCTAATAATACTTTACATGTACATTTAAAATAAGGGTACATAATTGAATATATACATTTATCTATATGTATAGCTCATGGTCGAACCTATATAGGTATAATTTCTCATATCAATATAATAAACTCAAGTAAGCAAGTAAACATATCAACTCAATGTCTTTTCTAATCACATATCTTAAGTATCAATATATAAACACATTTCTATCAACTTGATTATTCAAGAAGCATCACATATATCATAAACTTGATTCGATACATAACTTTTGGTCGAACACTATAGTAATAAACCTTGGCTTATTCAAATACCATCATAACTAGACCATTTCATTCATAAGCATAAGCTCGTATTAAAAATCACGGTATAAAACTACTAGACCAAAGGTCCGGATTTAAACACCAAAGCACGAAGCACGCTAGGCATTAAAGCCAAAATAAATCACCAACACGAAGCTCGCTAGGTATCAAAGCACGATATGTAACACCAAAGACAAGGCTCGCTAGGCATCAAAGCCCGATAAATAACACCGGCACGAGGCCTGCTAGGCTCAAAGCCCGATTAATAACACCGACACGAGGCCTGCTAGGCTCAAAGCCCGATTATCAACCCAATCAACATTCCCATACACATTACTTAATGCTACAATCACATCCATCTTGTATACTTTATTTTACAATTTCATGTTAAACCGAACATAATTATCCACATCACATACAACAACCAATTTTACTACAATTTCATACCCCACATTCGGCCTATATATATTTTCAAGCCTTAAATACCAAACTTTATCATGTACTACTTTCGTAAATAATTTCTTGATATAAATTTGCTTAAGGACTTACCTCGGTTGTCGATAGACCATGCAAATCAACTATTCGAGAACCTTCGTCTTTCCCCGATCTAAATTCGTTTTTCTTTGTTCTTGATCTAAAACACATTAAAATTTAGCTCATTCAAGTACATTTCATCTCAATTTAGTCCCTAAGCACATAAATAAGCAAATTACCATTTTACCCCTAGGGTTTCACCTTTTTACAATTTAGTCCAAATTACATAAAATGCAAAATACACAAAATTTCCCTACAACACTCATGGGCCGAATGTTTATAGAGATTATACAAGTCTATATTTTCATTTATTTCATGTTATAGTCCTTTAAGAATTTATTCTTCTCAAATTAGTCCCTAACATTTAATTTCACCAAAACTTCTAATTCAAAAATGATGATCTAACACATACAATTCATAATCTACTATCAAACATTACATGCCATGAATATACCATCATAGCTTAATCTTGATGTGCCAAAATCTCAAAAATTGATACATGGGTTATATAGTATTCAAAGTAACAATTTTAAAAATGTAAAATTATAAAATACTAAGCAAAGTACATACCTTAATTGAAGCCCTCAAGTTGCCGAAATTAAGCTCCAACAATGGAGTTTTTTCACCCTCCACATTCGGCCAAGAGAAGAAGAACAAGGTATGTTCTCTTTCTTCCCACTTTCTTTCATTATTTTATGCCTTAAAATTAAAGGTAACATTATTTATTCATTACCTAAAATAAAACATATAATTATAAACAAAATTTTGTTTTTATTTCTCATATATGCCGTCCACTATCTAAAGGAATGGGCTAATTGTCCTTTTCGAACATCCACTTTAAAAGCCATAATCAAAAAGGTACATTTCACTTTAGCATGCCACTTTTATTCTTTATGCGATTAAGTCCTTTTTATCAAATTGAGCACTTAAACAATAATTTTTTCTCTGAAACTTTCACACACTTTAATTCACACATAATAAGCACCAAATAAAATATTAAAATATTTCTAACCACCGTTTGGATTAGGGTTAAATTCGGTCTATTACAGAGGGTCGATTTAGTAATCCCCCGGTGTGTGGTGGTTGGATGTACGGGTGGTGTGTAGTGGATGGATACTAGGTTGGGGTGGGTTAGCATGTTGCATCTTCGTGCATGATATGTTGATTTGATGTGGATTTGGGGCCAAGCCCAATTGTGGATATGTGTGGACTAATTGCATACTGAGTCTGGTGACTCATTCTATTGTTCAAAATAATGCAGGTAACTCGTGATTCATTGGACCGGGCTGGAGTAGATTTGAGGTGGCCATGCAAAAGTTGTTTTCGTAAACTCTATTTATATTTTAAACTGTTTGGATATTATTTGGGTTATTTTTATTATGTAATAAGGCCATTGTAGCTATTTTGGGATATTATGGATTTAAGTCGGATTTGTTAATTAAAATGACTTTAAGCCATTTACAACTTGGAAATAAAATTGAAGTTTTCAAAATTTGGTTTACTTATGTTTTCTCAAAATTCTCGCACAAACAACGATTTGAACTTTACACAACCTAGAAGATTTGATTCGTCAAAAAATTTCTATTTTAAACGAAAACCCCCTTTTTAAAGCGGAATATTTGTTTTGGAACTTAAAACTTATTTACACCTTCAAAATAGAATTCTTTTCAACACTTTTTTAGTAACATTTTGGATTCGACCGTGGTGTTTTGGGCTGGATTTGGGGTGTTACAATTTGGTATCAGAGCCAGGTTTAAAACTCGGCCTTTGGGTTTTGAGGCCCCCAACGTTTTTTTCAAATTGATATTCAAAAGTAGTTAAATGAAATTTTTCATGAAATGGATTTGTGAAGGCATGGCACTAGAATTTTTCAACCCAGGTTTACTAGGTAAGTCTACTGAGTTGTTAAATGAATTGAATGAAAGTGGTTAGGTGGTGCATTGTTGTGGATTTGGACATTAGAATTTAGGATATTCTCTTTAGAGATTGAAACCTTTAAGGATGTATACGTTTTACGAGAGAATAACTTTGAATTCTATGTCATAAAACTACCCCTTTAATCAACAAGTGGAAACAAAGCTAATGCACAAAAGTTCTTAAAACAGATTGAAATGCGACGATAGACATGAGTTATAGGGGACGTGGTCGTAATGGGCGTGGGCGTGGTAGAGGCAGGATGGTTGTATCGAAACCTAGGTCTGGTCATGAATCAGGGAACAAAATGTCGCCGCCAGCTACGAAAGTAGAGTTCCAGTATCAAACGGGTGGAGACGACACAGTGTCTCAGGCTATGCTACGGGTTTTGGAGAGAGTTGTGGGGGCAAATATGGGTACTGGGGCCCAAAAATTAGTGTCTAAGTGACTCATAACAAATGGAGCCGAGATATTTAGGGGTGTCTTGGGGGTAGCTCCGAATTTGGCAGAGTACTGGTTGAAGAGAAATTGAAGGGCACTGTTTCTTTACTTCGCGATGAGGCCTACCGATGGTGGCTCACTGTCAGAGAGGGTACTTCGATAGACCAAGTGGATTGGAGTTTCTTTAAGATTAAGTTCGAAGGGAAATACATTGGGGCTAGTTACATGAATGCACAGAGGAAGCCATTTCTGAACTTAGTGCAAGGAGGTAAGATAATAGCTAAGTATGAAGTAAAATTTTTACGGTTAAGTCGGTACGACAAAGGAATGGTTGCAACTGACTACGAGCGCTATGTAAAATTCATGGATGGGCTGCGGGATAAGCTGCGAGTGTTGATAGCCCCTCAGCGAGAGAGGGACTTTACTACTTTAGTGGAAAAAGCGAGGATAGCTGAGGAGGTTAAGTGAATTGAGAGGCAGAATTGGGATAAGGACAGAGGCAGGAATAAGAGGAGTTTTGAACCATCGATAACATCGGGGTTTTCCAGAAAAAGCCTAGGGTTGAGGGACCTACTCGCGTTTCTGCGCCAGCTACTGGAAGTCAGTTCCGTCAGTGTGCTCAGTGTGGGAGGTCTCATGTAGGAGAGTGCTGGGGAAGGAATAAAGAGTGCTACAGGTGTGGGTCAAGGGACCATCTGATTAAGAATTGTCCTCAGGACATGGCTAGGACTTAGACGAGAGGTCAGGTGTATGTGCAGCCAAGAAGGGGTGGTCAACAGATGTCAAGAGGTCGTGGTCCAAACCGAAGAGGGAATGGTTTAGGTTAGGGTCGTGGAGCACCGGTCAGAGGTGATGGGAGCTCAGATGCAAGATAGCCTAGGTTGGTTTACGCAGCCAGACATCGTGAAGAGGGGGATGCACCAGATGTTATCACGGGTAAGTTTCTCATTTTTAGGTTACCTTTACTACTTTAATTGATGTTGGGTCGACTCACTCCTATATTGCTAGTATGGTGTCTGGAACCTTGAATGTGAATCTTGAAATTGTCTCTAGGAAGATGACAGTACTTAGTCCATTAGGGCAATCGGTAGTAGTAGATAAACTTTTTAGAGATGTGCCTTTAAAAGTTCAAGGGTCAGTGTTTTCGGCTGACTTGATGGAGCTGTCGTTCAGAGAATTTGACTTGATTCTAGGCATGGACTGGTTAGCAAGGTATCGTGCGAATTTAGGCTGTGCTGCTAAGCGTATGACGTTGACGACTCCCGAGGGCGATAAAATTTTGGTGGTAGGTGAGAGGAGGGACTACTTGTCTAATGTAGTGTCTGCTCTTAAGGCAGAGAGAATAGTGAAGAAGGGGTGCATGGCTTTCTTAATGTTTGTTAGTACCTTGGATGCAAAGGAAGCAAATGTGGGATAGGTTAAACAGTAAAGGAATTTGTAGATGTTTTTTGAAAAACTTCTAGGGCTGCCTCCGGATCGTGAGGTGGAATTTAGAATAGAGCTTCTGCCAGTTTGGCGCAGGTGTCCATCACTCCCTATAGGATGGCACCGAAGGAGTTGGTTGAACTTAAAGCCCAGATCGAAGATTTGTTAGATCGTAGTTTTATTCGACCTTGTGTGTCTCTATGGGGAGCACCAGTGTTATTTGTAAAGAAGAATGAGGGATCTATGTGTATGTGCATAGATTACCGCCAGTTGAATAAACTGATGATCAAGAACAAGTACCTCGTCGAGGAGAGATGACTAGTTTGATCAGCTCAAAGGGCTGCAGTCTTTTCGAAGATTAATTTGAGGTCGAGTATCACCAACTCAAGGTGAAGGAAGTAGATATACATAAGATGACTTTTCGGACTCGATACGGCACTATGAATTCTTGGTAATGCCATTCGGGTTGACGAATGCACCAGCTGCGTTCATGAATATGATGAATCGGGTGTGTTCCAATTCAGAAGAGGAGCATGATGCGCATCTGCGGGTGATTCTGTAGATTTTAAGGGAAAAGAAGTTGTACGCCAAATTTAGTAAGTGCGAGTTTTGGTTGAGAGAAGTTACTTTTCTGGGGCATGTGGTATCGACGGAAGGGATAAGAGTAGATCCTCAGAAGATTGAGGCGGTACTGGATTGGAAACCACCTAAGTCGGTAGTAGAGATTCACAGTTTCTTGGGGTTAGCAGGTTATTACAGAAGATTTGTCAAGGGTTTTTCTTCAATTGCCGCGCCTTTGACTAAGTTGTTGAAGAAGGAGGTATGGACGGACAAGCAGCAGGAGAGTTTTGAGAAGCTAAAGAGGGTTTTGATAGAGGCTCCGATTTTGATCCAGCCTGAAGCAGGGAAAGATTTTATGGTATATTGTGATGCATCTCATACGGGGTTAGGTTGTGTGCTGATGTAGGAAGGAAAGGTTGTTGCCTATTCGTCTCGGCAGTTAAGACCACATGAAGTTAACTATCCCACTCATGACCTGGAGTTGGCTACAGTGGTTTTCGCTTTGAAGGTATGGAGGCATTATTTGTACGAAGAGAAGTCGGTGATCTACACTGACCATAAGAGTTTAAAGTATCTGCTGACTCAGAAGGAGCTGAACTTGAGATAGCGCAGGTGGGTGGAGCTGTTGAAGGATTACGACTGCTGGATTAAATACCACCCGAGTAAGGCGAATGTGGTGGCAGATGCTGCTGGATTGAATACCACCGAGTAAGGCGAATGTGGTGGCAGATGCACTAAGCCGGAAGGTAGTATCGGATTTGAGGGCGATGTTCTCTCATCTTAGCCTTTATGACGACGGGAGTTTATTAGCGGAGCTGCAGGTGAAGCCAACATGGTTAAGTCAGGTAAAAAAGAAATAGTTGGTAGATGAGGTTCTGAGTGCTCGACTTTTGCAAGTTCAGGACGGGGAATAGGGGATTACAGTGTGAACAGCGATAGAGTATTGTGTTTTCGTAGAAGGGTTTGTATGCCGAAGGATGAGGAGTTAAGGTAGAAGATTCTTCGAGAATCGCATAGTAGCCCTTACACTATGCATCCTGGAGGGAGTAAGTTGTATAGGGATCTACGAGATCAGTTCTAGTGGCCTGGATTGAAGTGGGAAGTTACAAAATTTGTGGGGAAGTGTTTGACATGTCAGTAGGTCAAAGTTGAACATCAAGTTTCGTCGGGGTTGCTACAGCCAGTGAAGATTCCACAATGGAAGTGGGAGAGAATCATGATGGACTTCGTTAGTGGGCTTCCTCTTATGCCTACTAAGAAAGACTCGGTATGGGTGATAGTGAATCGGTTGACAAAATTTGCTCATTTCATACCTGTTCGTGTCGACTACTCTCTGCAGAGGTTGGCAAAGTTGTATGTGGCAGAAATTGTGAGGCTGCATGGGGTGCCATTGTCAATCATCTCAGATAGGGACCTTAGGTCTATGTCACGGTTTTGGAGGGAATTGCATCAGGCTTTGGGTACCAGGTTGGATTTTAGCACGGCATTTCATCCGCAGACGGATGGCCAGTCTGAGAGGGTAATTCGGTGTTAGAAGATATGTTGAGGGATGTGTTATCGACTTGAGGTAGTTGTGAAGAATTCTTGCCCTTAGCGAGTTTGCTACAACAACGCTTATCAAGCTAGTATTCGATGGCATCGTATGAAGCATTGTATGGGCGAAAGTGCCACCTCATACTTGTTGGATGTAACTAGGTGAACGTCATGTTTTAGGTCCAGAGATGGTGGCAGAATCAGAGGAGAAGGTTAAGGTAATCTGAGCTCGGCTAAAGGAGGCATCTGACAGATAGAAGTTGTATAAGGATCTTAAGTAGAAAGAGATCGAGTTTGCAATGGATGATCAGGTGTTTCTAAAAGTTTCACCGTGGAAGAAGGTGATGAGATTTGGACGTAAGGGTAAGCTGAGTCCCAGGTTTATAGGGCCTTATCGAGTTTTAGAGTGAGTTGGGCCAGTAGCGTATCAGTTGGAGTTGGCTTTAGAGTTGAAGCAGATGCATCATGTGTTTCACATCTTGATGCTAAGATGTTACCGTTCGGATCCATCGTACGTGGTGCCAATCGAGGAAGTTGAGCTAAAGCCAGACCTGTCGTACAGGGAAGAACCAATCCAGATTTTGGAGCGAGATGTGAAGGCACTACGAAAGAAAGTAGTTCTTCTAGTTAATGTGTTGTGGTGGAACCATGGTTCAAAGGAAGCTTCGTGGGAGCCGGAGGAGGCAATGCGTCAACAATACCCTCATCTATTTTGACCAGGTGATTTCGAGGCTGAAATTTCTTTAAGGGGTAGAACTGTAACATCCGAGATTTAGGGGTCTTGCATTTGATCTCGTATCTATGTGCCCTTGTGTGTTGCATGCTTGTTTGAGTCTGTTGGGGCTTCGGGAAACCTTGAGTTAAGGTAGGAGCTTTGGTGAAAATTTTTGGTTGAAGCCTTTAAGGGAGAGCTAATTGAGCTAGGCCTTAAGGGATTTAAAGTGATGTTTAAGGACACAACAAGTTGAGTGGTGGAGTGGCAAGGAGACACCATCTGGTGGGCAGGGGAGTTGCGTCAAAGGGGAGTTCCAAGGGGGAGAAGGTTCGAGTAGCGTGGGCAGCATTTTGGAGTTGCATTTTTGCGTCAAGAGGGGGAGGTAGTGGATTCAGCAAGGGCACTTGAAAGATGGAGGGTTGAATGGGTCAAGCCATTCGAATGGTGGTGGAGAGTTATTTGTGGGGTTTGAATAATTCAAACTCATTTGAATGGGAGGTGTAGAGGGAGTTAAGGAGAAAATCATGGGGGTGTTGGCTAGTTGGGTGTTGGCCGAAGTTTTGAGGGGTTGAGAGAGGGTACATTTGGTTTTGAGCTTAAGGTGAGGGTGCCAAAATTTGGTTGTTTGTGTAGTGTATAGTGCTGAAATTTTGTTTTTCTTTCTTCTCATCCTCTCTTGTGCCGAAAACACTTAGCATCTCAACTCGTTTTCTCTCTTTTTGACTCATAGCCGAAACTTAAGACCAATGGGGTCACTCTTATTCATCTTTTTCTTCTCATCTTCAAAAGCCGAAGGTACCACTTTTTCCTCTCTTTTTATTTCAAGTTTTCATTTTCTTTCTCGAAGCCTCTCTAGCTGAATCCTTTTTACTCCATTTGCATCACCTTTTCTCCATTCTTGTTAAAAATCAAACTGCACTCATCACTCCCTCCCATAACCGAAACCTCATAAACCTTAACCCTCTCTTCTTCTTTTCCACCGGTCACTTCAATCTCAAAAGCCGAATAACCCTCTTAGCCATTAGAACCTTGGCTGAATCTTCTATTCACCATTATTCCCTCTTTTTCGTCTCTACTCTTTCTTTTGTTCTTCTATTTCATTTGTTTCTCAAGTTTTATGTCTTGGCCAAACCTGTTAGAGCCGAATATCTCTTGGGTGGTGACTCTATTCCATTTGTTAATCTGTAGAGGGGGTGCCGTCGTTCATCTCCTATCAATTTTCTCAATCGGGTTAGTAGTAGTGGTAAGGGTTCGTTATTCCTTTTTAATCTTTCTTTTCTTGCTTTGGTTGCTGAAACCAAAAGCTTAACCTTGGTTCTTGTGTATGGCAGAACCTTGATAAGGGCCTTAGCTCTGTGTCTCTTTTGTTTGAAGCCAGAGTTAGGGGTGTTAGTGATCTTTTGAGATTCGATCAATCAAGGTAAGAAGGTATTTGGTTTGGCCAAAGGCCATTTTGTTTGGTCAATAGGTGTTAGGCCGAATCTAACATGACTTATGTAGGGATTTTGACGACCTTCAAGTTTAAGTGAGAGCCTTCGGGATTTAGGTCGACTTTGGTAAGGATGTTCTTTCGATCTTAGCATTCATTTGGTTTTGCTATTCCTTCTTATTCAACGTTTTAACCCGGGTCTTCTAACCAAAGATTTTTTCTGATGGATTCGAGTACTAGCCAAGGAATGAAAGGGGTTGGACACATAGTCCCTACCCCTACGTTCTAGAAACGGTCAGTTCAGCGGTTCGGGATTGGCCACTGGGGTGTGGGCCAACATCGAAAAGAGACAAGCAGATCGCTGTAGGTTCTTCGAGTGAGGACGTTAGGGAGATTGATAACCTAGTTCTTCAGGTTTTTAGGTGTGTAATTACCACTCTGTTTTCTTACGTTGTTTAGTTAAAATGTATAAACATACGTGGTAGCCGTAATAGTGGCTGTGGAGATGTAGTACCCACTTTGGGTAATCCGAGAAACCAGGTTAGTATACTACCCATGTCGAGGTTGTGGTTAATAATTGTGGATGTAAGCAAGCATGTTATATACGCATGTCTGGATGCATTTATACTTTATTATATTGCCATTTCATCATATTATGCTACATGTGCATGGGTTCAGTATATATATATTGATAAAGGGGAAGTGTGTACATTTATGCACGTGGGTGACTCTGTCACGATTAATGATGGCCTCGAGCCTCATTGTGGATTGATGATGACCATGAGTCTCATCGTGGATATTTGTGATTTAATCACGTGGATCAGTGGCTAGACCACTAAGTGGACTTTGAGCAGTGTGTCCGTCGGCATAGACTGCCAAAGAGGTATGTAGCGGATGGAGGGTTGATTTAGTAATCCCCCGGTGTGTGGTGGTTGGATGTACGGGTGGTGTGTAGCGGATGGATACTAGGTTGGGGTGGGTTAGCATGTTGCATCTTCGTGCATGATATGTTGATTTGATGTGGATTTTGGGCCAAGCCCAATTGTGGATATGTGTGGACTAATTGCATATTGAGTCTGTGACTCACTCTGTTGTTCAAAACAATGCAGGTAACTCGTGAATCATTGGACCGGGTTGGAGCGTATTCGAGGTGGCCATGCAGAAGTTGTTTTCGTAAACTCTATTTATATTTTAAACTGTTTGGATATTATTCGAGTTATTTTTATTATGTAATAAGGCCACTTTAACTATTTTGGGATATTATGGATTTAAGTCGGATTTGTTAATTAAAATGACTTTAAGCCATTTACAACTTGGAAATAAAATTAAAGTTTTCAAAATTCGGTTTACTTATGTTTTCTCAAAATTCTCACAAACAACGATTTGAACTTTACACAACCCGGAAGATTTGATTCGTCGGCAAATTGCTATTTTAAACGACAAACCCCTTTTTAAAGCAAAATATTTGTTTTAGAACTTAAAACTTATTTACACCTTCAAAACATAATTCTTTTCAACACTTTTCTAGTAACATTCTAGATTCGGCCGTGGTGTTTTGGGCCGGGTTTGGGGTGTTACAGGGATAAGGCTAGGATTAAAAATAACATAATTTGCAAAATTGAGACTTTAACCCATGACCTCAAACACACACCTAGAACACTTAACCATTGAAGCATATACATATTTGTGATAGAATTCATAGAAACAAAGTTAAGAAATTTAGGGAGTTACAACTCCACCCCCTAAAAGAAATTTTAGTCTCGAAATTTACCAAATTCGAACAGATGAGGATAATACTGATACATAGAGTCCTTAGGTTCCCACGTGTCTTCTTCAGTGCCATGATTCTACCACAGAACCTTAACTAATGGAATAGACTTCCTCCTCAGAATATTAACAGAGACAATGTGGCATGGATCAAACCGGTACCGCCTCAACATCGAGACATGAAACACATCTTGGATACGGTCTAACTCTAGAGTTAGCTCTAACTAATAAGCAATCGGTCCCACACACTTCAGAATTCGATATGACCCAATGAACCTAGGGCTCAACTTGCCCTTACGACCAAACCACAGAACTTTTTTCCACAGAAATATCTTAAGGAATATGAAATCACCCAAAAATTACTTGATATCCCTCCTTTTCAGATCCACATAGGACTTCTGTCTATCAGAAGCTGCTTTAAGACAATCCCAAATCAGTTTAAGTTTATCTTCAGTCTTAAAAATAAACTTAGCACCCAAAACCCGTCGTTCACCCAAAACTAGGTTGAAAACTGTTATTGTATGCAAACTCGGCCAAAGGTAGAAAATCCTCCCAACTACCTCGAAATCAATCATACAACTTTGAAGCATATCCTTCAGTATCTGAACCTCTCGAATTGACCATCAGTTTGAGGATGGAACACAGTACTAAAGTCTAATCTCGAACCTAGAGCTTCATGCAGTTTCTTCTAAAATTGAGAAGTGAAGCAAGGATCCTTATTAGTGATTATCAAACACGAACCCCGTGAAGTCTCATAATCTCAAAAATGTAGAGCTTCACTGGTTTCTACAGTGAACAATCCATCTGAACCGAATGAAGTGAACAAACTTGGTCAACCAATCCAAGATGACCAAAACAGAATCCTTCTTAGTAGGTGTTAGAGGTAACCCACTAACAAAGTCCATCGTCATGCGTTCCCATTTCCATAAGGCAATCTTAATGAGTTGGAGCAAACACGAAGGCACCTGGTGCTCAGCATGTCAAACAACAAACAACAAAATCTATTACCTCTCATTTCAAACCTGGCCACCAATATAGTTCACGGAGATCCCAATACATGTTATTTCCACCAGAATACATTGTATAAGGGCTACTTGTAACACCCTTAACCCGTAACCATCTCCGATCGAGGGTTAAATGCCTTACTGGACAAATCGAATCTTTTTCGAACATTGCATACCATAATTAAATCATTCAAATCAAAGTGTCCCTCAAATAGGTCTACGAGACCTTAAACATGCATTAGAAAGGGGTCGGGACTAAACCGAACACATACAAAAATTTTTAAAATTTAAACATTTTCAAAGTTACAAAGGTCACACGCCCGTCTCGACAGTGTGTGCCTCACTGGTTTCAGACACGCCCGTGTGCCTAAGCCGTGGCAAAATAGGGCATACATACTGACTTATCCACACAGCCTGAGACATGCCTGTGTGCCTTACCTGTGGTTGACACTGACTTGCACCACACGGCCAGTCACACGCCCGTGTGTCTAGCTTGTGGTCAAAACTAACTTATTTTGAAATGCAACCACGAAGGACACTGTCGAGCCACACGCCCGTGTGCTCAACCGTGTGGGCAATTATAGGCCATTTTCAAGGCCAATTTGCCACCCACACTTTGGGTTATACCTACAAGTACTAATAAGCATCATTCCATGCATCATAAGCAACCAAAACATACCAAAATGATCATCTTTTCTATCTATTCAAAAGCATATCACCCATACCAACTTATGTACCATTTAGCTCAATCTAATCACAAGCATCTCTAAGCATAATCCATCCACAAACTTACCAATTCATTATGACATATTTTCATCTATAATATACCAACTTTGCATTATAATACTTATCATAAATTTTGGCCATCTCATTAGCCCAACCATTAGCCATGAAGCCATACCAAATTATGCAACATATAGCATGAAATACTCATTCATATCATATTCATTGTCAAGCCATATCACATGGCTATTTTTACACCTTTCAAAACATAACTAAAATTCTCTAGACTATACATGCCATACTTTAATATATACACTTTCAAAAGATGCCAAAATATGATTTGATAGTGTGGTGATGACCCTCGACGATCCCCTCGAGCCTTCTGTAGCTTTAACGATCTATAAAACGATGCAAACACATACAAAGTAAGCTTTCAAAAGTGTAGTAAGCATATACAAATAAACTTAACATAAAACATTCATAATCATAATAAATACAAGATCATTAATATATCTCAATTGTAAATATTATAATTCTTATTTCGCTCATATGTTTAGCCATTGCTTACCAACAATTCATACCTCAATGTATCATTTTGATCATAGCTCATTCATACATATATCACAATTAGTCTCAACAAGACTATGCACATATCTAACTAGAGCAAATTCACATATACTCACCTTTTATACTCAAACTTAGTATTCATTTCCAACGTACCTGAATTGATTTCACATTCACATAATCTTTCATTTCTCAAAATTACCCGTTTAACCATTCGAATCAAATAGGATACTCAGAATACTCAGAATAATCATACAATGCCAACATCCTAGACATGGTCTTACATGTAATCCAGTATCGATACCACTGTCCGATACAAGGTCTTACACAAAATCATATACGATGCAAATTTATCAGACATGGTCTTACACGTAAATCTCAAGTCAATGCCAACATCCCAGACATGGTCTTACACGAGATCACATATCGAAAACCTATGTCATGACATACGTATCCTAATTATTCCTAAGGTTCATACGGGACTTTGTAGACATTTACATATTGTCGATACTTTTTCGGATTTCACATGTACATCCTCTATAGTCATTCATCACAATTCAATTTCATAAGATCATAAATAAATCAACTCAAATACATTTATTTGTATATAAACTTACCTCATATTAAAGATAAACGAACGGATTCGACTACTCAATAACTTTCAACTTCCCTCAGTCTAAATTCATTTTCTTTGGCTTTTGATATTGAATTAATATTTGTAATGGCCGAACCCTATTTTTCTTCTTTTCTTTCTTTTTTTTTCAAATTTGGAAATGGTGATGAAAAGATGAACACTTTATGTTTTGTTTTTTTATTTACTAATTTAGCTAATTACTAAACTAGGCTTTTTATTTTCATTTGAATTCCACTATCTTAAGGCATTTTTGTGTTTAGTATAATACAAAGGTGTTCGACATTTGATTTTACTAAACTATCTTAAGTATCTAATTGAATTCCACTTTCACTTAGTTCAGTCTAATACAAAGGTGTTCGACATTTGCGTCCGTACAAAGCTGCATAAGGTGCCATTTTAATGCTCGTCTAAAACTATTTGTAACAGCCCGACTTAGGGCCTACTCAGAATAGTGGTGCGAGACCACAAATCCAAATAAGAAATATGGGTTTAAATGATTTTATAAGGCTTATGAGGTATTTGCATGAATGTGTAAAAATTTCATGAAGGAATTTTATTAATTAGTGAATAAATTGTCCATTAGGACTAAATTGCAAGGATTAGAAAATATGAGATTCTAAAAGGTTTAAGTATGAAATAGAATTATAAAAATTATTAGATGTCCTTATTTAGCAATTAGACCATTATATGTTAAGATGGAAAAAATGGACATGGGAAGGAAAAATCTTAAGAAATGATCATTAAGGGCATTTTTGTCATTTGGTAAATAAAAGATTAAAAAGGGAAAAAGAAGTCAAAAATGGTGTCGATCTTCTTCCCCAGGTGCCGAAATTTGGAAAGAATCCATAGCTAGGGTTTTTCTCATTTTCAAGCTCAAAGTAAGTGCATCCTACTCCTGTTTTTAATGTTCTTCGTATTTTTGAGATCCTCGTAGCTCGATTTAGCTATTTCTAGCTATATTTTGAGCTAAGGATTATGTTAAAAAGTTTAACCATGTATGAAATACATGTATTTTGATGTTTTATGGAAGAATATGAAAGGTTGATGTAGGACAAATATCTTTTTCTAAGTGATTTACATGAGAAGTGCATGAAAGGAGTAAATTGCAAAAGTTATGAAAATAGTCATATATGCGTGAAATAATAAAAATTTAAAGTTGCTATATTAAGAATATGATTTGGCTAGGCTGAAATGCAAGAAAGTTGAATGAAAATCATTTTACGAGCCTAGGGGTAAAAGAGTAATTTTGAAAAAGTTTAGGGGTAAAATTGTAAATTTTGGTAAAGTATGAATTATGAGTCAATTTAGTCAATGTAAGTATTAAACAAGTTAAATTGTTATTATAGATCAAGAAACATGAAGCCCGGACCAAAATCGAGGCAAGAACAAAGTCGAGGACTAAATTGTACATCTACACATATTTTAGAGTACCGAGGTAAGTTTGTATGAATTCATTACTACATATGTTTTATGATTAAATTATTTGCTATGTTGAATTAATAAGGAAATTAATGAGACCAAGTAAGTGAAAGTCCCGTTTGAAGTTTCGGAACAAGAGGATACCTTTGTCACCACATGAGATAAGGAAAGCCTGTGTAAGGCCATGTATGGGACATTACATCGGCATCAAGTAATATAGGTCTCGTGTAAGACCATGTCTAGGACATAACATCAACAACATTTAAGGAAGGTCTTGTGTAAGGCCATGCCTAGGACATGGCATCGACACCATTTAAGGAAGGTCTCATGTAAGTCTATAACGCCCTAACTTTAGGCCTAGAAGAAATGGGCTTCACGTATCGGAGGGATTGGAATTTAGCTGTGCAAGTGAATAACACAATTGAATGTTTACTTCAGTGGTTAAGGGTTCTGAGAAGTGTTGGAGAAGTCCTGGGTTCAAACCTAGGCTTTAGCAAAAAAAATTGGTTTTAAGTGGATAAAACCCTTGATGCTTGGATGTAGGCCTTTTAAATTATTGTGTTAAAAAATGACACAATGAGGCATGTGGTCTAGTGGTTGTGGCATCATTAAGGTTGCAAGGGAGCCTGGGTTCAAGTCTTGGCTCTTGCAATTTATTTTGGTTTTTCTTTTAAAGGACACTAGACATTGGCCTTTAGACCTCTTATTTAATTAAAGGTAAAATGTGACACAAAAAGCCTGTTGGTGCAGTGGCAAGGTGGCGCTACATGTAGGGCAAGGAATCTGAGGTTTAAAGAATTTGAATTGGTCATAATAATTTGAATTGGATTTGAATGGCGAGTTGGAGTAAATCAAGGAGAAAATTTCGTGGAGGGATTAAGGGAGTGATTTATGAAGGAAAAAGTGGAGCTTGAGTCTGAGTGGTATTGTGCCGAATTTGCTTAGGAGGTACTCAGGATTTCGGTGGAGGGTTATTCCTCAAGTTTTGGTTTTGTATGTTTTTCTTTTGTCATTTGGTTTTTGTGCTTGTTGGTGCCGAATTCTTCTATTGCATCCTCCTGCTGCTATTTATTTTCTCTATTTTTCCTTCCCTATCTCAAAATGCAACTTCCCCTCAATCTCTTTTCTTTTCGGCTTCCTACAAGTTTGTGAACCGATTCTCTTTGATCTGTATGTGGTCTCCTTCACCGAATATTCCACCTTTTCCTTCCACTCTTTCGATTTTGTTGACTGATGGATCATCCCTTTTTCTCTGGATTTTGGAATTGCGTGTGTTGGACGAATAGTCTTTCTCCCCCTCTCTTAATTCTTTTGGTATAGCAACTCTTTCTCTTCACCTTATTGCTGTGGACGACTGTTCCTTTCTTCTTAAGTAACTTTGTGACTCGGGAATTCCATAGGCCTAGTGGTTAATCTTTGGCAGCGGTGTAGGGGTGTGGCCTTCTGTTGATCGATCAAGGTAAGGATTTAGAGTTCTTTAATAAGTATGATAATGTAAGTATTTATTGGATGTTAGTCTAGTTGTACAAGAAGGGGATTGATGACAAATGTGTTTGAATGTAGGCTTTCGGCTCGTGAGCGGTTCACTCTACTTCGTTAATAGGTGTGTATTTTTACCCTGTACTTGATAGTCGGCTAATAAGCCGAAGGTGGGTAAAAGTACCCTGTATTCGATAGTTGGCAAGAAAGCCGATAGAGTGTGTGTAACCACACTCCTTCTAATCGTAGATCGACAAAATGATTAAAAGTCAAAGTACCGACGAATGATGCCACAAGAGTGTACGATCGCACATGTGGTGGACTGAGCCCACGAATTTGGGCGTAAGATGGTTGAGGCCACCATGAGCGTTCTCATGGGCTTAGTCGTTTTGAGCCGCGTTGGGGCCGAAATAGGCCTATGGGCCCCACATGGTCAAATTTACATATTGTGGTAAATGTTAGACCGAGCTGTGTAGTCCAGATGGCTAGGGTCATTTTTGGGTAATGGGTCGTGTGGGCCCATTAGGCTAGTGGGCCCCACATGGATAAAATGCATATAGTATGGTTTCTATTGGTTTGAATTGTGCTATTCGTATAACCAAGGCTATTTCTGGGCTAATTGGGCACAGGCGAAATGCCTTCCCACTTGAGACTAATGGGCCTTAGGCCCATTTACCCCATTGTGATACTTATTTAGGTTACTTAGGTCGCTCGAGGTGTCGGTGGACCTTAATTTGTAAAATTCTTGAGACCTCGATTTGCAAAACTACCGAAATACCCCCTGTTTGCAAAATTATCAAAAAAACCCTCGATTTGTGAAATTATAGAAATACCCCCGATTTACAAAATTACTGAAATACTCCCAATTTGTAAAATTATCAAAATACCCTCAATTTATGAAATTACCAAAATACCCTCAATTTGTGAAATTATCGAAATACCCCCGATTTGTGAAATTATCGAAATGCCCCCAATTCGTGAAATTAGTAAAATACCCCCGATTTATGAAATTATCAAAATACTCTCGGTTTGTAAAATTACAAAAATACCCCCAGTTTATGAAATTATCAAAATACCCTTATAGGGTAGAATTACCAAAATACCCTTGAATGGTAGGATTGCTGAAATACCCTTATAGGGTAACATGAATGTTTTGCCCTTGTGGGTAAATGTCTAACTTAGACTATGAATTTGACTGCTTTGATTGTGATCGTATGACTGCGTTTAAACTGACATGACTGTGGTCGTGTGACTGATATGTTTTAATATATGTCTAAATGACTGTTACTGGATATGGCCATTTTGCATACACGTGTAATGATTAAGCATGACATACAATACATAATGCAAGGGGGTTGGGACATTAATATGGAGGAAGTTTTGATAGGGTCATATTGATCGCAGAGACGACTGTGGCTCCAGTATTGATCTGTTAAGGTCGCACGGGTCGCATGGGACGACTATGGACTGACAGATGGCTTAAAGCAGCGTAATCTAATTATGGCTCTGTGCCAACCTAAATATGGCTCTATTCCATCTTAATTATGGCTTTGTGCCAATCGTATTTACCCGTGGTTGTGCCTAACATATATATTGATGACTCTATGTCAATCATAATTACTCGTGGCTGTGTGCCGATTATATTGTCGTCGCTGATGGCTATGTTGCAAACTTATTATAGTTACCGATAGCTTTGTTCCATCCTAATTATGGCTCTGTGCCATCTTGATTATGGTTTATAACCATTCTGTTTATGGCTTTTGGTAGTTTTATTCACGTGTCGCGATATTTATGAGCCTTTCACAATTGACTTAGTGCCGCAACCAGTGCTAAGCTTGGTGTGTTGGCTGGGTGGGTCGATTTTATCCCCACAAAAGTGCAGGGTTGGTACGGGTGCTGTGTTGGTTGGATCGGGGTAGGATGCATCCTCATACTGTTGTATATCAGTTTATGAGATCTGTCACTATACTAGGCTTAGGCCCACTTGTTCTGTATTAGTTTGGGTTAAGCCCAATCGATTCTGTTATGGGTTGTGACCCAAATGATATTTTAGTGGGTTTTGGCCCACGTATGCTTGGAACTAGACTGTACTGCTACTGTTAAAGGGCTTTGGCCCAGAATGTTTCGGTTTTTGTTTGTGTATACTGACTGTTACTCTAGTAAGGGGATTACACACTGAGTTTTCGTAAACTCACCCCGTATTTAATCGCATGTAATCCCAGTAGCTAGGAGGATTGGTATTGATAAGGACTCGGAGGTGACCATACGACTGCGGCTGATAGGCTTTGGACTTTATATATGTTTTGAATTCTGTGTTGGGTTTTAATTTCTGTAATAAGGCCTCTCTAGATTTAATTCTGAATTTGGGATTTTGTTAAGTTTTATATCTACTAGATGTAAACGAGTTTTCAACCCAATTATTGTTTTTAAAAAAACATTTAGTTTTCAACCCAATTAATGTTTTTAAAAAAACATACATTTTAAACTTTTTTTCCTTAAATTAGCTTCCTCATCTAAAAGAGATTTTTTACGAAGTTAATAACGTTTTTAAAAGTGATTAACTTTTCAATGAACCACGTTCTTAAATTGAATGAACACAAACTGAGACTTTAAGGAGGGTTTTCAATGAAAACATGGTTTTTGAAAAACACTTCAATGTGACACGCCAGATTCAGGCCTACCTTTTCGGCCGGGTTTAGGGTGTTTCATTTAGTGGCATCAAAGCCAAGTTGCAAAACTCAGCTGTGGATTGGGTCTTCAAAATTGAATTTCTGAAAGTATTGTTTCAAAAAGGCTTGAAAAGATTTGAAGTTCTGAAAGTGTAGTACACCGAGTCTTCAGCACTGAATCCGTAAGTTTTCTTAATACTTTTGTCTGTTTAAAAATTGAAATACAGTGAGTTAGAAATACAGTGGTTTCTTTAGATATTGAACTGTATTTTTGGTATTTATTCTATGTGTGTTTGAAAATGTTGGATTTGATGTTCTGGATATAGAAATTGTAACCTATCTGCTACGATAGGTGGATGTTTTGGATGTGTGTTAAAGATGTTGAGATTATAGTGTGCAGCGGTAGCGTAGTGGGGTAGTTGTTACATGACTACCCTGTTAGATGGAAATTTCAGGGACGAAATTTCTTTAAGGGGGTAGAGTTGTAACTCCCCAAATTTTAGGCCTAGAAGAAATGGGCTTCGTGTATCTGAGGGATTGGAATTTAGGTATGCAAGTGAATAACGCAATTGAATGTCTGCTTTAGTGGTTAAGGGTTCTGAGAAGTGTTGGAGGAGTCCTGGGTTCAAACCTGGGCTTTAGCAAAAATTTTGGTTTTAAGTGGATAAAACCTTCGATGCTTGGATGTAGGCCTTTTAAATTATTGTGTTAAAAAAATGACACAAAGAAGCATGTGGTCTAGTGGCTGTGGCATAATTAAGGTTGCAAGGGAGCCTGGGTTCAAGCCTTGGCTCTTGTAATTTATTTTGGTTTTTCTTTAAAGGAACTAGACCTTGGCCTTTAGACCTCTTATTTAATTGAAGGTAAAATGTGACATAAAGAGCCTGTTGGTGCAGTGGCAAGGTGACGCTACATGTGGGGCAAGTAGTCTGAGGTTCAAGGCTTGGTGTGTGCAATTGTATGATTATTTTGTTGCTTGAGCTGGGGAGGTGTTGGAACTAGACTAGAACATTATGGTTGAATTGGTAATAAGAATTTGAATTGAATTTGAATGGGGAGTTGGAGTAAATCAAGGAGAAAATTTCATGGAGGGATTAAGGGAGTGATTTATGGAGGAAAAAGTGGAGTTTGAGTCGGTGTGGTATTGTGCCAAATTTGCTTAGGAGGTACTCAAGATTTCAGTGGAGGGTTATTCCTCAAGTTTTGATTTTGTGTGTTTTTCTTTTGTCATTTGGTTTTTGTGCTTGTTGGTGTCGAATCCTTCTATTGTCTCCTCCTTTTGCTATCCGTTTTCTCTATTTTTCTTTCACTATCTCGAAACCCCACTTCTTTGGTTGTTTAGACAATTAATTTATATGCCAAAATCGAACTTTGCTTCTTCCCCTTAATCTCTTTTCTTTTCGGCTTCCTACAAATTTTTGAATTGATTCTCTTTGATCTATTTGTGGTCTCCTTGATCGAATATTCCACCTTCTCCGATCCACTCTTTTAATTTTTTTTGGCTGATGGATCATCCCTTTTTCTCTGGCTTTTGGAATTGGGTGTGTTGGCCAAATAGTCTTTCTCCCCCTCTCTTAATTCTTTTGGGATAGCAACTCTTTCTCTTCACCTTATTGTTGTGGCCGACTGTTCCTTTCTTCTTAAGTAACTTTGTGATTCGGGAATTCCATAGGCCTAGTGGTTAATCTTTGGTAGCGGTGTAGGGGTGTGGCCTTCTGTCGGTCGATCAAGGTAAGGATTTAGAGTTCTTTAATAAGTATAATAACGTAAGGATTTATTGGATGTTGGTCTTGTTGTACAAGAAAGGGATTGATGACAAATGTGTTTGAATGTAGGCTTTGGGCTCATGAGCGGTTCACTTGACTTCGTTAATAGGTGTGTATTTTTACCCTGTACCTGATATTCGTCTAATAAGCCGAAGGTGGGTAACAGTACCCTATATTCGATAGTTGGCGAGAAAGTCGATAGAGTGTGTGTAACCACACTCATTCTAATCGTAGATCGACAAAATGCCAAAAAACCGAATTACTAGGGTATGATGCCACACGAGCGTCGGATTGCACATGTGGTGGACCGAGCCCACGAATATGGGTGTAAGATGGTTAAGGCCACTATGAGCATTCTCATGGGATTAGGTCATTTTGGGCCGCGTTAGGGCCGAAATGGGTCGTGTGGGCCCAATCAGACTATGGGCCCCACACTGAGGAAATTTGCATATTGTGGTAAATGTTAGATCGAGTCGTGTAGCCCACATGGCTAGGGCCTTTTTTATTCAATGGGTCGTGTGGGCCCCACAAGAATAAAATGCATGTTATATGGTTTCTATTGGTTTGAACTGTGCTGTTCGTATAGCCGAGGTTATTTCTGGGCTAATTGGGCCACACGAGTGTTAGGCCCATTTACACCTTTATGATTGTTTAGGTTACTTAAGTCGCTCGAGGCGACGGTGGATCTTCTGTTGGGTCACTAAGACTCGAATTTACAAAATTATCGAAATATCCCCAGATTACAAAATTACCGAAATACTCTCGGTTTGCAAAATTACCGAAATACCCCCGATTTGTGAAATTACCAAAATACCCCTAATTTGTAAAATTATCGAAATACCCCCAGTTTGCAAAATTATTGAAAACCCTTAATTTGTGAAATTACCAAAATACCCCTGATTTGTAAAAGTACCAAAATAACATTGGTTAGCAAAATTACCAAAATACCCTAGTTTGTAAAATTACTAAAATACCCTCGATTTGTGGAATTACTGAGATACCCTATTTTTTGAAATTACCAAAATACACCCGATTAATGAAGTTATCAAAATACCCCTAATTTTTGAAATTATCAAAATACCCCTAATTTGTGAAATTATCAAAATACCCCAATTTGTAAAATTATCGAAATACCTCTAGTTTGCAAAATTACCAAAATTCCCCTATAGGGTAGAATTACCGAAATACCCTTGTTGGGTAGAATTACTGAAATACCTTGTAGGGTAGAAGTGCCGAAATATCCCTGAAGGGTAGGATTACCGAAATACCCTTATAGGGTAAAATGACTGTGTTGCCCTTGTGGGTAAATGACTGACTTAGACTATGAATTTGACAACTTTGACTGTGATCGTATGACAGTGTTTAAACTGATTTGACTGTGGTCGTGTGACTGATATGTTTTAATATATGTATAAATGACTGTTACTGGGCATGCCCATTTTGCATACACGATTAATGATTGAGCATGACATACACGACATATTGCATGGGGTTGGGACATTGATACGGAGGAAGTTCTGATAGGGTCATACGAGTCGCATGAGATGACTGTGGATCCAGTATTGATCTATGAAGGCGCACGGGTCGTATGAGATGACTATGGACTAACAGACGGCTTAAAGCCGCGTAATCTAATTATGGCTCTATGCCAACCTAAATATGGCTCTGTGCCTTCTTGATTATGGCTTTGTGCCAAACGTATTTACCCGTGGCTATGTGCCTAACATATATATTGATGACTCTGTGTCGATCATAATTACCCGTGAATGTGTGCCAATTATATTACCATCGCTAATGGCTATGTGCTAAACTTATTACAGTTACCGATAGCTTTGTGCCATCATTATTATGGCTTGTGCCATCCTGATTATGGTTTATAACCATTCTGTCTATGGCTTTTAGCTATTCTGTTAACTGGCAGCGTTGCTGCGATATTTATGGCTTTTAACCGTTCTATTCACAATGCCGAGTCGTTCTGTTGACTTTGTGTCACAACCGGTGCTAAGCTTGGTGTGTTGGCTGGGTGGGTCGATTTTATCTCCACAGCAGTGTAGGGTTTGTATGGGTGGTGTGTTGGCTAGATCGGGGTGGGATGTACCCTCATACTGTTGCATATCTGTTTATGAGATTTGTTGTTGTACTGGGCTTAGGCCCACTTGTTCTGTATTGGTTTGGGTTGGGCCCAATCGATTCTGTTATGGGTTGTGACCCAAATGATATTGTAGCGGTTTTGGCCCATGTATGCTCTGAACTGGCCTGTACTACTACTATTAAAGGGCTTTGGCCCAGACTATTTCGATTTCTTTTTCTGTATACTGACTGTTACTCTAGTAATGGGATTACACATTGAGTTTTTGTAAACTCACCCCGTATTTAATCTGCATGTAATCCCCAAATTAGGAGGATTGGTGTTTGAGGGACTCGAGGTGAGCACACGATCATGATCGATAGGATTTGAACTTTATATATGTTTTAAATTTCATGTTGGGTTTTAATTTTGTAATAAGGCCTCTCTAGATTAACTCTAAATTTGGAATTTTGTTACGTTTTATATCTGCTAAACATAGACGAGTTTTCAACCCAATTATTGTTTTTTAAAAAACATACATTTTAAACTTCTTTACCTTAAATTAGCTTTCGCAACTAAAAAAGATTTTTAACGAAGTTAGTAATGTTTTTAAAAGTGATTAACTTTTCAATGAACCACGTTCTGAAATTGAACGAACACAAAGTGAGACTTCAGTTTTTAAATATTAAGGAGGGTTTTCAATGAAAACATGGTTTTAGAAAAACACTTCAATGTGACACGCCAGATTCGGGCCTAACTTTTGGGCCGGGTTTAGGGTATTTAAGGAAGGTCTCGTGTAAGTTCATGTCTGGCACATGGCATCAACACCATTGAAGGAAGGTCTCATGTAAGACCATGTCTGGCACATGGCATCGACATCAAGCTAAGGAAGCCTGTGTAAGACCATATCTAGGATATGACATCGGTACTAAGAGGCGATCCATGTAAGACCATATTTGGGATATGGCATTGGCATTGAGACACATGTTTAATGAGATTGAGTATCCTCTGGTATTTTGAGAAATTCAACGGGCAAAAGAGTAAGAATGAAAAAGTGACTAAGAGCAAAGTAAGTAAAGTTCATGACGATATATGTTATATAAGAATGATAGAGAATTCTATTTGAGTTAAGGATGGTAGAGATTCAAGTTATTGTTCATGGTAGTTTAAGCGCTAAACTATGTAATGAGTGATACAGGTACCATGAGTAAATACAAGTTAAGGTAACCCTAATGTGATGGGTAAGTATGAGTAAGAGTAAGTATGAGTAAGTAAGCTTAAGCACTTGAGATTTATGTATTCTTGTTTCATAATGAATGAGTTTAATTTGAGCAATTATGTTTCTACATAAGATTTTATGCAAACTTACTAAGCTATATGCTTATTTCTCTCTTTTTCTTCTTCCTTGTAGTATCGCCAAGCTAGCTCGAGGATCGTAGAATGTCGAGCTCGGATCACACTATCAAACATCCCTTTGGTTTAGTAAAGTTGAATTATTTTGAGTATGGCATGTATAGGATTTGGTCATTTTGTTTTATGTCATATGTGAGAGCCAAAGGCTTGACTATTAGGATTATGCATTCTTTTTGTATGTGGTCAAAGAAATTGGCCAATGTTTGTTAAGTTCCTTATATTGATGATGGTAAGTTTTTATGAATTCTATAAGTGATGTTTTAGGAATTATTCATAGTACATGAATGCTACATTATGTATGGTTGGAGTTGGTATAAGTGTGTTGATGTTCTAGGGTGGCAATTGGCTTGGAAAATAGCCTCTAAGTGTCCACACGGGTAGACACACGAACGTGTGTCTAGGTCGTGTGTGACACATGGCTAGCCCCATAGGTGTGTTAATAGTTCGTGTATCTCCTACACTAATTTGCAAGATTATGATTCGTCACATGAGCCAGTACACGGGTGTGTGTCTTGGCTTTGTGCTAATTAGGGATTGAGGACATCATAAACAGAGAGCTCCACGGGCATGTCTAGGCCATGTGAAGGACATGGGTTATAGACACGAGCGTGTGCTCACCATGTGAAATAAGTCAGTGTCGATCACGGGTGAAGAGCACGGGCATGTCTCAGGGGCACATGGGCGTGTCCTTTGGACAACACGAACGTGTGGGCCCTGTCTAGGCAAAAAATTTCAAAAAGAGTAAAAGTTTTTTATTAAACTCCGAAACCTTCCGAAGTAAGTTTAAGGCCTCGTAGACCCAATATATTTATGTTATGATTAAGAAGGAAAAGTTCAAACATGGAACAAAATTTTATAGCCGGATAATGCATGTCCAATTAAGGTTAAGTACAATAATGCCTCGTATCCTATCCCGGCGTCGGTCATGGGTATGGGGTGTTACACTATTATTATAATCAAACTCAATTAATGGCAAATATTGCTCCCACGTACCATCAAACTCAAGAATGCAACATCTGAACATATCCTCGAGTATCTGAATAATCCGATTTGATTGGCCATCCGTCTGAGGGTGAAAAGCTGTATTGAAATGCAATTTAGTACCTAGAGCCTCTTGCAATTTCTTCCAGGATCGTGAAGTAAACCCCGGATCTCTATCAGACACGATAGATAGTGGCACCCCGTGCAATCTTATGATATCAGAGATATATAGCTCAACTAATTTATTAAGTGAGTAATCAAATCGTATCGAAATAAAATGGGCTGATTACGTCAATCTGTCAACTATGACCCAACTTGCATCTTTCTTTCTCGGAGTCAAAGACAACCTAGAAACAAAATCCATCGTCACTCTATCCCATCTTCACTCGGGAATCATTATCTGTTGTAACATACCAAATGGCACTTGATGTTCAGCTTTAACTTGCTGATAGACTAAACATTTTGAGACAAACTTTGAAATATCTCGCCTCATACAAGACCACCAATAATGTTGCTTCAAATCATGGTACATCTTTGTACTATTCAGATGAATAGATAGTCAAATGTTATGTACTTCTTTCAAAATCGACTGAATCAACTCTGAATTCTTCGGAACACATAATCGATCTCAAAACCTCAAATAATCATCAACATCAACTCAAAATTCAGAATCAGGGTTCAAATCACACTGAGCTCGTTTCGCTAACATTTCATTATCAACTTTCTGAGCATCACATATTTGCTGTAAAAACAATGGTTTCACTTTCTATTAAGCCAAAATTGATATATCATCAGACAAGTCCAAATGAGCATTCATCGCACGTAATGCAAACAGTAATTTTCGACTCAATGCCTCAGCAACAACATTTACTTTACCCGGATGATAATCTATCACAAGTTCATAGTCTTTCAACAGTTCTAACCATCTCCTTTGTTGAAAATTCATGTCTTTCTGAGTAATCAAATATGTCAAACTTTTATGATCTGAAAACACATGAAATTTTTCACCGAAAAGATAGTGACGCCAAATCTTTAATGCAAACACAATCACAGCTAGCTCAAGATCGTGTGTCAGATAATTCTTTTCGTGTGATTTCAACTGTTTGAGGCATAAGCTATAACTTTGCCTTCCTGCATCAAAACACATCTCAGTCCGTTTAACGAAGCATCACTATAAATCACGGATTCTTTACCCGGTTCTGGTTGTACTAAAATTGGGGCTTTAGCCAAAAGGCTTTCAACTGATCAAAGCCTTTATGACATTTATCGAACCATTCAAATGTCACATCTTTCTGAAGCAATCTAGTCAAGAGAATAGCAATGATCAAAAAGCCTTTTATGAACCTTCGATAATAACTAGCAAGTACCGAAAACTACGAACTTCAGACACATTTTTCAGAGACTTCCATTCCAAAATAGCTGATATCTTGCTCGGATCAACCCGTATACTAGATAATGACACAATATAACCCAGAAAACAAACTTCACGAAACCAGAATTCACATTTACTAAACTTTGCATACAATTTCTTATCTGGCAAAGTTTGTAGGACAATTCTCAAATGTTCAGCATGCTCAGTTTCATCACGCGAATAAATCAAAATGTCGTCAATGAATACAACAACAAATCGATCTAAATACGATCTAAAAATTCTGTTAATCAAATCCATAAAAATAGCAGGAGCATTAGTTAGTCTGAAAGGCATAACTAAAAATTCATAATGCCCGCACCTCGTTCTAAAAGTAGTTTTCGAAATATCTGAATCTTTTCCTTGCAACTGATAATATCTCGATCTTAGATCAATCTTTGAAAATATGGTGGCTCCTTTTAGCTGATCAAACAAATCATCAATTCTGGGCAGTGGATATTTGTTCTTTATAGTCACTTTGTTCAACTGACGGTAATCAATACACATTCTCATCGTGCCATCTTTCTTTTTCACGAATAGGACGGGAGAACCCCAAGGTTGGAAACTCAGTCGTGCAAATCCTCTATCGATCAATTCTTGCAACTATGTCTTCAACTATTTTAATTCTGTTGGTGCCATTTTATATGGAGCTATAGAGATATGTGTCATTCCCGGTAATAAATCAATACCAAATTCGACTTAATAAATCAATACCAAATTCGACTTCATGTATCAGAGGAAATCCCAGTAATTCTTAAGAAAATACATCAGGGAATTCACAGATAATTGGCATTGATTCAACTTTCTTTTTAGTCACACTCGAATCAATCACATAAGCAAAATAATCTTCGTAACTCTTTTTCACATAACTCTGAGCTTCCATCAGTGATACCACAGCCGCTAACCCATTCAAATCATTTGATTCAATCTGAACTATTTCATCATTCTGTCATCTCAAATCAATGGTGTTTCTTTTGCAGTTCACAATAGCATCATGCAATGTTAACTAGTCCATACCTAAAATTATATCAAACTCATCAAAAGGTAATAGCATTAGATCAACCAGAAAACAAACATCTCGGAACATCAACGGACAGTTCTTGCATACTTTATCAACCAAGACACATTTACCTAAGGGGTTCGATACTCTAATAACAAATTCAGTAGACTCTACAGGCAAAGTCTTACTAGATACTAAGTTCATGCATACATACGAATGAGTAGACCCTGGATCTATCAATACAATCATTGAAGTATCATAAAGGGTAAATGTACCCATAATAACATCCGGAGACGAAGCTTCCTCACGAGCTTGAATGGCGTAAGCTCTAGCAGGTGTTCTAGCTTCAAATCTTGCAACTGTATCTTTCGTAGCTCTCTGGCTACCACTGACATTTCTTGTATTTCGAGAAGGTCTACCTCTTGTAACATCCTGAAATTAGGCCTAGTAGGATTGAGCCCAATGGGCCTTAGGCGTAGTAGCGTTTAAAATTTTTTGGAGAATAGGAGATCGGCCTAAGTGCAAGTTGGACCTTTAGATAAGTGATTTTGAAGGTTAGGGGCTTCTATGAAGTCCCGGATCAAATATTAGCTTTGGGAAAATTTTGGTTTTAGGAAAAAAAACCTTGGAGGTTGGCGGTAGGCCTTAAGAATAAAATGTGGAGGAAAATGACACAAGTGGTGTGTGTGTGTAGTGGCAAAGTGCCACAAGGAAGGAAGGAGGTCCAAGGTTCTAGTTGTAGCGTTTGCATTCCTTTTTGATTATTTTTATTAAATGAATTTAGACCTTGGCCATAGGGTTATATTTAATTGCGCATGGTTTGAGGCACAAGGAGCTAGTTGGTAAAGTGGCTAGCAGCGTGGATTATGTTATAAGGAGCCCGGGTTCAATCTCATGAGAAGCAAAGGAGTATTTATTTTATGAGTGGACGGTAAGAGTTTCAGCTTGAATTTAAACTCTATCGACGAAGGATCCCACATCGGAAAGATACAAGGAATGAAGGTGAAGAGCTAGCTATATAAAGAGCATGCCAGAGAAGGGTTAACATACCTTGGTGGGCGTTGAGCACAGGAGTGGTCGCAGATGCGGTTTAGCACCGAGTCCCATCGTGTGTAACCCTCTACTCTAGTTGTAAAGCGGCAAATGTCAAGTACCGTCCACGACAATAGTAGCCACACGAGCATGCGAAGCGCCGCGTGTGGGGCTTCAACGCAATAGTTGAGGCCATCGTGAGTATTCTCGTGGGTTGGGGTTGCTTCATGCTGCGATGGGTCAAGTGGGCCCAATGGGCCCAGAGGCCCAATTGGAATAAATTGTATGATGATATAGTATATAGTGAACTAGACTAGGTGGAACTTATATACGTGGATAGATTTGTGTTAGGTGGGCCACACGAGCGTCTTGGTAATGGGCCGAAATCGGGTTTAGGCCCAACAATCCGGTAAAAGATCGAAAATGGTAGTTGAGTCGCTCAAGCTTACATCGCACCTTTAGAAAGGCCATTCCAGTACAAAATTATGAAAATACCCTTGGTGGGTAAATTACGAAAATACCCTTGGTGGGTAAATTACGAAAATACCCTTGGTGGGTAGATTACTAAAATACCCTTGGTGGGTAGATTACTTAAAATACCCTTGGTGGGTAAATTACGAAAATACCCTTGGTGGGTAAATTACAAAATACCCTTGGTGGGTAAATTACGAAAATACCCTTGGTGGGTAAATTACGAAAATACCCTTGGTGGGTAAATTACTTAAAATACCCTTGGTGGATAAATTACGAAAATACCTTTGGTGGGTAAAATTACGGTTATACCCTTAGAGGTTGATTAGCATGATTATGTTGTTTTATGTCTATCCGATTATGATGGTAATTCATGTTATACTTATATTTGATATATGTCAGCATACATGACATAACGCATACACGTAATTATTATGTCATATTGCACGGGTATGATGAGAGGAGGGAAGATTGATATCGTGACTTCGGTCACCAAAGGATTTGGTATCACATTCGTGTCTTCGGACACCGTGAGGTTTGGCACCTCATAGCGACTCGTCCCCTCGTGGTTAATACCACCGTGGGTTGGCCCCACTATTGAGATATGGGATCGCCGCCATGATTTGGTATCACACGGGTTGGCCCCACAACTTGATGATTCGTGACTTCGGTCACCAAAGTGGTTTGGCACCACCAAAGATTTGGTATCACATTCGTGTCTTCTGACACCGTAGGTTTGGCACCTCATAGCGACTCGCCCTTGTGGTTAACACCACCGGGTTGGCCCCACTTTTGAGATATGGGATCGCCGCCATGATTTGGTATCACACGGGTTGGCCCCACGATGGATTATTCGTGACTTTGGTCACCAAAGATTTGGTATCACATTTATATCGTGACTTCTGGCCACTGGTTTGGCACCACCAAAGGGTTTGGTACCACACGGGTAGAAAAGGAGTTATGGATGGCTAGGTTGGGTGCATTATACATATATGTTGCTTTGTTATAATTTGTGTAAGTATGTGGTATTTACCCGGAGAGGGAATATGCATCTAGTCTTGGTGACTCACCTTCTCCCTTATCTTTTCAGTGATTCGTGAGTTTATGGATGAGGAGCCGATGAACTCGAGGAGGCCATGCAATAAAATTTGGTTTTACATGAATTTCCAATTGGGTACTTTATTTTAATTTGGTTTTCATATTTTATGGATTTGTAATAAGGCCTGCTTAATTATGTTTTGGATTATTTTTATGTTTTGAATATGTTTAAAATATGGCTTTTAAATTACTTGGTTAATTTAATAATTGAGCCCAAAGTTTTCTAAACTAAAACTCGCAATGGTTTTAAAAATCTTACCATCGGGTAACATGAATAGTTCAATAGTAAAATTACAAGTTAAATGTTTTCAATAGATTAAGTGATTTCTAAAATTCAAGTTTCTATACTCAATTGCAAACGGATTTTCCAAAATGATATTTCAATTTTCTTAAAAGATATAAATGTTTTCTATCCTATGATTTATGAACTAAGTTTTAAAGTTTTATGTAATTTCAAGTAAATTTCAATTTTAACTTATTTTCGACAAATAAAGAATTACAAAGAGTTTTTCACAAAATTTAATTGTTAATTCGATTCTTTCAAAAATTATTTTCCTTAGTGACATACCGTTCTATTGTATGCGTATTGACCGGTTTGGGGTGTTACAATTTAGTATCGAGCCTAGGTTTCAAAAACTCGGCTGTGGGTTATGGGGTTCAAAAAAGTTTGTTTGAAAATACATGTTGTTTGAAAGTATGGCACCTTGAGTCTCCTAGATCCAAACCGTAAGTTCCTTATTTTATGTTTGTTAAGACAATGTTATGACTGTATTTTTGGCATTTATTTTGTGTGTGCTGGTTTGGATATAGAAATTGTATGTATAATTATCGATTTGCTTTTGTGTTTAGTTATCTAGTTATGAGAAAGAAGTTTCAAGATTTGGTTTATTAGTGTTATTACATCAGAGTGCGCAGCGTGAGCGTAGTGTGGTAGGTTAGGACGTGTGACTGTTAGTTAGTTGGAAATTTCGAGGACGAAATTTCTTTAAGGAGGGTAGATTTGTAACATCCCAAATTAGGCCTAGTAGGATTGAGCCCAATGGGCCTTAGGCGTAGTAGCGTTTAAAATTTTTGGAGAATAGGAGATCGGCCTAAGTGCAAGTTGGACCTTTTAGATAAGTGATTTTGAAGGTTAGGGGCTTCTATGAAGTCCCGGATCAAATATTAGCTTTGGGAAAATTTTGGTTTTAGGAAAAAAAACCTTGGAGGTTGGCGGGTAGGCCTTAAGAATAAAATGTGGAGGAAAATGACACAAGTGGTGTGTGTGGTGTAGTGGCAAAGTGACGCCACAAGGAAGGAAGGAGGTCCAAGGTTCTAGTTGTAGCTTTGCATTCCTTTTTGATTATTTTATTAAATGAATTTAGACCTTGGCCATAGGGTTATATTTAATTGCATGGTTTGAGGCACAAGGAGCTAGTTGGTAAAGTGGCTAGCAGCGGGATTATGTTATAAGGGAGCACGGTTCAATCTCATGAGAAGCAAGGAGTATTTATTTTATGAGTGGACGGTAAGAGTTTCAGCTTGAATTTAAACTCTCTTGTGAAGGATCCCACATCGGAAAGATACAAGGAATGAAGGTGAAGAGCTAGCTATATAAAGAGCATGCCAGAGAAGGGTTAACATACCTTGGTGGGCGTAAGCACGAGGAGTGGTCGCAGTGCGGTTTAGCACCGAGTCCCATCGTGTGTAACCTCTCTACTCTAGTTGTAAAGCCAAAATGTCGAAGTCTTGGATCACGACAATAGTAGCCACACGAGCATGCGAAGACGTGGGGGCTTCAACGCAATAGTTGAGGCCATCAAGAGTATTCTCGTGGGTTGGGGTTGCTTGGGTCACATGGGTCGAAGTGGGCCTAATGGGCCCGTGAGGCCCAATTGGAATAAATTGTATGATGATATAGTATATAGTGAACTAGACTAGGTGGAACTTATATACGTGGATAGATTTGTGTTAGGTGGGCCACACGAAGCGCTTGGTATGAATGGGCCAAATCGGGTTTAGGCCCAACAACTCAGAAAGATCGAAAATGGTAGTTGAGTCGCTCAAGGCTACAATCGCACCTTTAGAAAGGCCATTCGGTACAAAATTATGAAAATACCCTTGGTGGGTAAATTACGAAAATACCCTTGGCCAGAAATTACTTAAAATACCCTTGGTGGGTAGATTACTTAAAATACCCTTGGTGGGTAGATTACTTAAAATACCCTTGGTGGGTAAATTACTAAAATACCCTTGGTGGGTAAATTACAAAATACCCTTGGTGGGTAAATTATTAAAATACCCTTGGTGGGTAAATTACTGAAAATACCCTTGGTGGGTAAATTACGAAAATACCCTTGGTGGATAAATTACGAAAATACCCTTGGTGGGTAAATTTACTGTTATACCCTTAGAGGTTGATTAGCATGATTATGTTGTTTTATGTCTATCCGATTATGATGGTAATTCATGTTATACTTATATTTGATATATGTCTAGATACATGACATAACGTATACACGAATTATTATGTCATATTGCACGGTATGATGAGAGGAGGGAAGATTGATATCGTGACTTGGTCACCAAAGGATTTGGTATCACATTCGTGTCTTCTGACACCGTAGGTTTGGCACCTCATAGCGACTCGTCCCCGTGGTTAATACCACCGTGGGTTGGCCCCACTATTGAGATATGGGATCGCCGCCATGATTTGGTATCACACGGGTTGGCCCCACAACTTGATGATTCGTGATTTCGGTCACCAAAGGGTTTGGCACCACCAAAGGATTTGGTATCACATTCGTGTCTTGGACACCGTGAGGTTTGGCACCTCATAGCGACTTCGTCCTTGTGGTTAACACCACCGTGGGTTGGCCCCACTTTTGAGATATGGGATCGCCGCCATGATTTGGTATCACACGTGGGTTGGCCCACAGATGGATTATTCGTGACTTTGGTCACCAAAGTGATTTGGTATCACATTTATATCGTGACTTCGGTCACCGTTGGTTTGGCACCACCAAAGGTTTGGTACCACACGGGTAGAAAAGGAGTTATGGATGGCTAGGTTGGGTGCATTATACATATATGTTGCTTTGTTATAATTTGTGTAAGTATGTGGTATTTACCCGGAGAGGAATATGCATCGAGTCTTGGTGACTCACCTTCTCCTTATCTTTTCGTGTGATTCGTGAGTTTGCGGATGAGGAGCCGGATGAACTCGAGGAGGCCATGCAATAAAATTTGGTTTTACATGAATTTCCAATTGGGTACTTTATTTTAATTTGGTTTTCATATTTTTATGGATTTGTAATAAGGCTGTTTTAATTATGTTTTGGATTATTTTTATGTTTTGAATATGTTTAAAATATGGCTTTTAAATTACTTGGTTAATTTAATAATTGAGCCCAAAGTTTTCTAAACTAAAACTCGCAATGGTTTTAAAAATCTTACCATCGGGTAACATGAATAGTTCAATAGTAAAATTACAAGTTAAATGTTTTCAATAGATTAAGTGATTTCTAAAATTCAAGTTTCTATACTCAATTGCAAACGGATTTTCCAAAATGATATTTCAATTTTCTTAAAAAGATATAAATGTTTTCTATCCTATGATTTATGAACTAAGTTTTAAAGTTTTATGTAATTTCAAGTAAATTTCAATTTTAACTTATTTTCTACAAATAAAGAATTACAAAGAGTTTTTCACAAAATTTAATTGTTAATTCGATTCTTTCAAAAATTATTTTCCTTAGTGACATACCAGTTTCTTGGTAGTATGTATTGACCGGGTTTGGGGTGTTACACCTCTAGCTGAAACATTATCTAACCTCAGATTCTGTACTATCTCTTGTTTAACTGATTCTAGACAATCCTGGATAAAATGATCTAATGATCCACATTTAAAACAGGCTCAGTCATTCAACCTACTACTACCCGGATGTCTTTTACCACAATGCTTACATTTAGGTCGCTTACATCTAACATTTCCCACACTAGCCATCAAAGTTACTGGAGCTTTGGAGTTCAACTATGATCTAACAAGATCTCTGTTTTAATGTCCCATATGAACCTTTTAACAACTATACTCATCTCTAAATTTTTTAATGCAGACTAAATTGATTTACTCGAAAATCTCTTTCTCACATATCTGGCTTCAGACTTAGGTTTTCTTTTATCTTTCCCGAGTGCTTCAGCTTTACACGCTCAATCAAGAAGCACAACAAATTCTTTTATTTCCAGAATTCCAACTAGCAAACGAATATCTTCATTCAAGCCATCTTCAAATCATTTACACATTATTGCTTCAGTTGAAACACATTCTCGAGCGTATTGGCTTAATCTCACGAACTCTCGCTCATATTCAGTGACGGACATACGACCCTGTTTCAATTCCAAAAACTCTTTCCGTTTTTGATCTATAAATTTCTGGCTGATATTTTTCTTTCAAAATTCATACTGAAAGAAATCCCATGTAACCTATTCTTTTGGTAAAATAGAAATCAAAGTTTTCCAACACTGATAAGCTGCATCACATAATAGGGAAACGATGCATTTTATACATTCTTCAGGAGTCAAGGATATTTCATCGAACACTCAGATTGTATTCTCGAGCCAAAACTTAGCTCTCTCAACATCATCATCACTAATGTCCCTGAACTCTTCAGCCCCATATTTGCAGATTTTATCAACCAAAGGTCTATTCATTAGACTTAGATTCATAACCGGAGGCCCAACAGAAGTCTGAGGAGGATTAGATGGGGGCGGAGGTTGTGAAATAGTTGGATTTGTTCTTATGTATTGAGTGAACCACTCATTCATCATTTGGAAGAAGGCTTGTTTAGCCTCTCCTTCCTGACCACTAGTAGCCAGTCTCGAATCAGATGGCACTGCCCCTTGAGTGGGAGCATGCTTATTACATTCAACATCATCATCTACAGCTCTTTCGGGATCTATTTACTATACAAAAACACATTTTAAACATCAAGATTCATCATACTATCGCAATTCGTATATATAACATGTATAGCTAGATTCACACGCTACGTTAGTCCTAGAATTGACTAACTCGTAGCTCTGATACTAATAAAATGTAACACCCCTAACCCGTAATCATCGCCGATCCAGGGTTAAAGGCATTACTTGACAAATTGGATATTTTTCGAACATTTCACACCATAATTAAATCATTCAAATCAAAGTGTCCCTTAAACAGGTCTATGAGCCTTAATCATACATTAGAAAGGGGTCGAGACTAAACCGAACACATACGAAAATTTTTGAAATTTAAACATTTGTCAAAGTTACAGAGGTCACACGCCCGTGTGGGTAGGCCGTGTGCCTCACACGGTTTCAGACATGCCTGTGTGTTTAAGCCGTGGCAAAATAGGGCATACATACTGACTTATCCACACGGCCTAAGACACGCCCGTGTGCCTCACCCGTGTTCGACACTAACTTGTACCACACGGCCAATCACACACCAGTGTGTCCATCATATGGACGAAACTGACTTGTTTTAAAATGCAACCATGAAGAACACGGTCGAGCCACACGCCCGTGTGCTCAACCATGTGGGCAATTATAGGCCATTTTCAAGGCCAATTTTCCATCCACACTTTGGGTTATACCTACAAGTACTAATAAGCATCATTCCATGCATCATTATCAACCAAAACATACCAAAATGATCATCTTTTCTAACTATTCAAAAGCATATCAACCACACCAACTTATGTGCCATTTAGCTCAATCTAATCACAAGCATCTCTAAGCATAATCCATCCACAAACTTACCAATTCATTCTAACATCTTTTCATCTATAATATACCAACTTTGCATTATAATACTTATCATAAATTTTGGCCATCTCATTAGGCCAACCATTAGCCATAAAGCCATACCAAATTATGCAACATATAGCATGAAATACTCATTCATATCATATTCATTATCAAGCCATATCACATGGCTATTTTTACACCTTTCAAAACATAACTAAAATTCTCTAGACTCTACATTCCATACTTTAATATATACACTTTCAAAAGATACCAAAATATGATTTGATAGTGTGGTGGCGACCCTCGATGATCCCCGAGCCTTCCGTAGCTTTAAAAAATCTATAAAACAATGCAAACACACACAAAGTAAGCTTTCAAAAGCTTAGTAAGCCATATATAGATAAAATTAACATACAACATTCATAATCATAATAAATACAAGATCATTAATATATCTCAATTGCAAATTTCATAATTCATCTTTGGCTCATATGTTTAGCCATTGCTTACCAACAATTCATACCTCAAAGTATCAATTTCATCATAGCTCATTCATACATATATCACAATTAGTCTCAACAAGACTATGCACATATCTCACTAGAGCAAATTCACATATACTTACCTTTTATGCTCAAACTTAGTATTCATTTCCAACGTACCTGAATCAATTTTACATTTCACATAATCTTTCATTTCTCGAAATTTCCCGTTGAACCATTCAAAATCAAATAGGATACTCGAAATACTCAAAATAATCATACAATGCCAACGTCCCAGATGTGGTCTTACATGTAGTCCAATATCGATGCCACTGTCCCAGACAGGGTCTTACACAAAATCATATACGATGCCAATGCCCCAAACATGGTCTTACACGTAAATCTCAAATCGATGCCAATGTCCTAGATGTGATCTTACACGAGATCACATATCGAAAACCTATGTCATGACATACATATCCTAACTATTCCTCAGGTTCGTACGGGGCTTTTTGAACATTTACATACTATCGATACTTTCTTGAATTTAACATGTACATCCTCTATAGTCATTCATCACAATTCACTTTCATAAGATCATAAATAAATCAACTCAAATACATTTATTTGTACATAAACTTACCTCATATTCAAGATAAACAAACGGATTCGACTACTCGATCACTTTTGACTTCCCTTGTTTAAATTCATTTTCTTTGGTTCTTGATCTTGAATCAAGACTTGTAATGGCCGAACCCTATTTTTCTTCTTTTCTTTCTTTTTTTTCTTTCAAATTTGGCAATGGTGATGAAAAGATGAACACTTTATGTTTTGTTTTATTTTTACTTACTAATTTAGCTAATTACTAAACTAGCCTTTTTATTTTCATTTGAATTCCACTATCTTAAGGCATTTTTGTCCATCAAATATTCATATGGTTTAATAACAACATAAGGACTCCATATAATAAAAGCCATAGCAAATAGATACTTTTACATATGGCATACTAGTTTTACATTTAATGCAATTAGATCCTTATGTCAAATTAAACATACAATCAGATAATATAACTCACGAAACTTTCACACATGCTTAATCACATATTGCAAGCACAGAAAATAATATTAAAATATTTTTTAGACTTGGATTCGTGGTCTCAAAACCACTATTTTGACTAGGGTCTAAATCAGACTATTACACTACCATGCTCTTCTCTCAAAATCGACTATCTCAAATCGAGGTCGTTTGGTACACAAACCCATCCTCAGAAACATAGAACCTCATCCTTATTCAATACAAAATCATATGTACCCGTACTCCCTACCTTATGGAAACGTAGAACAAGAGAATCATCTCTCAACTTTTTATTCCGAATCTAATCAATACAAGTCAGCTTAACTTGCAACTCGGCTAACAAATTCCCATCATCAAGCAAGCTGAGATGAGTGAACATCACCCTCAAATCAAACATTGCTCTATGACTGTGAGCATCGACCACCACATTGGCCTTACTGGGATGATACTCTATTGTGCAATCATACTCCTTAAACAGCTCAATCCATCTAAGCTGCCTATGATTCAACTCTTTTTGAGTAAAGAGGTACTTGAGGCTCTTATGATCGGTGTAGATGATACACCTCTCACCATACAGATAATGCCTTTAGATCTTTAATGTAAACACCACGGTAGCCAACTCGAGATCATGCGTCGGATAATTCCCCTCGTGTGACTTAGGCTATCAAGACGCATAAGCCACAACTTTACCATCTTGCATCAGTACACATCCCAAACTGACGTGTCACGTATCACTATACACTACAAATTCCTTACCAGATTCAGGCTGTATCAGAACATGAGCCTGAGTCTGAACAGGCTTGAGCTTCTCGAAGCTCAATTGTTGTGCATCGGTCTAAAAAAAGGAACATTCTTACATAGAAGCTTAATTAGAGGAGCTGCAATCAGTAAGAACCCCTCAACAAATCTCCAAAAATAACCTGCAAGACCTAAAAAACTACGAATCTTAGAAATGTCCTTAGCATGTTTCCAATAAACCACAATTTCAATTTTCTAGGATTAACTAGGATCCCTCAACAGAAACCACGTGCCCCAGAAATCTTACTTATTGTAACCAGAATTCACATTTGCTCAACTTAGCATAGAGTTATTTCTCTCGAAGTATCTGAAGTACTATTCTAAGATTCTTATCATGCTCATCCTCAATCTTAGAGTACACTAGTATATCATCGATAAAGACAACAACAAACTGATCCAGATACGGCTTAAAAACCCGGTTCATCGGATCCATGAATGCAACCATAGCATTCGTCTAACCAAAGGGCATAACTAGGAACTCGTAATGTCTATAATGAGTCTTAAAAGTCGTCTTATGAATATCAGCTTCTTTAACCCTAAGTTGATGTTACCTAGAACGAAGATCTATTTTCAAAAAAACTATAGCCCCACAAAACTGATCAAACAAGTCGTTGATCCTCGGAAGTGGGTACTTATTTTTCAGAGTTAGCTTATTCAAATGTTGGTAGCCGATGTACATCCTCATAGTACCATCATTTTTATTTATAAACAAAATTGGTTCCCCACGGGAACACACTAGGACATATGAAACCACGACCCAGAAGCTCTTGAAGTTGAGCCTTAAACTCTACAAGCTCCTTTGGTGCTATATGGTATGGAGCGATGGACACCTGAGCTATACCCGATAAAAGCTCAATGTCAAACTCAACTTCTCAATTTGGAGGTAAACCCGGTAACTCTTTGGGAAAACATTCAAAAATTCCCACACTTTTAGATATCTTTAACATAAGAGTCCCTAGAAACTGAAACACCCGCGTAGGCTAAAAATGCCTTACACCCTTTACGAACCAATTTTTTGGCCACTAGAGTGGAGATCACAGTAGGCAGGTAATCTCGACGCTAGCCAATCACAAACACTTCCTTATCATCCTTAGTTCTCAAAATGACCCTCTTAGTCACGTTGTACAAACTAACTCAGTGCTCTACCAACCAATCCATACCCAAATTAAGTCAAACTCCCAAACGGTAGCTCCATCAGATTCATCAAAACACCACTCCTTGTACTTCCAACGATACAATCCTATGTAGTCTACTTACCCGAACAAGTTGTCCCAACACAATCAATACAAAAATCTCACCAGAGGTACACTTAACAGTAATCCCCAAGTTTTCGAAAACAAAACTAGCTACATAGGATTGTGTAGAACCTATGTCTATCAAAGTAGTATATGGGGCATAAAAAATAAAAAATATACCCATGATCAAATCATGAGCGTCTCTGTCCTCTCGGGGTGGAGCAGTATAAACCAGTGCAGGTTGCCTCCCTTCAGTCTAATTAGCACCTTTACCCGGTGCTCTCTGTCCTCTACCTATGCCATTACCACCCCTAGCCGAACCATAGCCCCTAGGTGGCTACTATACTACCCTCTGAGGCTAAGCAAAACCTAATATCGTAGCTTGCATCTAATCAACACGATGTGGACAATCTCTACTCCGATGCTCCAATTACCCACATCACAGACAACCCCCTAATCTCCTCCAACACTCACCCGGATGGTGCCTACCACAACAACTGTATGGCTGGACTCTAGTAGGAGCAACTGGAACTCCCACTCTAGTAGGCCCATCAGGTTTGGCCCATTTTTTAGGCCTCTGAGTAGAACAAAAGGGCTCTGTGTAACCCCTATAAACCTTATCTTCCGCTAGAATAGGGTTATGAAGCATTATTGGAATTTACGAAATAAATACGAAAATTTTATAACATTTAATAAAATATCATAAACCAATTATAAAATACTAATATTGTCCCTTGTATAAGCCCTCGAGACCCAATATACACCTTAGAAGTGAATCGGGAATAAACTAGATACTTAGGAATTTTTCACAAAATCTTAAAAATTTTCTTAGAAGTAGGGGATACATGCCCGTGTGGCTGGCTGTGTGGGCATTTGATGTGAGGCACATGGCTGTGTCCCAGCCCATGTCCATGCCCGTGTCCATACCCGTGTAACTCTTTGACTTAAGTCACATGGCCAAGCCATACGCTTGTGTGCTAGGCCATGTAAAAGGTGCAGAGGTCACATGGCCAAGCCACACGCTCGTGTGCTAGGCCTTGTGCAAAAGCTTGAGCATTCTATTCCTAAATTTTAAGATGCAGAGGACACATGGCCAGTCCACAATCCCATGTTCCAGGTTCTGTGTCACATATGGCTGAGACACATGCCCGTGTGGATGAAAATGGCCTCTTTTCTCACCCATTCTTGACTTCAACCGAAATAATTCAAATTGCATATTTATAGGCCACAAGAAGATCTTCAAAACAACCAATTCTTCACTTTAATATGGTTGTATTATCACATATATTTAAAAATTCTATACTATAACATAAATTAATTTTCACATGTAACTACCTACATTAACATGTTTTACCAATTCGTTCACTACTATGCTTAGGAATTATTCATCCATTAACCACACTAAAACTTATACCAAACATAAGAAAACTATATATATATATATATTAGTTGACTTGAAACATAAACAAAATATAATTCTTTATATTTACACAACCATTTCAATCCCTATACATGCCATATAAACCATAGTATGTATAGCAAAATCTACCAGAGCAAGTTCGGCAATGTGATCCGAAGTGTTGCTCTAACCTCTCGATTTCTCAAAAATCTAAAAAGAACATTAAACAACACAAGTAAGCTTAATGAAGCTTAGTAAGTTTGATGGTTTTTAAACATAAATCTTACCGAACATACTATTACAATTCATTTAAGTAAGTCATTCAATATACTATTCCGGGAAAACACAACTTCAATCGATGAATTCACTTATTTCAGATCGATATCAAACTAACTTTAAATCTTCAGACATTAATTCTATATACCACTTACCAACCTTGTCAAATCAGAGAACGTCTTACGGATATGAGTACATCGTATGCAAAAGCCTGAAGGCTACACAGAAGCACACAAGTACTAACAGAAACCTATAACGGTTGAACAAAAGCTCATAAGAGTTGAACTGGAACCTATAAGGGTTAAACTGAAGCTCAAAAGAGCTAAATGGAAACCCAATAGGGTTAAACTGAAACTCATAGAGTCAGCTGAAGCTTATGAGAACTAAACGGAAAGTAAACACGAGAGTTTGTAAGAAATGTTGAACCTCTGTTTACTTGGGTAATTTGTCGTCAATTCCTCCTTTGCACTGAACGACTATACTTAATCCCGCATTCCATTTGTTTCGAACATTCAATTCAATTTCATAATTTTAACAATAATTTTATTTTCAACAATTGATATGAATAAATACATAACACCATTCATCAATTTAACATATAACATTAAAGTTTAATCATACGAACTTACTTGGGTTAAATTGTAAATTTGTAGTAGTTTAGGGACTATTATGATAATTTCCTTTTTTCACTATTATATACGGGCTCTTGATCTAAAATGTAAAGTTATTCATTCATTAGAATAAATTTCAATTTCAATTGACTTCACAATTAGTACCCCTCAAATTTTGAAATTACATAATTACCCTAACTTTTACAGTTTTTTGCAATTTAATGCCTCACGAATTATCCTATCAAATGAGCTAAATTTTCTCAATTGACAACTTATCTAATTATTCTAAACTACCATACAAACTTTGATTAATAGAATTTTAGTGTCAAACCCTAATATTTAATCTTTTAACAATTTGGTCATAAAATCAATTTCTATTGAAATTACTTGATAAAATCATCATATAATAAAATTAAAGCTCTAAATCCATGTTATTTCATCATAAACAACCAGCACTCATTAATGGTAACTTTCAAAATTACCCATAAAATCAAAAATTAATGAATTAGATAGTTGGACCTAATTGTAAAAGTTTTAAAAACACAAAAAAATTTAAGAAAAGAGCAAGAATTGAACTCACATGATGTAAAAATATGAAAAACCAGCTTTTGGGGACTCTTCTATGGTGTTTTTGGCTAAGAATTATGAAAAAATTCTCTAGAATTCTCTTTTAATTTCAATTTGTAAGTTAATTTTTTACTAATTTTCCAATTTTACCCTTATTTCACCTAAATCAATGATTCTTGTCTACTTATGCTGCCCAAGCCATCCTCTTTGGGATAATTTTCTCTTTAAGTCCTCCCTTATTTATCAGTTGAGCTATTTAATGATTATTTCTTTAATTAACAAGTTTTGCACCTTTTTCAATCTGGTCTTTTTTAATTAATTAACTATCAAAATGTTAAAATTTTCTAACGAAACTCTATTACTAACTCAATGATACTCCATAAATAATTATAAAAATATTTACGACTCGGTTTATGAAATTGAGGTCTCGATACCTCGTTTTCAAAACTAATTAACTTAATACTTTCTTCTAAAACACAAATCACTATTTCAAAAGTCTTCCTAAATCATATTTAACTCATAAATATTCAATAACAAAAATTTTGAACTCACTCGTAATATTTAGTGGTCTCAAACCACTTTTTTTTTTTTTAACACCACTGAAAATTGGGCTGTTACACTCTGAATCCCTCTTATTCTTGCCTCTTTCTCGGTCTCTGTTCTAGCACTCCACGCGCTTAACCTATTCGGCGATCTTTGCCTTATCAAGTGGAACTGTGAACTCTGTCTCCCTTGTGGCCTATCAATACCCTAAGATTTTCCCTCAAGTCGTCCTCAAAGCGAGCACGCTTCTCATATTCAAATACCACCATGCCTCGAGCGTAACGGTTCAGTCATAGAAATTCAGCCTCATACTCGGCCACAATTCTATCATCTTGCGTGAGATACATGAACTCATGCCTACGAGCATCAACATAGCTCGTCCCCATGTACTTTCCTTGGAAGGTAGTCTTGAAGTAGTCCCAATTAAGAGGATCTGGTTGAGCACCCTTCTAAATCGATAACCACATTGATATGCCTCATCGCGAAGCAGAGAAATTGCACCCTTCAGTTTCTGCTCAAGGGTGCAGTTGATGTTGTTCATTATCATCTCGGTGGCCTTCAACAATACTCTACCATGGTAGGGGCGACTCTAGTGACTCCCTAAACAACTCAGGTCCATTGGACTGGAGTCATTCAGTTACTGACCCACGGGCCCCAGATCTAGAATGGGTCCAACGACCCTCTCCAACACTCTTAAAATGACTTGGGATAGTGTGTCACCCCTAGTCGATCGGCTTTGAGAGCAGGTCTCAGCAGAAGGTGTAGGCGGAGTCTAACTCGTATCTAGATTCGACATACTACCGAGAGAGAAGATGCACCTTGAATCCTGCTATGGAGCCTGCATTGCCCACGAATACCCCAACCACGTGTTCCACATGCACTCACCATGGTTTGAATTTTATCTACATTATAAAATTTTATGCATTAGTTTTAGTGTTTATTAGCAGATGTTTTGTACTTCAGATATCAAAAGTTCAGAAGTATTTCAAAAGTTTTAGTCTCTAACTAACTCAGTATAGTTTCAAAGAGTTCTAACTATAATATTCTCTAAGTCCAAAAGTACTTACAAAATCGACGCTAGAGCCTCTGTGTACTACATACATACTCAAAAGAACAAATTTTTTATTTGAAAACTAGTCCCTTTTTTTTTTTAAATCACAATTTTGGAACCCAAAATTCACAGCTCAAGTTTTGCAACCTGGCTCTGATATCACTAAATGTAACACCCCAAACCAGGCCTAGATATTATGTCTAAATCTGGGAGTGTAACGATGAATGGTTTTAAATCACATCCTTTAAGTTAAAATGCATCATTTTATTAGTTACCAAATAGCGTCTACATTTTAAGAAAAACTTATTTTTCTGATCTTATTTGAAACCGTTATAAGTTATCCTTTAAAGTTAACAATAATTCGCAGCGGAAGTTTGAAAGTTTATTTTAGTCAAAACCACGCTCGTGTTTTAGAAATAACATTTATTTGTGTAAAACCGAGATTTTTTCAAACATCATAGTTTAGAAATCATAAATGCATCCAAACCCAAAAATCTAAAACAAACAATCCAAAAGTCCAAAGAGTCCAAAAATTACTAAACTTTCACGAAAACTAGTAATTTAAGTAAAAGCTGTTAAGTAAAATAAAAATAGTTTTCCAACAAGTGGACACCGTTGAGCCTCCATTGCACCGACTTGCCTATGCCTGAGGATTACCTGAACAAAATAGACAAATAGACGTGAGTTTTCGTAAACTCAGTGTGTTACCCAATAGAGATAGACATGCAAATGCACAGAGATAGGCAGTCAGATATAGATACGGATACCAGTCCTTAACTGAATCAGTCAGAATCGGATAATCAAAATAGATATATAGAATCCTACCCCCATCATCTACACACCATCTTAGACCATCACATCACACCATGTGGGGTATAAAACACCCACGCATCCCTACACACCATAAAGTGTCTATTCGACACATAACATAATATAATGCAGCCAAGCTGCCAGAAAATAGGCGGAAAGGTCACTGTATAGAACATTTCCTTTACATATAGGAATCCCACCCCATATACAAATACATATATCAAATAATAGATATACATAAATAATATGACTTGCATGCTTATGTATAGATATCATACATGCGTATACAAAACAATCAAAGATACATATATGTTTTCCTACTCAGATTAGTCTATCAGAATAATTGATCACTAACATGAGGGTTTGGTTAGCCCTTACCAACCCTACAGAAGGCATGTATTAGATTGGAATGACTCATGCGACCTTAGGAAAACTTTTAGAATTTTGAGCCCACACGTTAGTATGGCCCACATGTCCAAATTAAACTTGCCCGTGTGGTCCACACGGCCTGGCCCAAGATCCACGCGCTCATGTGGCATGCCCATATGGCCCACACACCCGATTCATCCTAGCCCATATGGCCCACACGCCCACACTCTTGTCGTTACATGACTGTGTCTCATACACGGCTAGCTACATCGCCGGGCACACGCCCGTGTGGCGTCTATAGGTCCAATTTTTACCTTTCACCGTACCTTATTTTCTCATGTTTTTGTTACACGCCTAGTTTATTTTCAAAGCAATTGCAATCTCGAGACCACCAGAACCTTAGAAAAAATGATGCTCTTCAACACCTAACTCGTTGGAGGATTAAATGCTTCTTGAGATGCCCCTAATGTAGGTAATTAAAACATACTTTTCATAATAGAAATTTACGAAATAAACAACGAGATTAACATAATAAAACACTACCTACGGAATACCCAACAATAGATCAATTTCCCCTTCCACAATTTGTTTGAATAGTGGAAGAATAAATAACCCCAACTAAAAGAAAAATAAAGGGGGCAGAAAATAGATGGAGAAGAAGAAAAGAAAGAAAATTTGAGAGTTTGGAAAAACCTCAAAATTGAACTAAAATTTCGGTAGGAGAGAGAAAAAAATAAAAACAATAATCAAATAATTTGATTAACATCCTACTAAATCTAAACCCTCATTATCCCACTAACTAACCCACTAAACTTTTTGACAAGTTAATGGGGAAAACTGCATATTAACACTTAAAAAATTAATATTGTTAACAAATTGGGGTAATGTGTATGACATATTTCAAATTCAAGTACTAGTTAGGTACAAAAATTATTCAAGTATCAACTAGATTCTTTTGGATATGTTTAGGGGCAAACTACATATTAACCCTTATTATAATTTATGTAAAGTAATATTCATTATTTAAATTGTTAAACATAATTAAAATATTTTCAAATGAATATTTTTTCATAGAACTCAAAAAAAAAAAAGAAATCTTAATCAAATTGTGTACCACATTTAATATACAATATAATTTTACTCCATATAGTTAATGTATATATTATTAAAAATAGTAACTAGTAAACATACTAAAAATACATCAATTAAATAACAATACTAAAAATACATCTAGACCTATTCATGGGACGAGTTATTCGCATAGGCATGTTCAAAATTTGGGAGGGTTTGATCAAAAAAATTAGGCTCGAAAAATGGGCTTAGGTAAAAAAAATTAAGCTCGTTTAAAATATAGGCTAGCCTTGAGCTTGAACCTTCAAGGATGGATGGAGACTACCTCCTTAGCTACATAGCCTATTACTACAGTGGAGTGTTTCTAATTTTCTTTTCTATATTACACACTCTTACTTGGACTCACCTTTCTAGTCAACATCATGATGGAGCAAACAAAGTGATGTTGACTTAGTTTGCAATTCTAAGCATTATAGTATTTGATGACATTTTTTTAAAATCATATTGTCACTTTATTCATTGTTGAATGTTGCCTTTGTATTGAGTTTATCTTTAAGAATCTCTAAGTTTATTAAAAGAAACTTACTACAAATCAATTGTAATTAGAATTAGGACATCCTAATTTTACTGATCAATTTATAAGTAAACTATCCTAAGCTAAAATCACCTAATCCACTGTCATAATTTTCTTGGGATGTCGAAGAATTAAACTCCTCATTGAACATCATAGGAAAAATATACTCATCATAGTAACAATTCTTTGGCATTTATTTGTGATGACAAAATGGATGTCAAAAATCGAATGAACAATTATCCGAATGCAACCTATATGCACAATACACCCCCAAACCTAATGGATGCATTGTCCTCAATGCTTGAATAGACAAAAATTAGGAATGTACGAACATATATATGGATAGAAAATGATAAGACAAAAATGATGAATGCATGCTAAAATGAACTGAAAAACAAATAACATAAAATTGAATGAAGCTTGGAGTGAAATTATTGTTACATTAATTTGAATGAGTGGATTTTTATGTAGCATACTTGTAGAGCTATTTTTTTTTCAACATGTTGATTGGCACCTTGTCTTCCTCATCATCCAATTTTATGAGATCATTAATTAGCTTATTGATTTCACGATCCTGCTATGCCATTTGCGTAGTCGATTGAGGTGGGGCATGTGCAGTAGCATCCGCAGGTGGTGCAGAAGTTGGGTTAGTGTCTTCTCTGTCATGGTCAGTCTTAATAATTATAGATTCAGTCTTCTCCTCATCTCCCTCTAGTCCCTTTATCATCTTCTCCTTACTGGTAGGGTGTGTGGGATAGGTCCAGTCTCATCAACCTCTGCATCAGAAAGTAATTCCATAGGGAAGTTTGAGAATGCAGGTATAAGCCTACTAAAATTCTTCTAAAGGGATTTCTTGATAGCAGTTCCTATTCCTCACATAACCCCAAAATAGAGCCATTTTTTCATGTGCCCTACCCAAATTAGTTGCAATTCGTGGTTGCTTCTTCTCAAACAAACATAACTACTTCTGCAATCTCTCAAGAGAAATGAGCACTTGTTGGTCAAAGATAGAAGGAGAAGTGGAAGGGGTTACTAGGGCATAATTGGGGCGGTGGATGTAGAGGTAGAACCGGAGGTGGATGTCGTGTCAATTCCTCCCCTAAAAACCTCACAAAAATTTACATCATAATTGACCTTTTATTTGGAATCATATCTTCATTTGCTTGAATTGGGACTTTCACATGTTGGAAAAGGGTAGTAATAAGGGTAGGGAAATTAAGGCTACCAGCATTCTTCTGGTCACACCTATGGACCTCTTTAAAAATGATTTTCCCATGTTGATATTCCTCTTTGCTATTAAAGAATGGCGGAGCAACATTTGTTCCTTTGAAATTGTAGAGTTATGAGTAGAAGGACTCAGACAGGTTTTTAGGAACTGGTACCAAACTCGACAATGGGGTTTCAATGAAACTTGTTCTACAATGTAGCAATCTTGTCTAGACATTGTCCCTTGGTTCCTTCCACGCACAAATCCTTAAGAACTTGATTCAAGCCCTCCATCGTGATTATTGTGGCAAACTGAGAATGCTCATCTTGACCATCAGGTAAGCCATACTGAGCATTGATAGAGTACTCATCAAATAGCACTGAAACACCTCTCACATATATAAAAGCATTGTAATAGCCTGTTTTTCAGTGGTGTTAGAAATAATAGTTTTAAGGCCACCAAATCTGATGAGCAAGTTCGTAAACATTATTATTTAAAATTTACAAGTCAAATATGTTTTTTTAAAAGGTTTTTTATTGATAATTTATGTTTTATAAACGGTTTATAAGTTCAAGTGGTAAGACCTTAAAGTCAAGTGGTTTTACAAAATAAGGTATTAGGACCTCATTTCTATAAACTGAGCCGTAGATATTTTTATAAATATTTACAGAGTGTCATTAAAGTGATATTAAAGTTTTATTGAAAAATTTTAACGTTTCGATAGTTAATTAAGCGAAAATTACTAAATCATAAAAGTTGAAAAAAGTCAATTGCCATTAGTTTAAAGGTGTTAATTGAACAATGAATATAAATGGATGGTTTAATATGGAAAATTAACCACAATTGGTGATAGTGGGTGGAAATATGGTTGTTTATTAAGTTATTATTTGAATTATTTTATTAATTAAAGTTTAAAATATTAAAATAATAAAAGAAAAGTAAAAGAAAAAGAAATGTATCATCTTACCTAGTTAGTCATCGAAATGAGAATAAAGAAACTCCATTTGAGAAACTTATGGTTCCTTGCATGTAAGCCCCTAAACTATTCATTTCTTATAATTTTTATGTTTTTAAAATCGTTGGAACTAGGTCCAGCTAGCCCGTACCTTCGATTTTGAAAATATTAAAGATTTTGAATATTACCATTGATGAAACATGTGATTTTGGATGTTAAATGATGAATTTAGAATGTTGATTGATATTTAAAAGTATTTTATTATGTGATTTTTGATGAATTTACCAATTAGGGACTAAAATGCCAAATTAATAAAAATACAAGGGTTTGTTGTGCAATTATTGCAAAAAATGGGCTATATTGAATGCTATGAATATTTGGATAGCTTGGGTTTGTATTAAAAATGGTTAATTTGTATGTTTTGGCCTTAGGGACTAAATTGAATAAAAGTAAAAATTTAGGTGTAATTTTGTAAAAATGTAAAAAGGCCAAATTGCATAAATACATTGTTCTACTATCTAAATTGATAAATTCAGTGAAATTATTAATTTATATCAAGATCAGGCGAAAAATCGAGGAAAATGAAAAATTACCAAAATGCCCTTAAACTTTGGTATTTCTACAATTTAGCCAGGTAAGTTCATATGAACTGTTTTTTGTATAATTTTGATTAAATTGAATGTTAATATGTGATTATATTGTTATTAAATCAATGTATACTATTAGTATGCAATTTACTGTGTTATGAAACGACATAAATCCAACGACGTACGATAATTATCGAACCCCATTTGAACCTTAAGAATTCATAAGGATACAAATGACATGTCATTAGGGTTTACATGATTTAGGTGATGGTCCTAAATTTCCTACCGATGGCTGAGGTCCGACATGTGTTGCAGATACTTGACAACTTGTGTGAGCAGCATTGTGTAGCTACATTCCGACCCATAGCTCGTGTGAGTAGGCCCATTTCCACAGCTCGTGTGAGCATACTTATTCACAGCTCGTATGAGCATACATGCATAGGAATTGATGGATTACAGTTATATGAGTTAGCACATTATGTGGGAGCTATCCGGGATATCCAATGGTAATACCAAATGGTTCAACGGGCATTATTCAGATAAGAAATGGTAAGAGAATGATATGTATTATGACATGTACATATATGAACAACTTGATATAATGATACATGGAAATTATGTAAGTTGAGATGAGTAATAAACTCAAGTGTTACATTTTGAAAAGAAATGGTAATCATTGTTGAATTTTTATGAAATATGTGTAAGTATGCTAACATGTATTACGGTTTGATGCTTAGGCATGTGCCAAGTTATTGGTTGAATGGTATTATGTTTACTTATAAGTTGCATTGAAATGGTAAGTGCCCAAATGGAAATATGTTTGTGCTCATGAAAGAGTGGTAGGGTTTAAATTATGCAATTTCTTGTGAAATGGCTTATCTTGTGATTAATTCAAAAAGAGCTATGTTTAAATGCACTAGCTTGTGGCTATGGTTGAATGATATGCTTATGTCTTGTTTGTTATGCATATGAAACGAGTGTGGAAAGTAATGAAATGCAAAATGAAATAAGAAAATTTAAAAGGATCTAAAGTTATTTAAATATCCTACTATGCTAGGGATGATATGTATAAGTAATGCTATGGATTTATTCACTTTGTAAGTTGTTGAGTATAGTTTCATAAATCTTGCGGTATCAGTATAGGATTATTCTTAATATTTATAAATTTCATATTTGAAATGGATTAATATGAACAAAGTTTATAGAGCTTGCTAAGCATTCATTGCTTACGTAATTATTTTTCCCTTACTTTTCAGATTGTTAGAAGCTTGATCTGGTTGGAAGCTCATCTGAGATCTATCACACTATCCATCGACTATATTGGTAGATTTTGATGCCTTGGTTAAGGTTTTAATGGCATGAATAGGTCAACTTATGATTGATGATTATTTGAATGTTAGTTGATGAGTTTGGCATGTATATGTCATTTCAGGTGATATAGCCTTGGTACATTGGTGCCTTGTTCATATATTTTAATTTGATAATGTGTTAAAGCATGTTTGAATGTAATTTAGAGTTGTGGTCAATTATGGTTTAACTTGGAATGGAATTAAACTATATGGATGAGTTATGGTCAAATACGTATAAGTTAGATGTATGTATACTTGGGATGCATGGTAACTAAATGATGGAAGTTCAAATGGTAGATAAAAATGTATATTTTAAATGGCCTGTTGATAAGTTTGAATGTGGTGAATTGGTATAATTGTTATAGATGACATGTATAACACCCCAAACCCGGCCCAAACGTTACCACCGAATCTGGTAGCGCCACATTGAAGTGCAATCCTAGAAACGAAGTTCTCATAAAACTTGTTGAAATAGCCCTCTTAGTTAAAACTCATTAAGCCCTTTTAAGTTATTTATTCAAAACAAAATTGTAGTTACATCTGAAACTTGATCATTGTAGAAGCTTACTTTTTAAATTAATTGTTGTAAAGTCGTGATGTTTTTGAAAATGGATACCTTTTAAGAAAGCAACACCCTAGTTCTATCAGCTTCAAAATGTAATTAAGTAAACCCAGAATTTAAGTTTAAAAGTTAGGTAAAGGCCTTATTTCAAACCCAATTTAAAATAATAATTAAGGTAAATCAAATCCAAAGTAATTTTAAATGTGTGGCCATCTCCAGGTCCCTTGTTGTAACACCATAATACGTGTCCGTTACCGGATTAGTTCCATAACCTTATAAAATATGTTCCAACTATTAATTACTCACTTAGATCATAATCCGAATACACTATAAATAGGTATACATACTATGTCACCTTAGAGCACAAATATTGACTAAAGCATACTCCAAGTAATTTACTAACTCTTATAAAACTATTAACACATACAAACCTAAACACATTAGTTCTTAACTATATAACAATCATAGCATTTGGTTAAACACATATTTGATCACATATATATTTATCATACAAAATTTAGAAAGAACCATAGCTTAATAGGTTCCATAATCAATAACTTACCAAACAATGTATATATATATATATATCTTATCCACATTCGATAGTCTCAGTATCAATTCACTTAAAGAAATCCTATGTATGTGTAACTAAGACATTCATCATCGATCATACCAATAGAAACATGTCCATTACTCACCCAATTCATCATCAAATATATATATAGTGTGTAAAGTTACTCATATTTCCAATTTCCTTTTAACTAATGTGCATCAATTTCTAATTCAACTTATTAGACCTCCATGTTCGCTCATATTCAAAAGATTTATCAAAGACTCATAACTAAACTTCTCGATATATATATATATATCATAACATGTGCTTTCGAACTAGATTTAAAACATAACAAGAAACACATAAGTAAAGTTTAGCCAAAAGTAATAGCCGTTTCGTAAGGCTATACATATATACACAAGACCAAATGTCATTAGTCTAAACCTTAATCTAGCCTATACATGCCTTCGATTCAAAACTAAGATTTAATATCAAAAGGGGTGATAGTGTGGTTGACTGTTTCGACGATCCTCAGATGCCCGTAGCTTGATTTAAATCTATAAAACAGAACAAAAAGCACACACGAAATATGCTCACTAGCTTGGTAAGTCCTAAGCAAATACAATATAACTTCAATCATTTAAAAGTTTTAACCTACAATTCGAAGCATTTAAAAGTACACATATCAACTTTCATATTTACCATTGCCAAATTTCATTAAATCATTTAATCTATCAACTTTTATTTTTCCCACCAAAGTGCACCATTCATCAATTATACCAACGCATATGTATATACTTAAGTATTCCTGTACAAACATTTCCATTCATTCGTACACTATCAAGTACTTGATCATCACATCGAATCACATCTATATATCTTCCAACCACCATTCTATCATACATTTATCACTTCATTTTTACTAGCTCGTTATCATTATATACCACATATATGTAAGAAAGCACATACCTCAAAGCTGAATCAATACAATTCATTTTCAAAAGCTTAGATTTTCTTGACTTATTTTATGCTTTGTTGTTATACAATCTAAGCTCGGAGTGCCAATACACCTGTATAGAACCTGCTAGGCATTAGCTCGAATCACATACACCGGCACTAGACCTGCTAGACTCAAGGTCCAAAATTTAACATCGGCATTAAGCCTTCTAGGCAATAAGCCCGAATTATTTCACCGGCACGTGGCCTGCTAGGCTCGAAGCCCAAATAACTCACTGGCACAAGGCCTGGTAGGCTCGAAGCCCGAATAACTCACCGGCACAAGGCCTGCTATGCTCGAAGCCTGAAATAATAATATAATCAATCCATCAATTTACATTTCTCAACACTATCATCAATAACGAATCATACCCACAAATCACATTCACATATCATAATGAACATAGTAATTCATATTGCTTTTACCAAAAACACATCCAATTCATATTATGACCTTTACATTCGGCTAACACATATATTCATTGTAACACCCCAAACCCGACCTATGCATTTAAGACCAGACTTGGCATGCCACACAATTTGAACTTACGTCCAGTCATCAATGCTTTTAATGAAAACAATTCTTCAAAATGATTTTGAAGATGGAGTTAATCAAAAAATTGAGATTTATTTGAAAACCATGATTTTAAAACGTAAGAGTTTACAATTTGATTTTCAGAGAAATAATTTGTTAAAAAAACTTAAATAATTGGTTGAAATAAATTTATAAAAGAGTTTTCACAAAATTTTATGAGTGAGTGATATTTAAGAAAAACCCTTTTTTATACGCAAGTTTAAGAAAACATTTATAAAAAAAATTAAACAATCCCATTTAAGTAACTAAAACATATTAAAATCCATCCACACATAAAAATCTATAAAAATAATACTAGAGGCCTTATTACATCGCAATTGAAATAGTACTTAAATAAAAATACTTAAAAGAAATTCAAAGTTTTTATAACTCATCATTCGTAGTATGGCCTCCACACGAAGTCATGTAACACCCCAAACCAGGTATATGCATCAAGATGAGATTTGGTTTGTCACACAGATCGAACATTCTTTTAATCTTTCTAATGATTTAGGTGAATTGGTACTACAAAACTTCTTGAAAATAAAGTTTAATAAAAACCAAGAGAAATGATTTAAATTCGATGAATTTAAGAAACATTTGTTGAAATATTGTCATTTAATATTTAATTATCAAAAACCTTAAAGAAATTTTAAAAAATTTCAAAAGAATTTGAAAATAAAAATAGTTAAAAAATCTCATATGTTAAAAAAAAACAAAGTATTTTAAAAATCATTATAGGATTGACATAAACCCATATTAAATATAAAATAAAATTTAAATCCATCCACACATAAAAATCCATAAAATATTAATGGATGCCTTATTACATCATATCCAAAATAGCAATTTAAAGAAAGTACTTAATAAAAGTTCAAAGTTTATAAAACCCATGTTTGCAGATGGCCTCCACGAAGTCATTCTCGGCCCAAGTCCACGTCAATTTCCATTACTTGTGATGGAAAATTTAAGGGAGTGAGTTACTCAGAACTCAGTGTATAACTCACTTACTATATCTACTAGGCCAGCTCATCAAGTCATAATTTTGGGCTTGAGCCCAACAATAGATTTAACAATATAATAAATGAAATTCATGCAAAATGAAATTTCCCAACCAAACCTAATTTCCATCCGCTACACACCACCATACCAACCATCACACCTGTGGGGATCAAGTCAACCCACCCGCCAACACACCAATTATAGGCATAAAGCCATTTTTAATAATGTTGTGGTGCACCACCGAACTAGATTGTGACAAAGTCACCGAACTAGAGGCATTAAGCCATTGAAATATTTGTGGTAGAGCCACCAAACTAGATTTTGGCAACAAGCCTTTCTTCTCTTCATCATTTTTCCCAACCCATGTAAACATGTATGCATAACAGTCTATATACATATGATATTTTAGCAAAAAGCCCAATTTACATGTAAATCAATATTTCAAGTTTTTATTATGGCCCATAATACAAAATACATTTAGCCCATTTAGCAACCTAACACTTTGGTCCATTTAACGATCTAGCAGATTTTCGGCCCATTTAACGATCTAACAGATTTTTCGGCCCATTTAACGATCTAGCAGATTTTTTGGCCCATTTAACGATCTAGCAGATTTTTCGGCCCATTTAACATGAGACATAAAATTTACAATTTACCAATTACTCATTGAGGACATTTTTGTAAATTTCACAACTTTAACAGTTTTCATGTATTTTCACAAAAATACTAATTATTACACATTTTTTCCGATTTTGTCATCTTTACGATTTTTCTCAATACTTACGGTATAGCATCTAACCCGAGATAAGTGTGAAGTTACACACCTAGTTATTGTGAGTACTAGACTTTCCCGCTCGTCAATACTTAAATGTAACACGATAAATTAGAACACTATTATTTATTAAAACTACACTATTGATAAACGATCTAAATCTTTACCCTTAGGATTTCGAACCACTTCTATTTTTGGTTTCTCCCCGATTGTTGGTTCGTTGCCCGATGAGAATCCACGAACGAACAAAGGTTTGGGAGTATGAATGACTTCAAACAATTGGTTCTCCACGGATGAGGGTCCGCAACCCGATGGAAAATCTCGATTCCCAAAATAGCCCTTCGTTTATACTTAAAGGGGATTAGCGGAACCACCCCTCTTTCAAAGACTATTCACCGACCTTTTCTGCCCTATCTTGAATATTTCTAATGACATAAGATCATTAGTCCGACTAATAATTATCAAAATATGACTAACGATTCTAAAAACGAGATTGGCTTACCACAATTATCCTTGTTCCACAAGATGACAATCGAGCAATAACGTCCCCTAAAATGAAATCGATTATCGACCCAACTATACCAATATGACTAGTAATATTAGAATCCTTGAATAAACTCCTTACCTTAACTCTTAAGATCGGTTCCAACGATTCACGATACTCACGAGCACTTGAGTTTTTGCCCTCCAAAAATCACACTATTTTCCACGGTTGAAAAAGAAATGCGTGAGAAGAATACTTATGTCTAATGGAAGATTCGGTTATGACTAAACAAAGAAAATGAAAATGGTTCAGCAAGGAAACAATCTAGCATTCGGCCATGAGAGAAAACAATGAAGGAAATATGGTTGAAAAGAAAGTAAAAAAAATGAAAGAAGGAAATGATGATGATTGGGTTTTCAAGAGAGAAAGGAGAAAGAAAGGAGAAAGAAAAGAGAAAGAAAAGATAAAGAAAAGATAATTGAGTTTAGGAGAAATGTACATTCGGCATTGGGGAGGAAAAATTTGAAAAGGAAAGAAGAAATCCTTGTTAGCTTATGTGATTTCGGTCACAAAGAGAAGAAAAGATTTGGAGAGAAAGGAGCAACTAATCCGAAATGGTCAAAAGAAATGACAAAAGAATAAGTTGTTTACTCAAAGTTGTTGGAAAATTCGGCTAGAGAGAAAATAGATGGAGAGAAAATGTGTTTTGCCAAAGCCAAAAATGACCAAAAAGAAAGTGCTCCTCCAACACCCAAGCCTACAAGCCAATCAACAAAACTGGCCATCCCCTCTAGCCCCTATACCGTCCACATACATGGTCAAAAGGCCATGAAAGAGTTGCCAAAACATCATCCTAGTCTCAATCCATATCATCCTCCCTTTTCCTTAAGTTATCCCCCTATTCAAGCTATTCTATCCCTTAACTCAAGCTTACCATAACCTTTAGTCTTCTTACCAAAAATAATTAATCCAACTCATCCTAATCTTCTCCATGACCGACACATGCTAGGATAAAGCAAAAATAAAAACTTTCAAATTGCATGCTAGGAGATTCGAACCTCTTTCCTCAAGTCCAACTTATGGCGCCATCACCACTTTGCCAATTACTCATCTTATGCCATCTTTTAGTACTTAATTAACTTAAGTTTCATGGTCACCTGAGTTCTTTACACTAAAGTACTCTTTACTAATATTTATTCAAATTCCAAGTAAACCCGAGCTAACACCAAGCAACATAATGTTACTCAAATTTTTAGGATGTTACAATTTTACCCCCTTAAAGAAAATTTCGTCCTCAAAATTTACCTGATTAAAAGAGGTGAGGATATTGTTGCCGAATTGCATCCATAGGCTCCCACGTAGCTTCCTCCGCTCCGTGATTACGCCATAAAACCTTGACCAATGGCATGATCTTCTTTCTTAGTACTTTAACATCTCGGTCTAAAATTTCCACTGGTTCTTCCTCAAAAGACAAGTCTGATTTCAATTGCACTTCCTCTACCGATACTATGTGAGATGGATCCGATCTATAGCATCTCAGCATGGAAACATGGAAAACATTATGAATTTGACTCAACTCGGAGGTAATTCAATCTGATAGGCCACTAGACCAACATGCCTCATCACACGATATGGCCCAATGAACCTAGCGCTCAACTTGCCCTTCTTTCCAAATCTGAAAATTTTCTTCCAAGGTGAGACCTTCAGAAAGACCTGCTCTTCCACAACAAACTCGATATCCTTATGCTTCAGGTCTGCATATGACTTCTGTCTATTTGCATATGACTTCTGTCTATTCGAATCTTCCTTTAACCGTACTCGAATAACTTTTACCTTTTCTTTTGTTTCAGATATCAACTCAGGACCCAACATCTGTCGTTCGTCCAATTCAGTCCAACAAGTAGGAGTACGACACCTACGACCATACAATGCCTCGTAGGGTGCCATCTAAATGCTAGACTGATAGCTATTGTTATATGCAAATTCTGCCAATGGTAGAAAATCCTCCCAACTACCTTTGAAATCAATCACTCATCCCCTTAACATGTCTTCCAATAACTGAATTACTCTTTCCGATGGACCATCTGATTGAGGATGAAAAGCCGTACTGAAGTTTAACTTCGTTCCCAAGGCTTCATGCAGAGCTTTCCAAAATCGTGATGTAAATCTAGGATCCCTATTTGATATAATAGACACTGGTACCCCATGCAACCTCACGATTTCAGATACATACAGCTTAGCTAATTTCTGTAATGAGTAATCTGTACGAACTGGAAGAAAATAAGCAGTCTTCGTCAATTGATCAACTACTACCCATACGAAATTTTTCTTAGTAGGTGTTAAAGGTAACCCACTAACAAAATCCATTGTTATTCGTTCCCATTTCCAAAGAGGAATCTTTACCGGTTGTAATAAACTTGACGGCAATTGATGCTCCGCCTTCACTTGTTGACAAGTCAAACATTTTCCTACAAACTCAGAAATCTCACGCTTCAACCCCGCCACCAATATCATTCATGGAGATCCCGATACATCTTATTTCCTCCGGAGTGCATAGTATAAGGGCTACTATGCGCCTCCCGCAGAATCATTTGCCTCAAATCTGAGTCTTTGGGCATACAAACCCTTCCACAAAAACATAGCACTCCATTCGTGTTTATGCCAAAATCCTCTATTTCACCCATTCCAACCTGCTGAAATAAAGGTCCCAACTTTTTATCTGATATCTGCTTTTCCTGAATTTGTTCTAACCACAAAGGCTTCACCTGAAGTTCTGCTAACAGACTACCATCCTCATACAAACTCAAATGAGCAAACATTGCTCTCAAATCAGATACCACCTTACGGCTTAACGCGTCGGCTACCACATTAGCCTTTCCAGGATGATACTCGATTGAGAAATCATAATCCTTTAATAGTTCCACCCATCTTCTTTGTCTCAAATTTAACTCCTTATGAGTAAGAAGATACTTAAGACTCTTGTGATCCGTATAGATGATAGACTTCTCACCGTAGAGATAGTGCCTCCAAATCTTTAAAGCAAATACCACTGCAGCTAACACCAAATCATGAGTAGGATAGTTTACTTCGTGCGGTCTCAACTATTGAGAAGCATAAGCCACCACCTTTCCATTTTGCATTAGCACACAACCCAAACCCGTTCGAGACGCATCACAGTAAACGGTAATTTTTTTTTCAGCTTCAGGCTGAATCAAAGCTGGTGCTTCCGTCAAAATCTTCTTCAATTTCTCGAAACTCTCTTGTTGTTTTTCAGTCCAAATATACGGTACTTCCTTTCGCAACAGTTTAGTTAGGGGTGCAACAATCAACGAAAACCCCTCAACAAAGCGTCTATAATAACCAGCCAAACCTAAGAAACTCTGAATTTTAGCTACCGATTTTGGTGGTTTCCAATCCAATATAGCCTCAATCTTTCGAGGATCCACTCATATTCCTTCAGCTGATACCACATGACCCAAGAAAGTCACTTACTTTAGCCAGAATTCACATTTACTGAATTTGGCATAAAGTTGCTTATCACGAAGTAACTGCAATACTATACGCAAATGCGTGTCATGCTCTCATCATTTCTTGAATAAACCAAAATGTCATCTATGAACACTACCACAAACCGGTCCAAATATGGTTGAAAGACTCGGTTCATCATGTCCATAAATGCGGCTGGTGCATTGGTTAACCCAAACGGCATCACCAAAAACTCATAATGTCCATAACGAGTTTGGAATGCTGTCTTATAAATATCTGCTTCTTTCACCTTAAGTTGGTGATAACCCGATCTCAAATCAATTTTGGAGAAAACTAAAGCTATTTTCAATTGGTCAAACAGGTCATCATTTCTCGGCAAAGGATACCTATTCTTGATCGTCAATTTATTCAATTGCCTGTAATCAATGCACACATGCATCGATCCATCCTTATTCTTAATAAACAATACTGGTGCTCCCCACGGAGACACATTCGATCGAATAAATCCCAGATCCAACAATTCTTGAATTTGAGCTTTAAGCTCTGCCAACTTCTTTAGTGCCATTCCATAAGGAGCAATGGACACTGGAGCTGTCCCGGGCAAAAGCTCAATACCAAATTCTACTTCCCGATCTGGAGGTATACCAGGAAGTTCTTCTGGAAATACATCTAGAAATTCCTTCACCGTTCTCACATCATCCACAGATAACTCTTTGACATCCAAAGCACAAATAAAAGCTAGGAATGCTCCATACCCTTTCGCACCAATTTTTCTGCCTTCAACGTAGATACCACATTTGCCAAGTAATTCCTTCGTTCACCTATCATTATTACTTCTTTATCACCCGAAGTTCTTATTGACATTCGCTTTTCAGCACAATCCAAATGCGCCCGATGCTTAACCAACCAATCCATGCCCAAAATGAGATCGAACTCGCCGAAAGGCAATTCCATTAAATTCGCCAAAAATATTTCTTCTTAAATTTCTAAGGGCACGTCTCTAAACAGTTTATTTATAATTACCGACTGTCCTAAAGGACTAATTACCGTCATCCCACTATCGATAATTTTAGATTCTAGATTTAAGTTTCTAGATATAGCGCTAGCAACATACGAGTGGGTAGAACCAATACCTATCAAGGTAGTAATAGGTACATCAAAGATGAAGAACATACTAGTTATTACATCAGGTGCATTGCCATCCTCGCGGCGTCTAACTGCATAGACCAGTCCTGGCTGTCTTGCATCCGTGTTACCTCTAGAACCATTGCCTCGACCCGATGCACCTTGACCACGTCTAGCCCCATTACCACCACGACCTAGTCCACGGCCTCTCGGTGGCTGCTGAGTTCCTCTTGCCGGCTGTGCATCAGTATTACGAACTTCCTAAGTCGTATCCATACGTCAAGGGAAATTTCTATATTGATGATCCATTGAACCACATTTATAACAAGCACCCGTTTTTCTCCAGCACTCTCCGGAATGCTTTTTCCCACATTCAGTACAATCTCGACTCTGATTAATAGTTACGGGTGCTCTACCTTGAGCTGGCTCATCATTTTGAGGCCTCTTTAGAAACCTTTTTGAAGAACTTGAATACTTTATATCCTTCTTGCCTCTAACTCTTTCCCGATTTTGACGTTTTGAGCTCTTAGCCTCTTCGGCTATCTTGGCTTTCTCCACAAGCACGGAAAAAGTTCTACCTTGTTGTGGGGTTATCAGAACCCGCAACTCATCATTCAACCCATCCTCAAAGCGTACACAACGCTCATAATCCGTTGACACTATTGTCCAAGCATAGCAACTCAAGCGTAAAACTCGACCTCATCGTTGCCCTTTGTCTTATTTCCTTGAATCGATTCAGAATTCCTTCCTTCAAGGCCCACATAACTTGTTCCTACATATTTCCCTTGAAAGGCAGCTTTAAAGAATTCCCGAGTAACAAATGCAACTTCAGTGCCTTCTCGGACAGTAAGCCACCATTGATATGCCTCGTCTCTTAGCAAGGACACGGCTCCTCTTAGTTTCTGCTCGATAGTGCATTCTAGATCATCCATAATCTGCTCCACAGCTTCGAGCCAATATTCTGCCATATTCGGAGCTACATCGAAAACTCCTCTACAAACTTCTGCACCATTAGACTTGAGTAGTTTCGATATCGAACCACGAGCTATTGGCCCATCTCTAGTTCCAACGACCCTTTCCAGGACTCGCAGCATTACTTGCGTCAAAGCATTACCTTCTTCCATATGATTATGTGTTCCCGTCTCACTTTCAAGTGATGCAGGTGCATCCATTTCCGGCATATGATTTGGTGCTTTAGACGTAGTACCTCGTCCTCTACCACGGCCACGTCTACCGCGTCCACGACCACGTCCTCTAGAGCTCATAATGTCTAATTTGATTTAATCTTATTACAAGTTTTATGAATCAGAATATTATTTCAGTGTTTATTAACGATGTTTTATGAGATTCGAGAGATAAAGTTATTTTCCGCAAACACATCCTATAGTCTCAATCTCTATGATTTTCAACATCTAAAACTAGAAGTTCTAGAGTGTTCATATGATCATATCACCATAATAGTCATTCAGTAATAAATACTTACTTGACTTGGTGCCGGATGCTTGTGGTGCCATACTAATCTTTGAAACATAATTGAAATAATTTCATACAAAAGTTATTTGTTGAACCCAACCACAGCCGAGTTTTGAAACTAACTCTGATACCATTAAATGTAACACCCCAAACTAGGTCTATGCGTCAAGACGAGATTTGGTTTGTCACATAGATCGAACATTCTTTTAATCTTTCTAATGATTTAGGTGAACCAGTACTACAAAACCTTTTGAAAATAAAGTTTAATAAAAACCAAGAGAAATGATTTAAATTCGATGAATTTAAGAAACATTAGTTGAAATATTGTCATTTAGTATTTAATTATCAAAACCTTAAAGAAATTTAAAAAATTCAAAAGAATTTGAAAATAAAAATAGTTAAAGAATCTCATATGTTTAAAAAAAACAAAGTATTTTAAAAATCATTATAGGATTAACATAAACCCATATTAAATATAAAAATAAAATTTAAATCCATCCACACATAAAATCCATAAAATATTAATGGAGGCCTTATTACATCATATCCAAAATAGCAATTTAAAGAAAGTACTTAATAAAAGTTCAAAGTTTATAAAACCCATGTTTGTTTGTTTGGCCTCCACGAAGTCATTCTCGCCCAAGTCCACGTCAATTTCCATTACCGTGATGGAAAATTTAAGGAGTGAGTTACTCGAACTCGATGTATAACTCACTTACTATATCCACTAGGCCGATAATCAAGTCATAATTTTGGGCTTGAGCCCAACAACGAGTTAACAATATAATAAATGAAATTCATGCAAAATGAAATTTCCCAACCAAACCTAATTTCCATCCGCTACACACCACCCGCACCAACCATCACACCTGTGGGGATCAAGTCAACCCACCTCGCCAACACACCAATTATAGGCATAAAGCCATTTTTAATAATGTTGTGGTGCACCACCGAACTAGATTGTGACAAAGTCACCGAACTAGAGGCACTAAGCCATTCAAATATTTGTGGTAGAGCCGCCGAACTAGATTTTGGCAACAGGCCTTTCTTCTCTTCATCATTTTTCCCAACCCATGTAAACATGTATGCATAACAGTCTATATACATATGATATTTTAGCAAAAAGCCCAATTTACATGTAAATCAATATTTCAAGTTTTTATTATGGCCTATAATACAAAATAACATTTAGCCCATTTAGCAATCTAACACTTTGGTCCATTTAACTATCTAGCAGGTTGTCGGCCCATTTAACGATCTAGCAGATTTTTTGGCCCATTTAACGATCTAGCAGATTTTTTGGCCCATTTAACGATCTAGCAGATTTTTCGGCCCATTTAACGATCTAGCAGATTTTTCGGCCCATTTAACATGAGACATAAAATTTACAATTACCAATTACTCATTGAGGCATTTTAAGTAAATTTCACAACTTTAATTTTTCATGTATTTTCACAAAATACTAATTATTACGCATTTTTTCCCGATTTTGTCATTTTTACGATTTTTCTCAATACTTACGGTATAGCATCTAACCCGAGATAAGTGTGAAGTTACAGACCTGGTTATTGTGAGTACTAGACTTTCCCGCTCGTCAATACCTAAACGTAACATGATAAATTAGAACACTATTATTAATTAAAACTACACTATTGATAAATGATCTAAATCTTTACCCTCAGGATTTCGAGCCACTTCTAATTTTGGTTTCTCCCCAATTGTTGGTTCGTTGCCCGATGAGAATCCACGAACGAACAAAGGTTTGGGAGTACGAATGACTTCAAACAACTGATTCTCCTCAGATGAGGGTCCGCAACCCGGTGGAAAATCTCAGATTCCCGAAATAGCCCTTCGTTTATACTTAAGGGGGATTAGCGGAACCACCCCTCTTTCGAACACTATTCATCGCCCTTTTCTGCCCTATCTTGAATATTTCTAATGACATAAGATCATTAGTCCGACTAATAATTATCGAAATATGACTAATGATTTTAAAAACAAGATTGGCTTACCACAATTATCCTTGTTCCACAAGATGACAATCGAGCGATAACGTCCCTTAAAACGAAATCAATTATCGAACCAACTATACAAATATGACGAGTAATATTAGAATCCTTGAATAAACTCCTTACCTTAACTCTTAAGATCGATTCCAAAGATTCACGATACTCATGAGCACTTGAGTTTCTGCCTTTCAAAAATCACACTATTTTCCAAGGTTGAAAAAGAAATGCGTGAAAAGAATACTTATGTCTAATGGAAGATTCAGTTATGACTAAACAAAGAAAATGAAAATGGTTTGGCAAGGAAACAATCTAGCATCCGGCCATGAGAGAAAATAATAAAGAAAATATGGTTAAAAAGAAAGTAAAAAAAAAATGAAAGAAGGAGATGATGATGATTCAGTTTTCAAGAGAGAAAAGAGAAAGAAAGGAGAAAGAAAAGAGAAAGAAAAAAGAATTGAGTTTAGGAGAAATGTACATTCGGCATTGGGGAGGAAAAATGAGAAAAAGAAAAGAAGAAATCCTTGTTAGCTTATGTGATTTCGGTCACAAAGAGAAGAAAATATTTAGAGAGAAAGAGAGCAACTAATCCGAAATGGTCAAAAGAAATGACAAAAGAATGAGTTGTTTACTCAAAGTTGTTGGCAAATTCGGTTAGAGAGAAAATAGATGGAGAGAAAATGTGTTTTGCCAAAGCCAAAATGACCAAAAGAAAGTGCTCCTCCAACACCCAAGCCTACCAAGCCAATCAACAAAATCGGCCATCCCCCCTAGCCCCTATGCCGTCCACATACATGGTCAAAAGGCCATGAAAGAGTTGCAAAACATCATCCTAGTCTCAAGCCATATCATCCTCCCTTTTCCTTAAGTTTGAGAAACATTATCCCCTATTCAAGTCATTCTATCCCTTAACTCAAGCTTACCATAACCTTTAGTCTTCTTACCAAAAATAATTAATCCAACTCATCCTAATCTTATCCATGTCCGACACATGCTAGGATAAAGCAAAAATGAAAACTCCCAAATTGCATGCTAGGAGATTATAACCTCTTCCCTCAAGTCCAACTTATGGCGCCATCACCACTTTGCCAATTACTCATCTTATGCCATCTTTTAATACTTAATTAAGTTTCATGGTCATCTGATTTCTTTACATTAAAGTACTCTTTACTAAAATTTATTCAAATTCCAAGTAAACCCGAGCTAACACCAAGCAACATAATGTTACTCAAATTTTTAGGATGTTACAAGTCATCCCCGGCCCAAGCCTCCATCAATTATTATTACCTGAGAAGGGTAAGAAAAAATGGGGTGAGTTACTTAGAACTCAATGTGTAACCCACTTACCGTGTTCACTGGGCCAAAACCATTTAAGCAATTAGTTGGGCTTGAGCCCATTTACAAATGCACAATATATATATATATATATATATATATATATATATGCATGTGATATGCAATTCCCAACCAAGCCTAATTTCCATCAGCTACACACCACCAATACCAACCAACACACTTGTGGGGATCAAGTCAACCCACCCTTGAAAGACACCAATAGCGGGCATTAAGCCAATTATAATATTTGTGGCAGAGCCACCGAACTAGATTTTTACAACAAGCCTTTCTTCTCTCCGTCAATTATCCTAACCCATGCAGTCATGTATATATATATTTAATGCATAACAATATATTCATAAGGTAAATTTCAACAAAAAGCCCATATTACAAGTTATCAATTTGGCCCATTAGCCAAAATAGCAATTTGGCCCATTTAACAATCTAGCAAATTCTGACCCATTTATCGATCTAGCAAACTTTGGCCCATTTATCGATCTAGCAAATTTTGGCCCATTTGTCGATCTAGCAAATTTTGGCCCATTTATAGATCTAGCAAATTTTGGCCCATTAGTCACATGAGACCCTTTTCACAATATTCTCACTTGGCCAATTTATCAAAATAAATCATATGGCCCAAAATATCACTTTTTAACAACATAACCCATTAAGGGCAAATTGTAATTTTTCACAACTTTAATACCGTTTCCATGCTTTCACACCAAAAAGTGTTAATAAACCGTATTTTCCAATTTTACTGACTTTATGAGTTTTATTCTAATACTTACGGCATAGTATTACCCATGAGATAAGTGTGAAGTCACACACCTGATTACGGTGAGAACTATACTTTCCCGCTCGTCGATACCTAAATATTTATCATGCTTGATTAGAACATTAATATTTAATATAAAACTATACTAACGATAAACGATCTAAATCCTTACCCTCGGAATGTCGAATGACAACTATTTTTCGATTCTCCCCGGTTGACGGTTCACAACCCGATGGGAAATCCCAAACCGCTAATGGCTCTGAACTACGAACAACTTTGAATAATCGATTCTCCTTGGATGAGGGTCCACAACCTGGTGGAAAGTCTCGAATTGCTGAAACAACCTTTCGTTTGAATTTAGGGGGAATAGCGGAACCACCCTTCTTCCAAATGCTATTAACAACCCTTTTTGTCCTTATCTTGTTTACCGAAAAATAAATATCCCTGTGTTCTTGATATGAGAATCAAGCGGTAACATCCCCTAAAACGAAATCGATCAGTAGTCCTTCTATAATGATATGACGAGTAATATAGAACTACTTGATAGGAACCCTTACCTTACACTTCGACTTGATTTCTAGCGAGTCACTAAGATAAAAAATACTCCGAGTTTGGCCTTCTTTATGACACTAAAAAATAAATGAAAGATTGTCTAAGAGAAAAGAACATTATAATCGGTCATAAGACCCTCCCAAACTTGTATATATATGGCTAAGAAAAAGAAGAGAAAAGAAAAGATTCACAAAGAGTTCTTATCGATTGCTTAAACGAAGGTTGAAAGAATAATCAACAAAACAATATAGATGAAGAGAAGATTTGACTTTGACAAAAACAAAGGAGAGAAAAGAATGGTTCGACTATGGAGGTAGTCTAACATTCGGCCATGTGAGAAAAATGATGAAGGGAATATGGTTGAAAAGAAAATAAATGAAGAAAGAAAGAGAATAAGGATGTGAGGTTTAAGATTTAGATTTTCAAAGATAAGAGAAAAGCAAAGAGAGAGGGTTTGAAACAATGATGCATTTGGCCATGGGAGAAAAGGAAGAGATGATGCTTGTTTTTAATGTTTTAGGCACTAGAAAAGAGACACAAGTTGAATTGACAAAATATGACCAAAAAGGTGAAACAAAGATAATTCTTCCTAGCCAATACACATTTGGTTTTGAGAGCTTGAGATGAAAAGAGAAAAAAAATGTCTTGTAAAAGCAAAAGTGACCGAATGGTATTACCCAAAAGATACTAACCATACCAAACCTATCACCAAAAATTCGGCCTTCCCCCCTTAGCCCCCTAAACCGTCCAAATACATGGTCAAACTTGGCTATCTTAACTTTCCAAAACACTCTCCCTTAAGAGGTGCCTTATGCTTCTCCACCTTCCAAAAGTTTAGAAATCATATCCCCAAAATCAAGAAAATTCTATCCTTAAATACATATTTGCCATAACCTTTAGCCACCTTATCATAAAAGAATTAGTCCATCCTTACCAAGAATAGAGCTTGGCTGAGATTTGCTAAGAAAGAGCAAAAATAAATGTCACCAAAATGCTATCCATGGGATTCGAACCTCTCCCCTCAAGCTACACTCTTGATCTTATGCTAGTTTTTTCCACTTAACTACATTAAGCATCAAGGTCACTTGATCCACTCCAATAAAGTACTCAAAATTAAAATTTATTCGAGTACCGAATAAATCCCAAGCCTTCTCAAAACTATACATTAAGCACATAAATTTAATCATTCACAAGCTAAACACCAAAACATGCAACATATCAATACTCATATTTTTAGGATGTTACAACTCTACCCTCCTTAAATAAAATTTCATCCTCGAAATTTACCTGGTTAAAAGAAGTGAGGATATTGTTACTGAATTGCGTCCTCAGGCTCCCACCTAGCTTCCTCCGCTCCATGATTATGCCAAAGAACCTTAACTAATTGCATAGTCTTCTTTCTTAGCACCTTAACATCGCGGTCTAAGATTTTCACTAGTTCTTCCTCGAAAGACAAGTCTGGCCTTAATTCCACTTCTTCTACTAGTACTATGTGAGACAGTTCAGATCTATAATGCCTCAACATAGAAACATGGAAAACACTATGAATCTGACTCAACTCGGAGGTAATTCAAGATGATAGGCCACTGGTCCTACATGCTTCAGCACACAGTACGGTCCAATGAACCTAAGGCTCAACTTGCCCTTCTTTCCAAATCTAAAATCTTATTCCAAGGTGAGACATTCAGAAAGACCTGATCTCCCACCGCAAACTCAATATCTTTACGCTTCAGATCCGGAAACGACTTTTGTCTATCCGAAGCTTCCTTTAATCGTGCTCAAATCACCTTTACCTTTTCTTCCATCTCAGATATCAATTCAGGACCAAATAACTGTCGTTCCCCCAATTCAGTCCAACAAGTAGGGGTATGACACCTACGACAGTATAACGTTTCATAGGGCGCCATTTGGATACTAGATTGGTAACTGTTATTATATGCGAACTCTGCCAATGGTAGAAAATCCTCTCAACTACCTCTGAAGTCGATCACACAACCTCGTAACATGTCTTCTAAAATCTGAATTACTCATTCTGACTGAGGATGAAAAGCAGTACTGAAGTTTAATTTTGTTCCCAATGCCTCATGCAAAGCTTTCCAAAACCGTGATGTAAAACTAGGATCCCTGTCCGATATGATAGACACTGGTACCCCATGCAACCTCACAATCTCAGATACATATAGCTTATCCAACTTTTGCAATGAGTAATCCGTACGAACTGGTAGAAAATGAGCAGTCTTTGTTAATCGATCTACTACCACCCAAATAGAATCTTTCTTAATAGGTGTTAAGGGTAACCCACTAACAAAATCCATCGTTATCCGCTCTCATTTCCATAGAGGAATCTTTACTGGTTTCAATAAACCCGATGGTAATTGATGTTCCGCCTTCACTTGTTGACAAGTCAAGCATTTTCCCACAAAATTAGTAACCTTCCGCTTCAACCCTGGCCACCAATACTACTCACGAAGATCTCGATACATTTTATTTCCTCCGGGGTGCATAGCATAAGGGCTACTATGCGCCTCTCAAAGAATCATTTGTCTCAAATCCGAATCTGTGGGCATACAAACTCTTCCACGAAAACACAGTACGCCATCCTTGTTCAATCCAAAGTCTCCTATTATACCACTTTCAACTTGTTGCATTAAAGGACCCAACTTTTCATCTGATAACTGCTTTTCCTTGATCTGTTCTAACCACAATGGCTTCACCTGAAGTTCCGTTAGCAGACTGCCATCCTCATACAAACTGAGATGAGCAAACATTGCTCTCAACTCTAATACAACCTTACGACTCAACGCGTCTGCCACAACGTTAGCCTTTCCAGATGGTACTCGATTGAGAAGTCATAATCTTTTAACAACTCCACCCATCTTCTTTGTCTCAAGTTCAACTCCTTTTGAGTAAGAAGGTACTTAAGACTCTTATGGTCTATATAAATGATTGACTTCTCACCGTAAAGATAGTGCCTCCAAATCTTTAAAGCAAACACCACCGCAGCCAACTCCAAGTCATGAGTAGGATAGTTGACCTCGTGTGGCCTCAGTTGACGAGAAGCATAAGCCACCACTTTTCCATTTTACATTAGTACATATCCTAAACCCATGTGTGATGCATCATAGTAAACGGCAAACTCTTTTCTAGCCTTAGGTTGACTCAGTACTAGTGCTTCCGTCAAAATCTTCTTCAGTCTCTCAAAACTTTCTTGTTGTTTATCGGCCCACACATACGGTACTCCCTTTGGCAACAGCTTAGTTAGGAGTGCAGCAATCAACGAAAACCCCTCAACAAAGCATCTATAATAACCAGCCAAACCCAAGAAACTTTGAATTTCAGCCACTAACTTTGGTGGTTTCCAATCCAACACAGCCTCTACCTTTTGAGGATCAACTCTTATTCCTTCGGCTGACACCACATGACCCAAGAAAGTCACTTCCTTCAACCAAAATTCATATTTACTGAATTTGGCATAAAGTTGCTTATCTCGCAAAATTTGTAACACAATGTGCAAATGTGAGTCATGCTCTTCCTCATTCCTCGAATATACCAAGATATCATCTGTGAACACCACCACGAACCGGTCTAGATAGGGTTGAAAGACTCAGTTCATCATGTCCATAAATGCCGCTGGTGCATTGGTCAAACCAAACGGCATAACCAAAAACTCATAATGTCCATAGCGAGTCTGAAATGCCGTCTTATGAATGTCAGCCTCTTTCACCTTGAGTTGATGATAACCCGACCTCAAATCATTCTCGAGAAAACTGAAGCTCCTCTCAATTGATCAAACAGGTCGTTGATTCTTGGCAATGGATACCTATTCTTGATTGTCAACTTATTCAACTTCCTATAATCAATGCACATACGCATCAATCCATCCTTTTTCTTAAAGAACAAAATCGGTGCTCTCCACGGAGACACACTCGATCGAATAAATCCCCGATCTAACAATTATTGAATTTGAGATTTAAGCTCCACTAACTTCTTCGGTGCCATTCTATAAGGAGCAATGGACACCGGAGCCGTTCTGGGCAAAAGCTCAATGCCAAACTCTACTTCCTGATCTGGAGGTAGTTCCAGAAGTTCTTCGGGAAAGATATTTGGAAATTCTTTCACCGTTCTCACACCTTCCACTGATAATTCCTTGGCATCCAAAGCACTAATGAAAGCTAGGAATGCTCCACACCCTTTCCGCACCAACTTTTCTGCCTTCAAAGTAGATACCACATTTGCCAAAAAGTTCCTTTGCTCACCAATCATTACTACCTCCTCATCATCCATAGTCCTAATTGACATCCGCTTTTCAGCACAATCCAATTGCGCCCGGTGCTTCACCAACCAATCCATGCCCAAAATAAGATTAAACTCACCGAAAGGCAATTCCATCAAATTCACCAAAAATATTTCTCTTTGAATCTCCAAGGGCACGTCTCTAAACAATTTATTCACAATTACCAACTATCCTAAAGGACTAAGTACCAACATCTCTCTATCGGTAATCTCAGATCTAATATTCAGGTTTCCAGACATGGCACTAGTAACATACGAGTGGATAGACCCGACATCTATCAAAGCAGTAATAGGTGCATCAGAGATGAAAAAACGTACCGGTTATCACATCAGGTGTATCGCCATCTTCACGACGCCTGACCGCATAGACCAATCCCAACTGTCTTCCCTCCGCATTACCTCTTAAGCCATTACCTCGACCCGGTGCACCTTCACCACGACCAACACCATTACCACCACGACCTGGCCCACGACCTCTCGGTGGCTGCTGAGTGCCTCTAGCTGGCTAAGTATCAGGGTTACGAGCTTCCTAAGTCGTATCAGTCCGTCGAGGGAAATTTTTATATTGATGATCCTTGGAACCACATTTATAGCAGGCACCAATTTTCCTTCAGCATTCCTCGGGGTGTCGTCTTCCACAGTCGATACATTCTTGACTCTAACAGGTAGTTACAGGTGCTCTAGCTTGAGCTGGCTTGTTATTCTATGGCCTCTTCTGAAACCTTTTAGATGAACTTATGCACTTAAAATCCCTCTTGCCTCTGACTCTTTCCGGTTCTGGCATTCTGGATTCTTAGCCTCTTCGGCTATCTTGGCTTTCTCTACAAGCGAGGTAAAAGTCCGTACTTGTTGTGGGGGTATCAGTACCCGTAACTCATCATTCAACCCATCTTCAAAGCGTACACAATGCTCATGATCAGTCGGCACTATTGTGCGAGCATAACGGCTCAAGCGAAGAAATTTTGCCTCGTAAGCTACCACCGTCTTACTTCCTTGAACCAGATTCAAGAATTCCTTCCTCCGGGCATCTACATAACTTGTCTCGACATGCTTCCCTTGAAAAGCAGCTTTAAAGAAATCCCAAGTAACCAATGCAGCCTCGGTGCCTTCTCGAACAGTAAGCCACCATTGATACGCCTCGTCCCTTAGCAAGGACACAACTCCTCTCAGTTTTGCTCGACGGTGCACTCCAAACCATTCATAATTTGTTCTATAGCCTCGAGCCAGTATTCCACAACATTCGAGCTACACTAGAGACACCTCTAAAAACCTCGACACCACTTGACTTGAGTCATTCTGATATTGATCCACGAGCTACTGGCCCAATTCTAGTCCTAACAACCCTCTCTAGGTCTCGCAACATTGCTTGAGTCAAAGCATTGTCCTCTGTCGAATGGTCATGTGATTCAGTCTCACTCCTGAGTGACGCAGGTGCATCCATTTCCGTCATATGACCCGGCGCTTCAGACTCAACCCTAGCACCTCGTCCTCTACCACGTCCTCTAGTGCTCATAATGACTAATTCGGTTTTATCTAATTACAAGTTTTATGAATCAGAATATCATTTCAGTGTTTATTAACGATATTTTATGAGATATAAGAAGTAAAGTTGTTTTTCGCAATCAAATCCTATAGTCTCGATCTCAAACACCTATAACTAGAAGTTCTAGAGTGTTCCTATGGTCATATCACAAGAATAAACATTTAATAAACAAATAATTACTTGACTTGATTTCGGATGCTTGTGGTGCCATACCACTTTAAAACATAAAATCTAGAAGTTTAAGCAGTTTTTAAACAAAAATTGTTGTTGAACCTAAAGCACAACCGAGTTTTGAAATTGGCTCTGATACTATAAAATGTAACACCCCAAACCCAGCCTATGCGTTTAAGACCAGGCTTGGCATGCCACATAATTTAAACTTACGTCCAGTCATCAATGCTTTTAATGAAAACAATTCTTCAAAACGATTTTGAAGATGGAGTTTAATCAAAAATCGAGATTTATTTGAAAACCATGATTTTAAAACATAAGAGTTTACAATTTGATTTTCAGAGAAATAATTGGTTAAAAAAAACTTAAATAATTGGTTGAAATAAATTTATAAAAGAGTTTTCACAAAATTTTACGAGTGAGTGATATTTAAGAAAAACCCCCTTTTTATACGTAAGTTTAAGAAAACATTTATAAAAAATTAAACAACCCCATTTAAGTAACTAAAACATATTAAAATCCATCCACATAAAAATCCATAAAATAATACACGAGGCCTTATTACATCGCAATTGAAATAGTACTTAAATAAAAATACTTAAAAGAAGTTCAAAGTTTTATAACTCATCATTCATAGTATGGCCTCCACACGAAGTCATCCCCGGCCCAAGCCTCCATCAATTATTATTACCTGAGAAGGGTAAGAAAAATGGGTGAGTTACTTAGAACTCAATGTGTAACCCACTTACCGTGTTCACTGGGCCAAAACCATTTAAGCAATTAGTTGGGCTTGAGCCCATTTACAAATGCACAATATATATATATATATATATCAAATATATATAAAAAATATATATATGCATGTGATATGCAATTACCAACCAAGCCTAATTTCCATCCGCTACACACCACCCGTACCAACCATCACATATGTGCGGATCAAGTCAACCCACCCCACCAACACACCAATAGCAGGCATTAAGCCAATTATAATATTTGTGGCAGAGCCACTGAACGAGAGGCATTAAGCCATTAAAAATATTTGTGGTAGAGCCACCGTACTAGATTTTGGCAACAGGCCTTTCTTCCCTTCGTCAATTATCCCAACCCATGCTGTCATGTATATATATATTTAATGCATAACAATATATTCATAAGGTAAATTTCAACAAAAAGCCCATATTACAAGTTATCAATTTGGCCCATTAGCCAAAATAGCAATTTGGCCCATTTAACGATCTAGCAAATTTTGGCCCATTTATCGATCCAGCAAACATTGGCCCATTTATCGATCTAGCAAATTTTGGCCCATTTATCGATCTAGCAAATTTTGACCCATTAGTCACATGAGGCCCTTTTCACAATATTCTCACTTGGCTAATTTATCAAAATAAATCATATGGCCCAAAATATCACTTTTTAACAATATAGCCCATTAAGGGCAAATCCATAATTTTTCACAACTTTAATACTGTTTCCATGCTTTCACACCAAAAATTGCTAAGAAATCGTATTTTCCAATTTTACTGACTTTACGAGTTTTATTCTAATACTTACGACATAGTATAACACATGAGAAAAGTGTGAAGTTACACACCTAATTACGGTGAGAACTATACTTTCCCACTCGTCGATACCTAAATATTTATCACACTTGATTAGAACACTAATATTTAATATAATACTATACTAACGATAAGCGATCTAAATCCTTCCCCTCAAATCTTGAATGACAACTATTTGTCGTTTCTCCACGGTTGACGGTTCACAACCCGATGGAAAATCTCGAACCGCTAATGGCTCCTAACTATGAACAACTCGAATAATTGATTCTCCTCGGATAAGGGTCCACAACCCGGTGGAAAGTCTCGGATTGCTGAAACATCCCTTCGTTTGAATTTAGGGGGAATAGCGAAACCACCCCCTTCCAAACACTATTAACAACCCTTTTTGTCCCTATCTTGTTTACCACAAAAATAAATATCCTTGTGTTCTCGACATGAGAATCAAGCAATAACATCCCCTAAAACAAAATCGATTAGTAGTCCTTCTATAATGATATGACGATTAATATAGAAATCCTTGATAGGAACCCTTACCTTACACTTTCACTCGATTTCTAGCGAGTCACTAAGATAACAAATACTCCGAGTTCGGCATTCTTTATGACACTAAAAAAAATGAAAGGTTGTCTAAGAGAAAAGAACATTATAATCCGTCATAAGACCCTCCCAAACTTGTATATATACGGCTAAGAAAAAGAAGAGAAAAGAAAAGATTCGAAAAGAGTTCTTACCGATTGCTTAAACGAAGGTTGAAAGAATAATCAACAAAACAATATAGATGAAGAGAAGATTAGACTTTGATAAAAACAAAGGAGAGAAAAGAATGGTTCGACTATGGAGGTAGTCTAACATTCGGCCATGTGAGAAAAATGATGAAGGATATGGTTGAAAAGAAAATAAATGAAGAAAGAAAGAGAATAAGGATGTGAGGTTTAAGATTTAAATTTTCAAAGATAAGAGAAAAGCAAATAGAGAGGGTTTGAAACAATGATGCATTCGGCCATGGGAGAAAAGGAAGAGATGATGTTTGTTTTTGATGTTTTAGGCACTAAAAAAGAGACACAAGTTGAATTGACAAAATATGACCAAATTGGTGAAACAAAGATAATTCTTCCTAGCCAATACACATTCGGTTTTGAGAGCATGAGATGAAAAGAGAAAAAAAATGTCTTGTAAAAGCAAAAGTGACCAAATGGTATTACCCAAAAGCTACTAACCATACCAAACATATCACCAAAAATTCGGCCTTCCCCCCTTAGCCCCCGAAACCGTCCAAATACATGGTCAAACTTGGCCATCTTAACTTTCCAAAACACTCTCCATTAAGAGGTGCCTTATGTTCCTCCACCTTCCAAATGTTTAGAAATCCTATCCCCAAAATCAAGCAAATTCTATCCCTAAATACATATTTGCCATAACCTTTAGCCACCTTACCATAAAAGAATTAGTCCATCCTTACCAAGAATAGAGCTTGGCCTACATTTGCTAAGAAAGAGCAAAAATAAATGTCACCAAAATACTATCCATGGGATTCGAACATCTCCCCTCAAGCTACACTCATGGTGCCTATTCCACCTTGCTACTAGCTCATCTTATGCTAGTTTTTGCCACTTAATTACCTTAAGCATCAAGGTCACTTGATCCATTTCAATAAAGTACTCAAAATTAAAATTTATTCTAATATCGAATAAATCCCAAGCCTTCTCAAAACTATATATTAAGCACATAAATTTAATCATTCACAAGCTAAACACCAAAACATGTAACATATCAATACTCAGATTTTTAGGATGTTACATTCATACTCAATTTTATCAACTAACTTCATTAAACATATTCATATTTAATTCTTTAATATAATTTAGCTTAAGGACTTACCTCGACGAATGATTTAACCACGTAATTCGGCTTATTCGATAACCTTTGTCTTTCCCGATCCAAATCTGTTTTTCTTTGTTCTTGATCTAAACACATTAAAATTTAGCTCATTCAAGTACATTTCATTTCAATTTAGTCCCAAAACACATAAATGGGCAATTTACCACTTTACCCCTATGTTTCACATTTTTACAATTTAGTCATATTTGCATAAAACACAAAATACAAAAAATTTTCCCATGCTACTCAAGAGTCAATTCTTCCTAGGGACCTTACAAGTCCATTTATTTCATTTATTTCACAAATAAGTCCCTCTAAAAATTTATTTTTACAAATTGGTCCTAAATACTTAATTTCATCAAAACTTCCAATACAAAACATACTAATCTTTAACATATCTTTCATCTAAAATCATTTAACATCAAAAACCACATGAACACAACAATGGCCGAACATCAAGCATGCTTAGATTTAAAAATTTTAACATGGGTCACCTACGGTTCAAGCAACGATCTCAAAAACGTAAAATTATCAAGAACTCAAATCAAACTAACCTTGAATTTGTGATTGAAGTTGCGAAATTCAAAGGAAACCAAACCCCATTTCTTTTCTCAACATTCGCCAAGCAAATAAAAGATGATAATGGCCATTTTTTTATGTTTTATTAAACATATATATGACATTTATTCATTTACCTTTATAACCTTATTATAAATAATTATACAATATAAAAATTAAGGTTAAACATTTCATATGTCACCCACTAACTTAAAAATGGGCTATTTACCCATTTAATGCTTCATATTAAAAAGCCATCCTCATTCTAGCACTTTACTCTATAGCATGTAACTTTTACACTTTACGCGATTAAGTCCTTTTCGTTAAATTAAACACTTAAACAATAATTTTTTTTCTACGAAACTCTCACACATATTAATTCACACAAGATAGGCACAGAAAATAATATTTAAATATATATCAAACTCAGATTCGTGGTCCCAAAACCACCGTTTCGATTAGGGTCAAAATCGGACTGTTACAACTCTCCCTCCCTTAGAGATTTTCGTCCCTGAAAATCTTACCGTTAAACAAAGTCGGATATTGTTGCCTCATTGAATCCTCAGGCTCCCAAGTAGCCTCTTCAACTCCATTTCGATTCCACAATACTTTCACTAATGGAATTCTCTTGTTTCTCAACTCTTTCATTTCTCGAGCTAAAATACAAATTGGTTCTTCCTCGTACGTCATATCGGATCGGATTTCAACCTCTGACAGAGTGATCACATGTGAAGGATCTGATCTGTATTTACGTAGCATCGAAACGTGAAATACGTCATGTATCTTTTCTAATTTAGAGGGCAACTTCAATCTATAAGCAACAGGCCCAATACGTTCGATGATTTCATACGGTCCGATGAATCTCGGACTCAATTTGCCTTTCCAACCAAATCGGAGTACTTTTTCCATGGAGAAACTTTCAAAAACACTTGATCTCTGACTTGAAACTCAATGTTTTTACGTTTCAAATCAGATTAAGACTTTTGATGATCCGAAGTAGCTTTCAAATTATCCTTGATCACGCCACTTTTTGTTCAGTCTCTTTAATCAGATCAACCCCGTTTATCTTGTTTTCATTGAGCTCGGTCCAAAAAAATGGTGTACAACACTTACGGCCATATAAAGCTTCATATGATGCCATTTTGATACTCAATTGAAAACTATTATTATAAGTGAATTCAATCAAAGGTAAATATCTTTCCCACGTACCTTCAAACTCAAGAACGGAACATCTCAACATGTCCTCAAGTATCTGAATAGTTCGTTCAGATTGACCATCTGTTTGCGGATGAAAGGCTGTACTAAAATGAAGTTTAGTACTTAAGGCATCTTGCAACTTCTTCCAAAATCGCGATGTGAATCTCAGGTCTCTACCTGAAACAATGGAACTCGGCACACCATGTAATCTCACAATTTGTGACACATGCAAATCAGTAAGTTTATCAAGCGAATAATCTGAACGAATTGGCACAAAGTGAGCTAATTTGGTCAATCGATCCACTATAACCCGGGCTACATCTTTCTTACTCGGTGTCGTAGGCAAACCGGATATAAAATCCATAGTGATTCTATCCCATTTCCAGTCAGGTATCATGATTGGCTGAAGTAACCCGGAATGAACTTGATGCTCAGCTTTTACTTGTTGACAAATTAAGCACTTTGAAACAAATTCAGATATATCTCGCTTCATACCAGGCTACCAATAGAACTGTTTCAAACCATTATACATTTTCGTGCTACCCAGATGAACCGATAATCGACTGCTATGGGCTTTATTCAAAATCATCTGAATCAAATCTACATTCTTCGAAACACATATACGGCCTTTAAAGTTCAAACAACCATTTGCACCAATTTGAAACTCTGACCCTGCATCATTATTACACTGAACCCGTCTAGCTATCAAGTCTTTGTCAATTCCTTATGCATCACAAATTTGTTGAATAAACATCAGTCTTGCCTTTAGCTCGACTATAATCGAACCATCACCAGACATAACCATATGTGCATTCAACACACGAAGAGCTAACAATGATTTTTGACTTAATGCATCTGCAACAATGTTAGCTTTCCCCGGATGGTAGTCAATCACCAGTTCATAGTCTTTCAACAACTCTAACCATCTGCGTTGTCTCAAGTTCAAATCTTTTTGAGTCATTAAGTACTTCAGGCTTTTGTGATCTGAATAAACATGACATTTTTCGTCGAACAAGTCATGACACCATATTTTCAAAGCGAAAACAATAGCTGCAAGTTCCAAATCATGAGTCAGATAATTTATTTCGTAAGGCTTCAATTGTCTCGAAGCGTGGGCTATGACTTTGCCTTACTGTATCAAAACACAACCCAAACCATTCAAAAAAGCATCACTATAAACAATAAATTCTTTACTCGATTCAGGTTGAGCTAACACTGGAGCTTCGGTCAAAAGGGCTTTCAACTCATCAAAACTTTTTTGACATTTTTGACCATTCGAACTTAACATCTTTCTGTAACAGCTTTGTCAAAGTTGTAGCTATCATGGAAAACCCATTAACGAATCATCTGTAGTATCCCGCAAGTCCCAGAAAGCTTCAAATTTTAGAGACATTCTTTGGTGGTTTCCAATCAAGTATAGCCGATATTTTGTTCGAATCAACCCGAATACCTGAAACTGAAACAACATGCCCCAAAATGCTGACTTCCTTCATTCAGAATGCACACTTGCTGAACTTTGCATGCAACTGTTGATCTCATAAAGTCTGTAACACTAACCTCAAGTGCTCAACGTCTTCGGTTTCATCTTTAGAGTAGATCAGTATATCATCAATAAACACTACTACAAACTGATCCAAAAACTATCTGAAAACTCGATTCATTAGATCCATAAATATAGCGGGTGCATTAGTAAGTTCAAAAGGCATAACCAGAAACTCAAAGTGGTCATACCTCGTCTGAAATGCAGTCTTTGGCACATTAGAATCTCTGACTCGCAACTGATAGTAGCCCGATCTCAAATATATCTTCGAAAACACTGAAGCTCCTTTCAACTGATCAAATAAATCATCAATCCGAGGTAACGGTATTTATTCTTTATAGTCACCTTATTCACTTGCCGATAATCAATGCACATTTGCATAGTTCCATCTTTCTTTTTCACAAACAGAACTGGTGCACCCCAAGGAGAAAAACTCGGTCGTACAAAACCTCTATCTGTCAACTCTTGCAACTGTGCTTTCAACTCTTTCAACTCAGTAGGTGCCCTCCGATACGGATCTATCAAAATTAGAATCGTCCCTAGTACTAATTCAATGCCGAACTCAATCTCTCGAATTGGCGATAAACCCTGTAATTCATCAGGCAACACCTCAGGGTATTCACACACAACTGGTACGGACTCAAACTTCTTTTCGGACACTTTATTATCCAGCACATAAGCCAGGTAAGCTTTGCATCCTTTTTCACATATTTACGGGCTAACATTGAGAATATTACTGTAGGTAACCCATTTAAATCACTAGATTAAACTCGGATGGTCTCACCATTCTGACATCTCAAATCAATGATCTTTCTTTTGCAATTCACCAATGCATCGTGCAAAGTTAACCAATCCATTCCCAGAATTATATCAAATTTGTTGAAGGGTAACAACATTAAATTGGTTGGAAAGCAAGAATCCTGAATCATCAATGGGCAACTTTTACACACTTTATCAACGAGTACACATCTACCCAAAGGGTTGGACACACGAATCACAAACTCAGTAGACTCAACAGGCAGAGTCGTACTATGTACCAGAGTTTCACATACATACGAATGAGTCGAACTAGGATCAATCAATGCAATTAAAGTAGTATCATAAAGTGTGAAAGTACCAATAATAACATCGAGGAAAGAAGCATCCTCTCTGGCACGTATAGCATAAGCCCTAGCTGGTGCTCGAGCCTCTGATTGAACTGCAGTGTCCCTCGTTCCTCTCTGACTGCCACCTATGTTCCCTGAATGTTTGGGTGGCCTACCTCGTACTGACGCGTTCCTCGATTTAGTGTTCTGAGCAGTATTTTGCTCGACTAGCATCGGGCACTCTCAAATGAAATGATCTGACGATCCACATTTAAAACAAGACCGATCATGGAATCTACAACTCCCAAATGCCATTTTCCACAATGTTTGCACTCAATCCGATCCTGTTGAACATTGCCAACACTAGCCATTAAAGTGGCTCGAGAACTCACTGGAGGTTGATCTCGTCTAGATAGGTCAGGAGTAGTCTTATGTCGGCTAAAGTCGTGTCTAAACTTCTTAGATGCTAAATGGAAAGTCTTACTCGATGTTTGTTTACGAGTGTCTCTAGCTTCTATCTCAGCCTTTCTTTTCTCTTTTTTGAGCTCTTTAGCTTTGCAAGCTCGCTCGACTAGTACCATGAACTCTTTAATCTCAAGAATGCCCACAAGTAACTTTATATCTTCATTCAGACCGTCCTCGAATCTTTTGCACATAATAGCTTCAGAAGAAACGTATTCTCTAGCATATCTGCTAAGTCTGACATATTTTCGCTCATATTCTATCACGGTCATTCACCCCTGTTTTAATTCAAGAAATTATTTACATTTTTGATCGATGAATCTCTGGCAAATGTATTTCTTACGGAACTCAATCTGGAAGAAATCCCAAGTCACTTTTTCTTTTGGAACTACTGATACTAGTGTGTTCCACCAGTGATAGGCAGTGTCCCGAAGCAGAGATATAGCACACTTTAGGCATTCCTCTAAAGTACGGGATAACACATCAAGTACCCGAATGGTATTATCAAGCCACATCTCGACTCGCTCTACATCATCATCATCATTGGCTTTGAATTCTTCGGCCCCATATTTCTTGATTTTATCAATAGGAGGCCTACTAGATCTCATTGGATCTATCATCGGGGGTACTGAATGTACCGGAGTTGGATTATTTGGGGTGGAGGTTGTTATACAGTCGGGTTATTCTGAACAAACTAGGTAAACCATTCATTCATCATCTAGTAGAAGGCTTGTTTAGCCTCTCCCTCATGACTACCCGTAACTGGTAGAGAGTTTATTAGCACTGATCCTCGTGCACGATCAGATGCTACACTTTCTACATCATCTGCTACGGCTCTATCAGGATCGGAGTCCATTTACTATATAAAACATATTTCAGAATGTTAGAAGTCTCCACACTATCAAATATACAATAAAGGCATGTATGGCTAGACTCACATGCGTTACGGTAGTCCTAGAATTGACTAAATCGTAAGCTCTGATACCAATAAAATGTAACACCCTAATACGTGTCTGTTACCGGATTAGTTCCATAACCTTATAAAATATGTTCCAACTATTAGTTACTCACTTAGGTCATAATTCGAATACACTATAAACAGGTATATGTACTATGTCACCTTAAAGCACAAATATTGACTAAAGCATACCCAAGTAATTTACTAACTCTTATAAAACTATTAACACATACAAACCTAAACGCATTAGTTCTTAACTATATAACAATCATAGCATTTGGTTAAACACGTATTTGATCACATATATATTTATCATACTAAAATTTAGAAAGAACTATAGCTTAATAGGTTCCATAATCAATAACTTACCAAACAATGTATATATATATATATATATCTTATCCACATTCAATAGTCTCAGATCAATTCACTTAAAGAAATCATATGTGTGTGTAACTAAGACATTCATCATCGATCATGCTAATAGAAACATGTCCATTATTCACCCAATTCATCATCAAATAAATATATAGTGTATAAAGTTACTCATATTTCCAATTTTGTTTTAACTAATGTGTATCAATTTCTAATTCAATTTATTAGACCTCCATGTTCGTTCATATTCAAAAGATTTATCAAAGACTCATAACTAAACTTCTCGATATACATATATCATAATATGTGCTTTCGAACTAGATTTAAAACATAACAAGAAACACATAAGTAAAGTTTAGCCAAAAGTAATAGTCGTTTCGTAAGGCTATACATATATACACAAGACCAAATGTCATTAGTCTTAACCTTAATCTAGCCTATACATGCCTTCGATTCAAAACTAAGATTTAGTACCAAAAGGGGTGATAGTGTGGTTGACTATTCCGACGATCCTCAGATGCCCGTAGCTCTATTTAAATCTATAAAACAGAATAAAAAGCACACACGGAATAAGCTCACTAGCTTAGTAAGTCTTAAGCAAATACAATATAACTTCAATCATTTAAATGTTTTAACCTACATTTTGAAGCATTTAAAAGTACACATATTAACTTCCATATTTACCATTGCCGAATTTCATTATATCATTTAATCTGTCAACTTTTATTTTTTCCACCAAAGTGCACCATTCATCAATTATACCAACGCATATGTATATACTTAAGTATACCGCATAAACATTTCCATTCATTCGACACTATCGAGTACTTGATCATCACATCGAATCACATCTATATATCTTCCAACCACCATTCTATCATACATTTATCACTTCATTTTTACTAGCTCATTATCATTATATACCACATATATGTAAGAAAGCACTTACCTCAAAGTTGAATCAGTACGATTCATTTTCAAAAGCTTAGATTTTCTTGACTTATTTTATGCTTTGTTGTTATACAATCTGAGCTCGGAATGCCAATACACCGTTATAGAACCTGCTAGGCATTAGCTCGAATCACATACACCGGCACTAGGCCTGCTAGACTCAAGGTCTGAAATTTAACACCGATATTAAGCCTGCTAGGCAATAAGCCTGAATTATTTCACCTAAGATGTGGCTCTTAGGCTCGAAGTCTAATAACTCACCCAAGACAAGGCACATTAGGCTCGAAACCCGAAATAACAATATAATCAATCCATCAATTTACATTTCTCAACACTATCATCAATAACGAATCATATCCACAAATCACATTCACATATCACAACGAACATAGTAATTCATATTGCATTTACCAAAAACACATCCAATTCATTTTAAGGCCTTTACATTCGGCTAACACATATATTCATAGTCAGTTTTATCAACTAACTCCATTAAACATATTCATAATTAATTCTTTAATATAATTTAGCTTAAGGACTTACCTCGACTATCGACGAACCACATAATTCGGCTATTTGATAACCTTTGTCTTTCCCCGATCCAAATCTATTTTTCCTTGTTCTTAATCTAAACAGATTAAAATTTAGCTCATTCGAGTACATTTCATTTCAATTTAGTCCTAAAACACATAAATGGGCAATTTACCACTTTACCCCTAATGTTTCACATTTTTACAATTTAGTCCTATTTGTATAAAACACAAAATACACAAAATTTCCCCATGCTACTCAAGAGAAAAATCTTCCTAGGGACCTTACAAGTCCATTTATTTCATTTATTTTAAAATAAATCCCTCTAAAAATTTATTTTTACAAATTAGCCCTAAATACTCAATTTCATCAAAACTTCCAATACAAAACATACTAATCTTTAACATATCTTTCATCTAAAATCATTTAACATCAAAAACCACATGAACACAATAATGGCCAAACATCAAGCATGCTTAGATTTAAAAATTTTAACATGGGTCAACTACGATTCGGAGCAACGATCTTAAAAACGTAAAAATTATCAAGAACCGAAATCAAACTAACCTTGAATTTGTGATTGAAGTTGCCAAAATTCAAAGGAAACTGAACCCCATTTCTTTTCTCAACATTCGGCCAAGCAAATAAAAGATGATAATGGCCATTTTTTTATGTTTTATTTAACATATATATGACATTTATTCATTTACCTTTATAACCTTATTATAAATAATTATACAATATAAAAATTAAGGTTAAACATGTCATATGTCACCCACTAACATAAAATTAATGCTTCATATTAAAAAGGCATTCTCATTCTAACACTTTACTCTATAGCTTGCAAGTTTTACACTTTACGCGATTAAGTCCTTTTCGTTAAATTAAACACTTCAACGATAAAATTTTTCTACGAAACTCTCACACATATTAATTCACACAAGATAAGCATAGAATATAATATTTATATATATTAGACTCAGATTTGTGGTCCCAAAACCACCGTTTTAATTAGGGTCGAAATCAGACTATTACTGTAACATCCTAAAATAGGGGTTATCTGTGATTGAATTATTTTGCTTGTGATTGGATTGCTGTGATGTTATTCGTGTTGAAATAGGATTTAATTATGGATCTTGAGTAGGCTCGAGTAGAAGGAAAAGTTTATTTGTAAGCTTTAAAGATAGGGAGCCATAGTAAATAGGGGTTACAAGTTAAATGGGGGAATATTTGACACTAACAAGGTGTTGGAAATGCGGCAAGGGGAGGCCACTCTAGGGCTGGAGTTGACGCCATCAAGGGGAGCAAGGGAGCCTATGTTCGAGTTGCGGAATCCCCCTTTTCTACTCTTTATTTTGACGGCAAGGGAGAGAGAGAAGTGCTCAATTTAAACACTTCAGGATAATAAGGATTTATTTGGATTTTATGTGATTTTTTTTAATAGTTGGCAGAGAGAAAATATAGGCATTTGACTAATTCAAACTTGTTTGAATTAGTGGCCAGGAGTATTTTTAGGAAGCAACTGATTTTTTTTTGAACTCCTTGTTGAGGAGGAGTGGACGGCAAGGACTAGATGAAGGGGGGTGTGCTGAATTCTTTTAAGGCATACTCTTCATTTTGTTTTTTTTCTTTTCACCATTTGCAAGTAGCTGAATTTCCCTACTCTTTCATCTTTGATTTTCTTTCTTTCTCTCTTTCTCATTCTCTCAAAACTGAAACCCTTATCTCCTTTTCCATTATTTCTTTCTTTCTATCTAGCCAAATATACACGCTTGATGTGTCAAATTCCTTCTCCTAATTTGAATCACTCGCCGAATATTAAGAGTAGCATAGATTTCTTCGGGACTTTTCTTGCAATCGATTTGAGAAGGTAAGTACTTATAGCCGAATGCCTATTTCTTCTCCTCTCTTGTTCTCTGTCGACTAGGATGAATGGAAAAGCCGAAATATACTGATGGTTTGGCTAATCAGTGTTTTGAAACCAATTTTATCTAGGTACTCCGGGGTTTTGAAGTATTCAGTCAAGCCTCCATTCATTAGCAATCAGTCTTGGTAGTGGTGGTAAGAATTTTGTTAACCATTTATTTGGTATTTGAAAGCCGAAGGCTATTTGTTGTGGATGCTAATAGTTGCCGATTGTAGGGGGTGAAGCAGACGTTTAGGTGAGGTTTCGGGTTCATGTGTTAACCCTTTGAATTTATGTTGTTTGGATGAATAGCCATGTCACTAACTTTCAGGTTTGGCCGAATATAGGAGCAAGAAATCTAGTGTGGCCGATTGACTCTTCGGGATTTAGGGCTACCAATAGTAACAGGTGTGTACATACACACTTTATAACTAATTAATGTGCTGAATATATTGTGTATGCTAAACTGGATTGTGTAGATTTGGATTTAATACCATAAAGGTATAAGCAAGGATCCGTAAGTCCTTGTCAATATGAGTTTGATTATGATGCTTGACATATTTGGTATATGTGGCATATAAGAAGATGGCTTTTGATAAATTCAGTATATGTTATTAAATAAACATGTTTGGCATGATTTATGTTAAGTGCATATTATAAATATGTAGGTTAAACGAGTGGAGGGGGAAGTGATATCCGTGTCTTCGGACACCGGTGGTTTGGTACCACATTTCGTGACTTTGGTCACCGAGGTTTGGCACCTCATAGCGCCTTGTCCCAAAGGCTTAGCACCACAAAGGGTTGGCCCCACGGATGATATTATGGGATCGTGGCAGTGATTTGGTATCACACGTGGGTTGGCCCCACAACTTATTATATGTGACTTGAGTCACCAAAGGTTTAGCACCACCAAAGGGTTTGGCACCACAATATTGATGGATATCATGACTTAAAGTCACCAATGGTTTGGCACCACCAAGGTTTGGTACCACACGGGGTAGAAAGGTGTTTTGGATGGCTAGGTTGGGTGCATGTTAAACTTAGTGCATGTTAAATTTAGTTATGATTTGTGTATGATGTTGCACTAAACCGGGAAGGGTTACACATTGAGTCGTGACTCACCTTCTCCTTTAATCTTTTCGGTGATTCAGAGATCGCGGATGAGGAGCCGAATGGACTCGAGGTGGCCATGCAAAGGAAAATATGAGATTAATTTGAATTCTTTTATTTTATTTTTGGTTTTATTTGTTCAAGTTGTAATAAGGCCTCCTAAGATTTTATTTTGACTATTTTACATGTTTTGGATGAATTATTTAAACTGTTTAATGACTTTAAAATGGTTACACAAGTTTCTTAAATTCAAACGTAAATGATTTTCTTTCGTACCATCGGGTACATTGACAGAATTGGTAACAACATGACTTAACAGATTTTAAATAACAAAGCTAAGTGTTGTTTTTTTTACACACCTCAAATGTTTTAAACAAAACTATATTCTTTTTACCAAAAATTTAAAGTAATTAAAAGGGGGTTTTCAACAAATTTTCTTCTGTAACATACCAGATTCGGTCGCAATGTTTGGGCTGAGTTTGGGGTGTTACAAAATTGGAATCAGAGCCCAGTTCAAAGCTTGGCTGTGGGGGCCCAAGGCCCAAAATGTTTTTGGTAGGCCTTTTTGAAGTATTTTTGGTTTTGAACAGCATGGCACCGAGTCTCCGGCACCAATCTGCCCAGGTAAGTACTTCCGACTTCTTTGTGAATTATTATCTGTAGAAGGGTAGGCATGGAACGTAGATAGTATGATAAGTGCTTTAAACTTTAGGACTAGTTTACGCCAATAAAAGACATAAGACTTTAAATGCCTAATTAAACAAACCTATGATTAAGTCGCCGAGTTAGGGTGTGGTAACCCTTGTGCGCATGTCTAGGATTGGATCTGGAAAAGCTTGGTACTTAAGCAGTCCTCGTGACTCACCTCCTCTTCGCAAGAATCCTACATGGTGCGTAGCTTCGGTTCACCCTAACCAAGAGGACTCGGTCATAAAGCTAAACACAATAAATAAAACACAAGGGATTAGCCATGTTTTATGAAAACTCTAAGTTTTAAAATCATTACAATACTCCTTTAAATAGTAACAAAATTTATTTCTAGAAAATTTTCAAAATGTTTTCAATTTACCAAAATTACCAAAATGCCCCTAGTGGCAAAATTACGAAAATGCCCTTGGTTTCTAAAATTACCGTACTACCCCGATTTTAATAAAATTCTCTTACTTTGCAAAAGTATCCAAAATTTTGTATTTCAAAAAAATACCCTGACTTTGGTTATTAAGAAAATACCCCTGTAGGAAAATGACGAAAATACCCCTGGGATAGAAACGGACAGAAATGCCGAAAGAGTGAGTGTGTATGAAAGGTATTAGGGAATGAATGTGCTTTCCTGTGTGAACTAGGATAGAGGACTTAAAACTTTGATTGATCAAAAGAATCTCTATTAAACTCTCTTCATAAAATTTATTCGCGAATAACCAAGTGAAACAAGTACTAATCCATAAAAACTTCTTAATCAGATTAAAGCGCAATAGTTAAGAATGAGCTCTAGAGGACGTGGCCGTTGTGGACACGGTAGGGGTAGGATGACCGTGTTAGAACCCGTGAGGTCGTGTCAAGGGTCTGAGAATGAGGTACCACCGCCACCACCACCCCCAACTTTTGGAGCTGAGGAGCAGGATCAGACGGGAGGTGAGGCAGTGTCGCGAGTTGTGTTGCGAGTCCTTGAGATGGTGGTTGGGGCAAGTGGAGGTATGGGAGCTCAAAAATTTGTACCCGAGCGACTTCGATCCAACGGAGCTGAGGTATTCTGGGGTGTATCGGGAGTGGCACCCAGTGCGACAAAATATTGGTTAGAATCGACTGAGAGGATCATGGATGATCTCGATCTGACAAGTGAGGAGAAGCTAAAAGGAGCGGTGTCGCTTCTAAAGGATGAGTCATATCAGTGGTGGCTCATGGTTCGAGATGGTGCCACGACAGATGACCTTACTTGGGAGTATTTCAAAGCTACTTATCAGAAGAAGTATGTGGGCACCAGCTACATTGATGCGCAGAGGAAAGCTTTTCTGGGGTTGGTACAAGGAAATAAGTCTGTATCGGAGTATAAAGCAGAATTCTTGAGGCTAAGCCGCTATGCTCGGAGAATTGTGTCAACAGAGCATGATCGTTGAGTTCGCTTTGAAGACGAACTTAGTGATGATTTAAGGTTGCTGATTGCTTTACAGTAGGAGCGTGAGTTTTCTATCTTAGTGGAAAAGGCTAAAGTAGTCGAAGGGGTCAAGGAGTCTATGAGATAGAACTACGATAGGAACAAGCAAAAAAAAAGGATTTGGGTCATCTGGATTGGGTAATAATGCACAGAAGAGGGCTAGGCAGAGTGGGCCGAATCAGGCAGGAAGGCCCATGGCTACTAATCGAGACCATTTCAAAGGTAATCATTGTGGGAAATCACATTGGGGAGGATGTTGGACCGGTGAAAGAGGATGCTTTGAATGTGGATCGTTGGATCACCGTGTAAGGGATTGTCCTCAAAAGTTAGCTAAGAACCAGCCAGAGGGTCAGAACCGTGCTCAGGCTAGAAATGTAGGACTACCACAGAGGGGTCGTGGTAATGGTAGAGGAGGCAATGGTTCTAGTCGAGGTCGCAGAATTCCGGGCAGAGGTGCAAGCAACATAGAGGCAAGGCAGCTTGGTTTAGTCTGTGCAATAAGGCGTCGAGAGGAGGGTGACGCACCGGACATCATAACCGGTACGTTCCTAATTTTTGGTCTTTCATATGTTACATTAATTGATGTGGGTTCGACACATTCATACCTTGCTAGTAGCGTGGTAGAGAATATGAATCTAGACTTTGAGACTACTTCTGGAGAGATGACAGTAATTAGCCCTCTAGGTCACTCTGTAATTGTAAACAAGTTATATAGAGATGTACCCCTAAAACTCCAAGGGGTAGCGTTGTTGGCCGATCTAATGGAACTACCATTTGAGGAGTTCGATTTGATTCTTGGAATGGACTGGTTGGTTAAGTATCAAGCAAAGCTGGATTGCGCTGTTAAGCGCATGGTTCTAAAGATGGCTGAGGGTGATGAAGTGGTCATGATAGGTAATAGAAGAGATTACCTATCCAACGTGGTGTCTACATTGAAGGCGGAGAAGATGGTCAGGAAAGGGTGTGAGGCATTTTTGGTTTGAATATGTGCCTTGGAGGTTAAGGAGTCAACAGTAGAGAAGGTCTGAACGATAGGGGAATTCACTGATGTGTTTCCAGAAGAACTTTCGGGTCTGCCTCCAGATCGGGAAGTTGAATTCAATATAGACTTGTTACCCGAAACGGTGCCTATGTCTATAGCACCATACCGAATGGCATCGAAGGAATTGGTGGAGTTGAAGGCTCAAATTCAGGAGCTCTTGGACCGAGGGTTTATCTGACCAAGTATATCTCCGTGGGGAGCACCTGTGCTGTTTGTCAAGAAGAAAGACAGGTCAATGCAAATGTGTATCGACTACCGTCAGCTAAACAAGTTAACGTTCAAAAACAAGTATCCGTTGCCACGGATTGATGACTTGTTTGACCAACTGAAGGGTGCATCGATTTTCTCAAAGATAGACCTTAGGTCGGGTTATCATCAACTTAAGGTGAAGGAGGGTGATGTTCACAAGACGGCATTCCGTACTCGGTATGGGCATTACGAGTTTCTAGTGATGCCATTTGGGTTGACCAACGCACCTGCAGCGTTCATGGACTTAATGAATAGGATGTTTCAAAGAAGATTGGATCAATTTATCGTGGTGTTTATAGACGACATATTGGTTTATTCAAAGACGAAGGAGGAGCATGACATGCATTTGCGTATAGTTCTACAAGTACTGAGGGAGAAGCAGTTATATGCCAAATTCAGTAAATGTGAATTTTGGCTTAGGGAGGTGGCTTTCTTAGGTCACGTGGTGTCAGCGGAAGGGATTAGAGTGGACCCTCGCAAGGTTGAAGCAGTGTTGGATTGGAAACCGCCTAGGTAGGTGGTAGAAATTTAGAGTTTTCTGGGTCTGGCAGGGTATTATCGAAGATTTGTGGAAGGATTCTCTTTAATTGCGGCACCGTTGACTAAGTTATTAAGGAAAGGAGTTCCATTTGTATGGTCGGAGAAGCAGCAGGAAATTTTTGACAAGCTAAGAAAGATTCTGATGGAAGCTCCGGTTCTAGTACAGCCTGAGGCAGGGAAGTTGTTCACGGTTTATTGTGATGCGTCCCATACTGGTTTGGGATGTGTATTGATGCAAGAAGGGAAAGTAGTGGCCTATGCATCCCGTCAGCTAAGACCGCATGAGGTTAACTATCCGACTCACGACATAGAATTAGCGGCAGTAGTCTTCGCTTTGAAAATATGGAGGCATTACTTGTATGGGGAAAAGTCGATAGTCTACACAGATCACAAAAGTTTGAGGTATCTCTTAACTCAGAAGGATTTGAACTTGAGACAGCGTCGATGGATTGAACTGTTGAAGGATTACGACTGTTCAATTGAGTACCATCCAGGCAAGGCTAACGTGGTGGCTGATGCATTGAGCCGAAAGGTCGTAACGGACTTAAAGGCGATGTTTGCTCACCTCAGTCTATACGACGATGGAAGTCTTTTGGTAGAACTACAAGTTAAGCCGACTTAGATCGAGGAGATTAAGGAAAAATAGTTAGTAGATGAAAGTTTGAATGAGCGGAGATTGCAAGTTCAAGATGGTGGTTTGGAAGGGTATAGTTTGTCTGGTGATGGAGTGTTATGTTTTCAAGGGCGAGCTTGTATGCCGAAGGATGTTGAATTGAGGCAAAGAATTCTTCAAGATGCACATAGCAGCCCAAACGCTATGCATCCTTGAGTAAGTAAGATGTATGAAGATTTGCAGCGATTACGGTGGCTGTATCAAGCACGAGGTAACTAGATTTGTGGGAAGGTGTCTGACGTGTCAGCAGGTTAAGGCTGAACACCAGTTGCCATCAGGGTTACTTAAACCAGTGAAGATCCCTCAGTGGAAATGGAAGAGGATCGCTATAGATTTTGTCAGTAGGCTACCCCTCACGCCCAGCAAGAAGGACGCAGTTTGGGTGATTGTGGACCGTCTGACTAAATCACTCACTTCATACCGGTAAGGGTGGATTACTCACTTGAAGCTAGGTAAGTCGTATGTGTCGAAAATAGTGAGGTTGCATGGTGTGCCAAGATCGATCATCTCGAATAGGGATCCCGATTTACGTCAAGGTTCGAAAGCGTTGCATCATGCTTTGGGTACACGATTGATTTCAAGACAAGATTCCATCCACAAATCGACGGGCAATGTAAAGGGTCATACAGATTTTAGAGGACATGCTGAGAGGTTGTGTTCTGGATTTCAGTGGTAGTTGGGAAGAGTATCTACCGTTGGCAGAATTCGCTTATAACAATAGTTATCAAGCGAGTATCCAGATGGCACCATATGAGGCACTGTATGGACGAAAATGCTGTACTCCTACGTGTTGGACGGAATTAGGTGAACGATAAGTTTTGGGTCCAGAGTTGGTGACAGAAACTGAAGATAAAGTTAAGGTAATTCGGGCTCGTCTCAAGGAAGCGTCAGATAGGCAGAAATCTTATGTTGATATTAAGCGTAAGGAAATGGAATATGCATTAGGAGATAAAGTTTTTCTGAAAGTATCGCCTTGGAAGAAGGTATTAAGGTTTGGGCAAAAAGGGAAGCTAAGCCCTAGGTTCATCGGACCATATACAGTGTTAAAGCGAGTGGGTCCGGTAGCTTACCAGCTTGAGCTACCGGCAGAGTTGAGTCAGATTCATGATGTCTTCCATGTATCAATGCTTAGGCGATATCGGTCGGATCCATCACATGTTGTGCTAGTAGCAAAAATTGAAGTAAACTCGCATTTTTCTTTTGAGGAGGAACCAGTCCAGATCTTAGATCGAGATGTCAAGGTTCTACGTAGGAAGTCAATACCTTTGGTGAAAGTGCTATGGAAAAACCATGGTGCGGAGGAAGCCACGTGGGAACCCGAGGATGTGATGCGGCAGCAATACCCCCACCTCTTTTGATTAGGTAATTTCGAGGCCGAAATTATTTTAAGGGGGTAGAACTGTAACATCCTAAAATAGGGGTTATCTATGATTGAATTATTTTACTTGTGATTGGATTGCTGTGATGTTATTCGTGTTGAAATAGGATTTAATTATGGATCTTAAGTAGGCTCAAGTAGTAGGAAAAGTTTATTTGTAAGCTTTAAAGATAGGGAGCCATAGTAAATAGGGGTTACAAGTTAAATAAGGGAATATTTGACACTAACAAGGCCTTGGAAAAGCGACGAGGGGAGGCCACTAAAGGGCTAGAGTTGACGCCATCAAGGGGAGCAAGAGAGCCTATGTTCAAGTTGCAGAATCCCCCTTTTCTACTCTTTATTTTAACGGCAAGGGAGAGAGAGAAGTGCTCAATTTAAACACTTCAGGATAATAAGGATTTATTTGGATTTTATGTGAATTTTTTTAATAGTTGGCAGAGAGAAAATATAGGCATTTGACTAATTCAAACTTGTTTGAATTAGTGGCCAGGAATATATTTAGGAAGCAGCCAATTTTTTTTTGAACTCCTTGTTGAGGAGGAGTGGACGGCAAGGACTAGATGAAGGGGGGTGTGCTGAATTCTTTTAAGGCATACTCTTCATTTTGTTTTTTTTCTTTTCTCCATTTGCAAGTAGCCGAATTTCCCTACTCTTCCATCTTTGATTTTCTTTCTTTCTCTCCTTTCTCATTCTCTCAAAACCGAAACCCTTATCTCTTTTTCCATTATTTCTTTCTTTCTCTCTAGCCAAATACACACCTTTGATGTGCCAAAATTCCCTTCTCCTAATTTGAATCACTCTGGCCGAATATTAAGAGTAGCATAGATTTCTTCGGGACTTTTCTTTTAATCGGTTTGAGAAGGTAAGTACTTATAGCCGAATGCCTATTTCTTCTCCTCTCTTGTTCTCTGTCGACTAGGATGAATGGAAAAGCCAAAATATAATGATGGTTTGGCTAATTAGTTTTTTGAAACTGATTTTATCTAGGTACTCTGGGGTATTGAAGTATTCAGTCAAGCCTCCATTCGTTAGCAATCAGTCTTGGTAGTGGTGGTAAGAATTTTGTTAGCCATTTATTTGGTATTTGAAAGCCGAAGGCTATTTGTTGTGGATGCTAATGGTTGCCGATTGTAGGGGGTGAAGCAGATTCCATATCGTGTGCTGTAGTTTGTACTCAAAGGCGTTTAGGTGAGGTTTCAGGTTCATGTGTTAACCCTTTGGATTTATGTGGTTTAGTCGAATAGCCATGTCACTAACTTTCAGGTTTGGCCGAATATAGGAGCAAGAAATCTAGTGTGGCCGATTGACTCTTCAGGATTTAGGGCTACCGATAGTAACATGTGTGTACATACACACTTTATAACTAATTAATGTGCTGAATATATTGTGTATGCTAAACTAGATTGCGTAGATATGGATTTAATACCATAAAGGTAAAAGCAAGGATCCAGGTAAGTCCTTGTCAATATGAGTTTGATTATGATGCTTGACATATTTGATATATGTGGCATATAAGAAGATGGCTTTTGATAAATTCAATATATGTTATTAAATAAACATATTTGGCATGATTTATGTTAAGTGCATATCATAAATATGTGGGTTAAACGGGTGGAGGGGGAAGTGATATCCGTGTCTTCGAACACCAGTGGTTTGGTACCACATTTCGTGACTTTGATCACCAGAGGTTTGGCACCTCATAGCGTCTTGTCCCAAAGGGCTTAGCACCACATGGGTTGGCCCCACGGATGATATTATAGGATCGACGCAGTGATTTGGTATCACACGGGTTGGCCCCACAACTTATTATATGTGACTTGAGTCACCAAAGTGGTTTAGCACCACCAAAGGGTTTGGCACCACAATATTGATGGATATCGTGACTAAAAGTCACCGGTGGTTTGGCACCACCAAGGGTTTGGTACCACACGGGTAGAAAAGGTGTTTTGGATGGCTAGGTGTTAAACTTAGTGCATGTTAAATTTAGTTATGATTTCTGTATGATGTTGCTCTAAACCGGGGGAAGAGTTACACATTGAGTCTTGGTGACTCACCTTCTCCTTTAATCTTTTTCAGGTGATTCGTAGATCGCGGATGAGGAGCCGGATGGACTCGAGGTGGCCATGCAGTGAAAATATGAGATTACTTTGAATTATTTTTATTTTATTTTTGGTTTTATTTGTTCAAGTTGTAATAAGGCCTCCTAAGATTTTATTTTGACTATTTTACACATTTTGGATGAATTATTTAAACTATTTAATGACTTTAAAATGGTTACACAAGTTTCTTAAATTCAAACGTAAATGATTTTCTTTCGTACCATCGGGTACATTGACAGAATTGGTAACAACATGACTTAACATATTTTAAATAACAAAGCTAAGTGTTATTTTTTTTTACACACCTCAAATGTTTTAAACAAAACTATATTCTTTTTACCAAAAATTTAAAGTAATTAAAAGGGGGTTTTCAACAAATTTTCTTCTGTAGCATGCCAGATTCGGTCGTAATGTTTGGGTCGGGTTTGGGGTGTTATAGTTACACTTGCAGCACCGAACCGTCTATGCTTGGGGATTACCTGTACAGTAAAACAGTTGGGTGAGTTTATGAAAACTTAGTGTGTATTCCCAATAATAATAACATTAACGTACAAAAACAGTCTGGGTTTGAGTCCATTTTAGTAACAGGGATAGTCTGGGCCTACGCCCATTTCAGAACAGAAGCAGTGTGGGCCTCAGCCCAAATAAGTACAGTAACAGAATAATCAAGCATGCAAGAATCCTACCCATCTAGCCTCTACAATCCATCTCCATCCAACCCTACACTCCATGTGGGGATATAATATCGACCCACCCATCCCTACACACCAAATAATTGTATCGATGCGGTACTAAATAGAAATATGCAGTAGAGCTGCCAGTACAATAGGCTAAAAGCCATCAGAGATATGCAGCAGAGCTACCAGAACAGTACACTTCCTCTAATCATATATACCCAACCCCCATGCAATGCAACATACATCAGTGACATTCTATATCATAATGGTATGCATGTATTCAGATCATAACCATATATATATGTCATCTCATGGCATACATAATCATCCATACATCATATAGGGTAAAAACAGACATTTTACCTATGGGGGTATTTTGGTCATTTTACCCTTTAGGGGTATTTTAGCCATTTTTATCAGTTTGGGCCCAAGTACTCTTAGGCCCATCAGTAAGCCCACGATCATCTCAAATTTTGGACCAAGAAGAAATAGGTTTTGAGCAAGGGAACAATTAGGAGACTGCACATAAATTTTTAGTTGTGGAAGAAAGTAACATAAATGAATGTTTGCTTCAGTGGATAATTGATTTAGGAGTTTTTTAAAGTGTCTGAGAAGTCAGGGGTTGAAGCCTTGGCTTAGGCAAAATTTTTATTATAAGTGAATAAAATCCTTGGATCTTGATACTAGGTTCTTAAATTATTGTGGTTAAAATATGATACAAATGAGTTGTTGGTCTAGTGGTAAGGGGCGTGTGGAGTGTACATGGGGTCTAAGGTTCGAGTGGTGGTGCATCAAAAAGGGAGTATTTATTTTGCTGCTTGAGCTGTGTAGGTAGTGGAGTTGGACTCAAACACAACTAAAGGGAGTTTGAATAAAATTTGAATGGAGTTTGAACTGGTCATGGAGAGGTTTGAAGAGAGATTTTAGGAGAAAATCAAGGAGATGAGAGGGAAGAGAGTTCGTCCCAAATTTGGACTCTGGCACTCAACAATTCAGCCAAGAGAGGTATACTGCTCATTTGGGGTTTTTTTTCTTTGGCCCAATGTCGTAGGTTCTTTTGGCATTTATTTTTCTCTGCTCACTTTTCCTTTTTGCCTTTTTCTTTCTTCTCCTCTGTCGAATCCACTTTTTTCTTCCCCTCTTCGCTTTGATGTCCCTTTTCTCTAATCTATTTTCCCAAACCTTGATCGAATAGTACATCCCTCTTTCTTTTCTCTATTTTTCTTTTGGTGTTCTTTTGTTCTTTGGTTTTGGCCTACTGTCTCTATACTCTACAGTGGTGTTGCGATTTTGAACTTACAAGAGTTCTAACGAATCGGTAGGTACTCATAAATTCCCTCATTTGATTCTCTATTATTTCTTTATGTGTTCAAATCTATTTTCTTTTATATTTTTTGAAAGCCGAATGCTTCTTCTTACGTGTCCTAATTCTGATTCTTGTCTTTTCCTTGCGATGTGGTGGTTTGTTGGGTACTAGGGACTTCAATGGAGTGAAAGGGTGCAAGTGACTGAAGCAATCAAAACCTTTTCGTTCATCGTTCAGTTAAGTAAAAGCATTATCTTCGTCTTTTTAAGCATAGGCCGAATATCCCTATGTTTCTGCAAGTTTGATATTCATGGAGGCAACTTATATGGCTTACCTTGGTTAATGATATCGGTGTTTGTGGTACAGATAATTTATAAAGGCATGTGATTGCTTCTAGTTAACAGTTTTGGAGGACTAAAGTCGCCTCATTCAAGCAAGGTAGGGATGGTGGTTTTTGGATTAAGTGTCAATAAGAGGGTGTTTTACCCTAACGATTAAAGGACTAACATTGGGTCATGTTTGAATCTAGGTTGGGTGCTTGTGGAACTTAGAGCGATTGTGTAAACAGATGTGTATTCACACTGTTTTTATCTGTAGTATGGCAAAAGCTGAAAAGACTAAAAGCAGGAAGATTGGGCTTTGAGGTCACATGGGCGTGAGAATGCTCGTGTCGTCAAGCCGAGCCCATGAATCACAGGCGCATGACTGTAGAGGCCTCCATGAGCTTTGTCATGGGCATAGGCCATAATGGGCCATGTTGGGATGTAATGGACCGTGTGGGCCTAATGGGCTTATGGGCCCTATACGGATGAAATCCACGATTTGTGGCAAATATTGGATTGGGCTATGTAGGTCTCATAGCCGTAGTGGAATCTAGGCTGAACGGGCCGCACGAGCGTGTGGGCCCACTTAGGCCGAGTAATGGGCCATGGGCCCATTTACACTATTATGATGACTTAGGTTATCGAGTCGCTCGAGGCAACTACGAACCTCTCGAGAGGTTGATATCTACACCATAATCACAAAGTAGATAAAATGACCGAAATACCCTCATAGGGTAAAATAACCAAAATAGGGTAAAATGACCAAAATCCCTCATAGGGTAAAATGATTGAAATACCCCCATAGGGTAAAAAGACCGAAATACACCCATAGGGTAAAATGAACAAAATAACCCCATAGGTAAAATGACCAAAATACCCCTATATGATAAAATAACTATTGTACCCCTAGGAGATGAAATGACTGTTGTGGCGTTATTTTATGTATAACTGATTTGCTCTATGATATGTATGACTATGTTGAGCATGACATTTTGCATACACATTTGATATTGTGTCACTACATATTGCATGGGGATGGGTTTTTATATTTAGAGGAAGTGTACTGTACTAATAAGGTCGCACGAGTTGCCTAAGACGACTGTGGACCTATTGATGGCTATATGCCCTTGGTTTTACTAGCAGCTTTCCTGCAATACTATTTAGTGCCACAACCGGTGCTAATCTTGGTGTGTCTGGCTGGGTGGTTCGATTTTATCCCCACATGTTGCGTTTGGTGGGACAGAGTGGTGTGTAGAGGCTTGATTGGGTAGGATTTTGATCGATATCGCATCGATTAATGATAATGTATTTATCGCATCGATTAATGATATTAAATATTGTTCACTGCATGACTGATAACTGTTACTATTATGGGCCAAGGCCCCACTGATACTATTACTAAAATTAGGCAAAGGCCCTACTAATTACTAAAATTGTGCTAGGCTCAAGCCCAATCGTTTACTATTACAGGAAAGGGTTTAGGCCCACGCTAAAATGGACTGTTTATATCATTTACTTTGATATAAACTGCTAGTTGTAGAAAAAGACGAGTTTTCAAAAGGTAACTGTTTTCAAAGACACTACGTTTTCGCAACATTTCCTAAAAAACTTCTACAATAAATGAGATTTTGAAAATTAGTAATGTTTTAAAAGTGATTAGTTTTTAATGATGCACGCTTTGGAAATGAACAACCCATTCTAGAATGACTGTTAAATAACAAAATGATTCATTGATTTTAAGGATTTCAACTACAACAAGTTTTACGTTAAATGCTTCAATGTGACACGTCAAATTTGGCCATAACGTTTAGGCCGGGTTTGGGGTGTTACATTTAGTGGTGTTAGAGTCAAGTTGCAAAACTTGGCTGTGGAATTGGTTTTTAAACTTTGAATTTCTAAAAGTTGCTTTTAAATAATTTGAAGTGTTCTGGAATGATTTTCTAATTGTGTGGCACACCGAGTCTCCGTGCCAATCCTGTAAGTTCTCTCTGAAAATTGTACTTCAATTTTGACTGAAACTGCCATAGGTAGGAGTACTGAGACTACTGTAGGTAGTACTACAAACTCTTTAGTAGGGTATACTGGAACTATAGAAAACCAGTAGACACCTATAGACATTGCGTTGTGTGAAAATGTATACTGGAACTATAGAAAACCAAGACACCTATAGACACTGTGCTGTGTGAAAATAAACTCTAAATGATTGCTTTTCATAAGACATCTGTTAATAAACAACTAGAACTGTAAATCGAACTGTATAAAATTGTTAATTCAAATAAAACATGAATAGACAATGAGCACAAGAGGTACACACGGATGAGGTACAAGAGGCCATAGTAGAGGTTGTAGAGGTGCTCGAGTTGGGTCCTCGTCGTTTGGCCATATACCTAATTTGGAACTAGAATGCGCAGCGAAGTGTAATGGTGGAGTCTATTTTATGTGACTAATCTGATAATTGGAAATTTCGAGGATGAAATTTCTTTAAGGTGGTGAATTGTAATGCCCCAAATTTTGGGCCTACAAGAAATAGGTTTTGAACAAGGGAACAGTTAGAAAACTGCACATAAATATTAGTTGTGCAAGAAAGTGACATAAATGAATATCTACTTCAGTGGTTAAGTGGTTTACGAATGTTTGGAAGTGTTTGAGAATTCAGGGGTTCAAGCCTTGGCTTAGGCAAAATTTTTATTTTAAGTGAATAAAACCCTTGGATCTAGATAGTATGTTCTTAAATTATTGTGGTTAAAATATGATACAAAGGAGTTGTTGGTTTAGTGGTAAGGGCGTGTGGAGTGTACATGGGGTCTAAGGTTCGAGTGGTGGCGCATCAAAGAGGGAGTATTTATTTTGCTGATTGAGTTGTGTAGGTAGTGGAGTTGGACTGAAACACAGCTAAGGGGAGTTTGAATAGAATTTGAATAGAGTTTGAACTGGTCATGGAGAGGTTTGAGGAGGGATTTTAAGAGAAAATTAAGGAGATGAGAGGGGAGGGAGTTTGTGCCGAATTTGGACTCTAGCACAAAAGAATTCGGCCAAGAAAGGTATACTGGTCATTTGGGGTTTTTTTCTCTTTGGCCGAATGTGGTAGGTTCTTTTGGCCTTTTTTTTCTCTCGCACTTTTTCTTTTTTACCTTTTTCTTTTTTTTCCTCTGCCGAATCAAATTTTCTCTTCCCCTCTTCTCTTTACTGTCCCTTTTCTCTCTATTTTCCCAAACCTTGACCAAATAGTACATCCTCTTTCCTTTCTCTACTCTTCTTTCGGTGTTCTTTTGTTTTTGGGTTTTGGCCGATTGTCTCCATACTCTGCTGTGGTGTTACAGTTACAGACTTGCAAGAGTTCTGAGGAATCGGTAGGTAATCATAAGTTCCCTCTTTTGATTCTCTGTTATTTCTTTATGTGTTCAAATCCATTTTGTTCTATCTTTTTTGAAAGCTGAATGCTTCTTCTTACTTGTTCTAATTGCGATTTTGTCTTTTCCTTATGATGTGGTGGTTTGTTGGGTACTAGGGACTTCAGTAGAGTGAAGGGTTGCAAGTGACTGAAGCAATCATGTAATATCCCGGGTTAAGGGGCTATTTCGATTTGGCATTGTTTGCATGTTTAATTGCTTGCTATGATGTTGTTTTGGTGTTTTGGATTTAGTTGTAGGCTAGGTGTGAGCCCGGTAGGTGGTGAAATGCTTGTTCTTGGGCTTTAGGGGATAGAAGCGAGGGTGTTGGGGTTTATATTTAAGTTAAGTGGAATTATAACACAAATAAGGAGCTAGCAAAGTGGCAAGCATGCGCCACAAGGAAGGTGTGTGTGTGCGCCATCTACAAGGGGGAGGTCTGTGTTCAAGTCATGAGAATCCCACCCTTTGGCTCTCATTTTGGACGGCATGGAGGAAGAGGTAGAAGGCAAGTGGAATTCTACCTTGACTAAGTCAAACTGCTCAAAGGTAAGGTGGAGAGTGATTGTAGGAGTAAGACTTGGTAAACACATTTGAAATGTGTGGAGTGGAGTGTATGGGGAGATTTGGCGGTTTGGTGAGAGTTTGGGGGAGAGGGAGTGTGTGGCGATTTTGAGGAGTGTTTGGGGAGCTTGGAAGTGCCAAATCTCCTTTGTGCATGTGTGTGTGTGTGTTTTCGGTCATATGCTTGTAGCCTAAGCCGAACCTTTTTGCTCTTTCTTTTTTGCCATATTCCCTCTTCTTGGAACCGAAAACCCAAAGCTTGGGTATTGCCGAATGCACTTGTAGCTCTTTTGTTTTTTTTTTTTTTGTTTCATTTAGAAGCCGAATGCCTCTCCCACCCTCTGCTTCTTTTTCAACTTTGTTAAACCGAAACCTCTAGCACCTTATTGCCGAAAGTAAACCTTGTTTTTTTTCCTTCTTCTTTCCTTTGTGAAAGCCGAAACCTATATCCCTTCTTCTCACATTTTTCTTCCCCTTTCTTTAATTGTACAAAGCCGGAAGTAAGGGTGTTAAGCACTCAAGTCGAACCTTCTCATTTGCTGGTCGCTTCTTCTCATTTTCTTTCTTTGTGCTTTCACAACCTTGTGCCGATTTCCTTTGTTCCATACCATCTCTTTTAAACAAAAACCAGCCTTTGTTCTTCATCATTTTTGAGCCGAATCCAGATTTTCTTTCCTCTTTTCTTGAAGTCAATGTTCTCTCCTCTTTCACCTCTCTTTCTTCTTGAAGCTTTGTGTCAAACATCATCCATTTGTTCTCTTCATCAAAACCGAAAGTGACCCTTCATTCATCTATTTTATTTGCTTGTCTTTTTCAAACTCATTAGTTAATCATTCTCCTCCGTGTTGGGTGGTAATATTTGGTGGTGTTGGGTGTGTGGTTTCCAATCGCTGGTAGTGGGTAAGTACTAGGTCGAATGGCCATTCCTCTTCTTTTTCTCACCTTGCCGATTCTTATTACGTTGATGGCCGATTGTGATTGTTGGAAGGTGCTAATCTTTTATAAACCAATTCTTATTATAGGACACCAAAGGGTTCAAAGCAAGCAAGAGGAGTCGTTCTCTTCTCATCGATGGATTAGTAAGTGGAGGTTAAGTGATTGGTTGTTGTTAGTTCATTCTCTTAATTCTTGGTTAGTCAAAGCTTCAAGAGATTAATGTTTCCTTCTTGATAGGTGGGCCGATTGTCTAAGGGAACCACTCTTTGGTTGGGATTTGGTAGGAAACCAAATCGTGAAAGGTAAGGGCTTTCACAAACCCTTTTGGTCTAAATGGTGTTGGCGAATGTGTAGAGGTCTAACCCCATGTTTTGGCCGATTGTAGAAGCTAGTACTCGAGGGACTTAGATTGCTTTTGTCAGGATTTCTAGACTCGTATTTACCAGGTGTGTAAACTAACACACTTCTGTTTAGTAATATGATTGATAACCTGTGTGATGATTAATGAACAGAGATGATTGATGTGATACCCTAATGGGTATGATTCTGGACTCGGGTAAGTCAGTATTATTATTATGTGTTTATTGATGATCGATATGATACCATGGTTGTGGATATATGTGACATGGGGTATGAGTTTAGACATAATAGCATGATATGCATAATTATATGATATGCATGATTACATGAGTATGGTATGTTGATGGGTGATACGAGTGGAGGGAGCAGTGATATTTTGTGCTGACGAGCACCAGTGCTTTGGTAGCACACTTTGTGACTTTGGGTCACCAGAGGTTTGGCACCTCATTGCGACTTGTCCCTGTGGTTTAACCACCGTGGGTTGGCCCCACATGAGATATGGGATCGTCTGCTAGTGATTTGGTATCACACGATGGGTTGGCCCCATCATCGGATTTGTGACTTCGGTCACCAGTGCTTTGGTAGCACAATTGTGTCTTTGGGACACCAGTGGTTTGGCACCACATTGACGGATATTGTGTCTTTGGGACACCAAAGGTGTTTTGGTAACACATTGTGACTATATGTCACCAAGTGGTTTGGCACCACCAAAGGGTTTGGTACCACACGGGTAGAAAAGGCGATATGGATGGTTAGGATCGGGTTGCATTAATTATGTTGCTTTGTATGATGTGTGTTAGCATGTTGTTTTTGGGAGCGGGTTTACACATCGAGTCATTCGACTCACCTCTCCTTTGACATTTCAGTGACTCGTGAGACGCGGACATGGAGCCGGGATGGACTCGGGGTGCACATGCCATGCTTTAATAAAGGACTATTGAATTTGGGTACTTTAGCTTATTTACTTTATTTGGGTTTTATATTGGATTTGTAAAAGGCCTTTAATTTATGTTTTGGTGATGTTTATGTTCTAATTAGATTTTTAATATGCCTTAACAAAACAAGATGGTATGAATTTTACTAAAACTTGGAAAGATAATGATTTCAAAATGATAACGCAATATGTTTTTAAACCATACCATCGGGTATCACACTACGTCTTTATAGTTACCAAATTCAAGTGATTTTCAAATCAAACTTGTATTACTCCTAAGTCTAATAAGGTTTTAAGTAACACTAAGAAACTATTAAGGTTCTATTAAGGTTCAAATGGTTTAAACTCATTTAGCCGCACAGCCTATTTAAGATTTCAAAAATCTCCGGGTTTCACATACTCCATCTGATTTCAAACAAGTCTACTCAAATTGTCTTCAAAATACACTGTGTTCCACTCGGCTTTTAGCGAAAAATTTAACCTCTCACAAACATGTTTCCCGTAATATACCGATTCGGACGTGGTGTCTTGTCCGGGTTTGGGGTGTTACAAATCAAAACCTTTTCGTTCATCGTTAAGTTAGGGTAAAAGCGTTATCTTGGTCTTTTTGAGGAGGCCGAATATTCATATGTTTCTGCAAGTTTGATATTCATGGATTGAGGCCACTTATATGGCCTACCTTGGTTAATAAGATCGGTGTTTGCGGTACAAATAATCTATAAAGGTCTATGATCGCTTCTGGTTAGCGGTTTTGGAGGACTAAAGTCGCCTCATTCAAGCAAGGTAGGGATGGTGGTTTTTGGATTAAATGTCAATAAGAGGGTGTTTTACCCTAACGATTAAAGGACTAACATTGGGTCATGTTTGAATCTAGGTTGGGTGCTCGTGGAACTTGGACCGATTTCGTAAACAGGTGTGTATTCATATTGTTTTGACTATAGTATGGTAAAAGCCGGAAAGTTGAAAACCTGAAAGATTGGGCTTTGAGGTCATATGGTCGTGCAAACGCTCATGTGGTCAAACCGAGCCCATGAATCACAGGCATATCACTGTAGAGGCCTCCCTGAGTTTTGTCATAGGCTTAGGCCGTAATGGGCCATGTTGGGCCAGAATGGGCCGTGTGGACCCTATTGGCTCGTGGGCCCCACATGGATGAAGTCTACGATTTGTGGCAAATACTAGATTGGGCTATGTAGGTTTCATAGCCGTAGTGGAATTTGGACTAAACGGGGCCGCACTAGCGTGTGGGCCCACTTGGGCAGAGTAATGGGTCGTGGGACAATTTACACTGTTATGACCATTTAGGTTATTGGAGTCGCTCGAGGCAACTATGGACCTCTCGAGAGGTCGATATCTACACCAAAACCCCAAAGTAGATAAAATGACTGAAATACCCTCATAGGGTAAAATGACCGAAATAGTGTAAAATGATCTAAATACCCCCATAAGGTAAAATAATTGAAATACCCCCATAGGGTAAAATGACTGAAATACCCCATAGGGTAAAATGACCGAAATAGCCCCATGTGGTAAAATGATGACCGAAATACCCCATAGTGTAAAATGACTGTTATACCCCTAGGAGATGAAATGACTATTGTGGACTTCTATCATGTCTGACTGATTTGCTCTATGATATGTATTACTATGATTGAGCATGACATTTTGCATACACGCTTGATATTGTGTCACGACATATTGCTTGGGGATGGGTTTTTATATTTGGAGGAAGTGTACTGAACTGCTAAGGTCGCACGGGTTGCCCAAGATGACTGTGGACCTATTGATGGCTACATGCAGTTTATTTTACTGGCAGCTTTGCTGCAATACTGTTTAGTGCTACGATCAGTGCTAATCTAGGTGTGTCTAGCTTGGTAGGTCGTTGTTATCCCTACATGGTGTGTTTGGTGGGACGGAGTGGTGTGTAGAGGCTAGATTGGGTAGGATTTCTAACTACATTTCTGCACTGATTAATGTTACTGTACTGTTACTGCATCGATTAATGATACTACATACTATTTACTGTATGATTGATATCTATTACTATTATGGGCCAAGGGCCCATTGATACTATTACTGAAATTGGGCAAAGGCCTACTAATTACTGGCATTGTGCTGGGCTCAAGCCCAATCATTTACTATTACAGAAAAGGGCTTAGGCCCATACTGAACTGGACTGTTATTGTAACGGGCTCAGGCCCAAACTTTATTTATCTACCATTTTAATTGACTATTTGCTTGTTAGAGGATTACACACTGAGTTTTTGTAAACTCACCCCTCTGTTTAACTGTACAGGTAATCCCCAGTCGTAGGCGGGTCGATGCTGCGAGGGACTCAATGATGGCCACACAAACGCATCAGCTTTCGTTTTTAGCTTTTGATTTTGAAGTAACTGAATTTGGGTATTTTTATGTAATAAGGCCTCTTTAAAGTTATAAACTTTAAATTGGGGTTTTTATTTATTTAATTTGATATAAACTATTAGGTGTAGAAAAAGACGGGTTTTTTCAAAAGGTAATTGTTTTCAAAGACACCACATTTTCGTAACATTTTCTAAAAAAAACTTCTGCAATAAATGAGATTTTGAAAATTAGTAACGTTATAAAAGTGATTAGCATTTAATGATGCACGCTTTGGAAATAAACAACTCGTTTTGGAATCACCATTTAATAATAAAATGATTCATTGATTTTGTGGATTTCAACGACAACAAGTTTTAAGCTAAACACTTCAATATGACACCGCTAGATTCAGCCGTAACGTTTGGGCTAGGTTTGGGGTGTTAAATTTAGCTAAATGTAACACCCCAAACCAGACCCAGACACTGTGGCCGAATCTGGCAGTGCTACATTGAAGTGCAATTCTGGAAATGTAGTTCTCATACAACTTCTTGAAATAGCCCTCTTAGTTAAAACTCATGAAGCCCTTTTAAGTTATTTATTCAAAACAAAATTGTAGTTACATCTAAAACTTGATCATTGCGGAAACTTACTTTTTAAATTAATTTTTATAAAGCCGTGATGTTTTTGAAAATAGTACCTTTTAAGAAAATCGCTCCCTAGTTCTATCAGCTTCAAATTTTAATTAAGTAAACCCAGAATTTAAGTTTAAAAGTTAAGTAAAGGCCTTATTACAAACCCAATATAAAATAATAATTAAGGTAAATCAAATCCAAAGTAATTTTAAATGTGTGGCAGTTTGCAAGTCCCTTACAGCACCGAACCGTCTATGCTTGGGGATTACCTGCACAGTAAAATAGTTGGGTGAGTTTACGAAAACTCAAAGTGTAATCCCAATAATAATAACAAGAACATAAAAAATAGTGCAGGTCCGAGCCCATTTCAATGAATAGGGGAAGATGGGCCTAAGCCTGCTTTGATCAGAGGCAAGTGTGGGCCTTAGCCCAAATCAGTATAGTAATAGAATAATCAAGCACGCAAGAATCCTACCCATCTAGCCTCTACACTCCATCTCCGTCCAACCTTAAACTCCATGTGGGGATATAATATCAACCCACTCATCCCTACACTCCAAATAGTAGTACCAATGCGGCACTAAATAGAAATATGCAATGGCTAAAAGCCGCTAGTACAATAGGCTAAATCATATATACTCGACCCCCATGCAATGCAACATACATCAGTGACATGATATATCATAATGGTATGCATGTATTCAGATCATAACCATATATATATGTCATCTCATAGCATACATAATCATCCATACATCATATAGGGTCAAAACAGACATTTTACCTATGGGTTATTTTGGCCATTTTACCCCTTAGGGGTATTTCATTATTTTATCAGCCTGGGCCCAAGTACTCTTAGGCCCATCAGTAAGCCCACGGTCGTCTCAAGCGACTCATGCGACCATAATAGTGCAGACAATAGAATTGGGCCCAAGCTCATCAAGTTGGCCCATGTGGGCCCACATGATCGTATGGCCCACCAAGCCCAAAATTGGCCTAAGCCATGTGTGCACCGCAGCCAGGCTAGTAATACCCACCTAACGGTAAGTTTCACTCGTGCAGGCCCATGGTCCCATTGGGCCCATAAGGCCCATTTTGGCCAAGCCCATGAAATCGCTCATGGTGGTCATTTCTCGATGTAGGCACACATTTCGTGGGCTCGACTGATCACATGTGCGTTCGCCTGCCCATGTGGCCAAAAGCCCAATCTTTTCACTTTTCGGCTTCTCAACATTTTGACATTTCGGCTTTTCCTGTTATAGTCTACACTGTGTGAAAAACACACCTGTTTGTGAGATGCGCTATTAACCTACTCGTGTCCAACCTTGTCTGAGCAAACGGCCTTGATTCCTCCAAGATCGCTAACCCCAATCAGTTCACGCCCTTATCACAAATCTATTGCATAACGGAGATATGGATTGTGATTGCTTCCCAAACATAACTGCTTCTTCACTTCACTGAAAGTCCCTTAAACCCATCGCGAAAAAGAAAAGATTTGCAGTTAGATGTCATAAGAGTAACACATTCGGCTTCCAAAAACAAACCCAAAGAACCAAATGAACGCATACTAAAATGGTCAAAACACTAAAAGAACAAACATAGGGATACTTGTCAATTTGATAACACCCTTCCAAAAACAATCCCCGACACCAGTAGTTAGCACAGAAGCATTCAGCCAACACCACCCAGTAGGAAGAATCGAAAGGAATTAAGAAGAAAAAGGAACAATTAGCTCTAGCAGCAACCGAATGAAAAGAAATGATGAAGAAGGGAAAAGAACTCTTTGGCCAAGATGAAGGAGAGTGAAAAAATAGAGGGACGACGAGTAAGAATAAAGAAAATAAATTGAGGAGGTTCGGCTATGAGCAAAACTCGAATAGAGAAATGGTAAGAGGGAATGGTAGTTGACAGAAGTTGTGAGGAAAAGGAGCACAATTCGACCTAAGAGAAAACCTCCGAATAGGTAAAGTGTGGAAGAAATGTTTTAGAGTAAGAAGAAGCACTGGACACCAAGAAAGGTTGAGAGAAAAGAACCAAAACGCAAAACGCACGAAAGAAAAGAGTAACCCCAACTGTCTACTGATGATTTTGGCTTCAACACCCAGAGTAACCAAAACCGATCACGCCCCTCTCACAAAGAAAATTTTCGGTACCATCCTTCTCCAATTCAAACTCCTAAATTCCTCCCCCGAATCCCTCCATAATCCACTCCTTGATATCCTCTTCAATTTTCTCCATAATCAACTCCTCAAATCCCTCCAACCTCTCATCCATCAGAATTCTACTGCACCACAAACTCTAGCCGCACAGATCAATAAAAAAATAAATCCCCTCATTGCACACCCCAAGTCTTGAACCTCAGACCTCTCAGCTGTGCCACACGCCACTTGCCACTTTGCCACAAGCTCCTCTTGTGACATAATTCCACCACAATTTATTTTAAAGCCTACAAGCTAACAACAAGGTTTATTAAAAAGAAAAATCATAGATTTTGCAAAAGACAGGGGTTGAACCCAGGACTTCTCAGACACTCCCAAACACTTCTAAATCACCTAACCAACACACCAAACATGCAATTGTGATAGAACAAGCAAAATTTAAGGTTTTAAATTTTTAGGGGGTTACAACATGTATAGCTATTGGTGCTAGATGTAAAATGGCATATTTGGTACTTTTGGTGTGAAATTTGATAGGTAAACAAAGTGGTAAGTTATGACATAAGTTTAGTTATATGTTTGTTGATCATTTTGGCCTAATTGAATACATGGTTATTCATGTTTACATGTTGTAATTTGATGTGCCTTTGAGCATATTAGTTGTATGTTATTATACCATATTTGTATAACTTTATTTTGCATAAATTTGGTGCCTTTTGATAGCTTGTATATTAGTGCAAAAGTGGTTGTAGGTACTTGTGGCAATGGGTGAAAAAAATGGATCGTAAAATGGCCTATTATTGTCCACACCGGCAGAGACACGGGCATGTGTCTCAGCTGTGTGTGACACATGAATAGGCAACACGACCATGTGTCCACTGTAGCTTTCAAAAGGTTAAAAGCCAAGATGTTACACGACTTAGCACACGATTTAGGACACGGGTGTGGGGGTTATTTCGAAAGGTACCCGCCTGGTGCATAGCGTACGGCTTGGCCGTGTGACCCAAGTCAATGAGTTACACAGGTACGGACACGAACTGGGACACAATTTTGTGTCCCTATTTCGAATATCCACACTGCTTAGCCACACGACCGTGTGACCCCTGCAATGTTGAAAATTTTCACCATTTTCTACAAAATTCTTTGAGTCTCTGATTTTGTCTCGAATTGTTTCAAATGTGTTTTTAGGGCCTCAAGGGCTTGGATAAGGGATGATATGCATGATTTGGATTGGTTTTAATATGATTACTAATATGATTTGAATTGTTTGGAAATTTGTATTCTTTTGAAGTGAAATTTTTAGTAATGCCCTGTAACCTGTTCCGGCGACGGATACAGGTTAGGGGTGTTCCAAGCATTGCTGAAGAGGTTAGGTGTGCATAAAACTCCCACACCACATTTTTTAAAACATCTTCTGAATGCAAGAAAATATCTTCCACACGTGCTTTTTGACTATGGAAGAAACTGATTCATCAGAGCCCATAAAGGGTGCATATTGAAAAATGAAACTTTTTTCCAAACAGAACAAATGTTTGTAGGTGTTATTTGTGCATTTCTCCTCGGCAACTTAGTTTGAAAGGGTTCTTGGTGGGACGGGGGTGATTAAGAAGGAACATATCTTGCCATTTCTTTGAAAAGTTTAGAGTGATTGGAAAAGAAAATGGTGGACACTTTGAATTCTTTGTGGAAACACAAGTAAATGTAGAAGAAAATGAAGGTTAAAGGTAACTGTAAAGAAAGTGAAATGATTAGGTTAAAAGAAAAACAAAATAAGGGTGGCAAATATAAATAGTTACTATCGACGTGACATGGGTGATAAGAGTGTGGTAATTATGGCTAGACGTGGTGAGATATGATTTTGGGGGAGGAAAATAAAAATTTTATAGGAAGGAAATATTTTTTCAAAAATTTATAATGGGCTAACTAGTAAAAGATGAAGCCTGGCCCGTAGTATACCTGTAAAATAAAAAAAATAAAATTTATTAAACCAGTCAGATGAAATAACTGAAGAAAAATAAAATTAACAAAGAAAAACAAATAAAGTAAAAAGGATAATGGAGACATGGAAGTTATGTATTTTGGAGATCAATGGATTGTTTATCTCGAGTCACAAAAGCACCTTAGTAATGCTTTAAACCTTCTCCATTAACTTTAAATGTAAGCCTAGTCTTTATATCTTTGACCTTTACAACTCCATGAGGATAAACATGAATTATTTCAAAAGGTCCTGACCAACGAGACTTTAATTTTCCTGGAAACAATTTGAGCCTACAATTGAATAACAACACCTATTGTCTAGGTTCTATTTGTCGTGGCATAATCTTATTATCATGCCATCACTTGTTCTTCTCTTTTTACATTTGAGCATTCTCGTATGCCTAAGCTCGGAATTCCTCCATCTCAGCAGCGAACCAATCCATGTTCAACTTCTTGATGGCCCAAAATGCTTTATGTTCGCTCAACAGGTAAATGGTAACACTTCCTATAGACACGCTTGAAAGGTGAAATCCCAATGGTATTTTGAATGCAGTACGATATGCCCACAGAGGTTCATCTAATCTGGTCGACTAGTCTTTGCAAGTTGGGTATACCATTTTCTCCAAAACATGTTTAATTTCTCTATTAGAAACTTCAACTTGTCCTTTTGTCTGGGGCTGATATGCTGTGGAAATCTTATTCCACACCTTATACCTATTCAATGCGTTGGTGATTAATTTGCTAACAAAATGGGAGCCCTCATCACTAATAAGTGCATGAGGTGTACCAAATCTTGTGAAGATATTTTTATGCAGGAATCATACTACCAACTTGGCATTATTAGTAGGGAGAGAAATAGCTTCTACCCACTTGGAGACATAATCTATTTCCAAAAGTATGTACATATTGCCCCAAGAAGGTGGAAATGGACCCATAAAGTCGATCCCCCACACATTTAACAACTTAACTACTAAAATATTTTGTTGTGACGTTTCATTCCTCCTCGATATTTTGCAACAACTTCTAAAATAGGTTTCCCATTCGTTGATAGTTTCCACATGTTTGATAGAATTCATGAGCATATTTGAACATACTTTGCCAATAGAAACTAGATTGGAGAACCTTTGCAATAGTTCTCATTCCTCCGAAATGTTCTTTGTAAGGTGTTGAATGGCAGTGTTGCAAAATGTTCTGAATCACATCATTCGGAACACATCTCTTAATAATTTCATCCGTACAATGTTTGAATAAGAAATGCTCATCCCAATAATATTGCTTGGCATCATCAAGAAATTTCCTTTTTCTTTGACTGATGAGATCAGGTGGAAAGAACCCACTCACTAGGAAATTTACTATATCGGCATACGAAAGTAATGTCGTGACAGCTAGCAGTTGCTCATCTAGGAATTCTTCTTTAATGAGTTGAATATTGCCATCTTTATTTCCTGCTTCTATCCTTGACAAGTGATCAGCCACTTTATTCTCGGTCCCTTTCCTATCTTGAATTTTAAGATCAAATTCCTGCTGCAATAATATCCATTTGATCAACCTAGGTTTAGCATCCTTATTGGTCACCAAATACTTAATCGCAGAATGGTCTGTATAAAATGTGACCTTGGTACCAACTAGATAGGATTTAAATTTGTCAAGCATAAATATTACAACTAATAGCTCATTTGAGTAGTATTGTAGTTAAGTTGTATCTCTGTCAAGGTCTTGCTTGCATAATATATCACATGGAACACATTTTCTTTCTTTGCAATACTGCTCTTACAACAAAATCGCTAGCGTCACACATAAATTCAAAAGCCAGTGTCCAGTCTGGTGCCATGATAGTTAGTGCTATCACCAGTTGCTTTTCTAATTTTTCAAATGTTTTCAAATAGGGCTCATCAAAGTTGAAGGCTCTATTGTGTTCTAACAAGGTACATATGGGTTTGGATATCTTCGAAAAATCCTTAATAAGTCTTCGATAAAATCTTGCATGGCCTAGGAAACTTCAATTACCTTCAATAGTGGTAGGTGGTGGCAATTTTTTGACCACCTCAATCTTTGTTTTGTCCATGGCAATCCCTTCCTGTGGTATTTTATGTCCTAGAATAATGCCTTCACAAACCATGAAGTGACATTTTTCCCAGTTCAGAACTAGAATAGTTTCTTCGTAGCGACAAAGAACTAGCTCTAAATTATTCAAACAATTCTCAAAAGTATCGCCATAAATAAAGAAATTTTCCATGAATACTTCAAGAACAATTTCCACCATGTCAGAGAATATTGCCATCATACAACACTAAAATGTTGTTGGGTCATTACACAACCTGAATGACATTCGTCTAAATGCGAAAGTTTCGTATGGACACGTGAAAGTGCTCTTCTCTTGGTCATTGAAATCTATGGAAATTTTATTATACCTCGGGTAACCATCCAAGAAATAGTAGAAGGCTTTTTGAACTAACCTATCCAGCATTTCATCGATGAAAGGTAAGGGTAAATGTCCCTTTCGAGTTGCTTTGTTAAGCTTGCGATAGTCCATGCATACCCTCCATCTCGTGATAGTACAAATTCAAATGAGTTCGTAATTGTCATTGCTTACCACAGTGACACCTCTTTTCTTAGGTACACATTGAATAGGGCTCACCCATGAACTATCAAAATTATGGTATATTATGCCAGCGTTGAGCCATTTGATAATCTCCTTCTTGACAACTTCCTTCATGATGGGGCTCAACCTTTTCTGCTGCTTAATAAAATTGTTATGGTAATCCTCCTATAAAATCTTATGCATGCTGATAGTAGGGTTGATTCTCTTGATATCAGCAATTGTCCACCCCAACGCCTTCTTAGATCTCTTCAAAACATCTAGTAACTTAGTGTTTTGATCAGGTGTCAACTCTATAGAGATAATTATTGGCGAAGTGTTATTGTTTCCCAAGGAGGCGTACTTTAAATGTAATGGCAAAGACTTTAACTCCAATGTGCGAGGTTCCTCTATAGAAGGTCTAGGAGGCTTAAAAGAACAAGCTGATAAATCCAAAGATTCAAACTCTTCCTTTGTGTATCTTCAAGCCTTATGGTTTTCATAAGTTCACCAAGTTCTTCAGTCGATTTTGCTTCACTCAACTCAAATGGATCTGCATCATCATCATCAGAATTATTGTGGCAAAATTTTGCAAACTCTACTTCCACTGTTGTTTTGATAAACCCAATGGTGTGACATTCTTCATTTTCATTCACACACTTCATGGCATCAAAAACATTAAAAGTAATTTGCTGGTCACTAACCTTCATTGTTAACTCACTGTTTTAAATATAAATTAGTGTTCTACTTGTAGCTAGAAAAAGTCTTCCAAGAATAATCGGTACTTCTTTATCAGCTTCACATTTTAAAATAATAAAACCTACTAGAAAAATAAATTCATCTACTCTTACCAGTAAATCTTCAATTTTACGTTCTGGAAATGCATAAGAAAAACCTGCTAGTTGTTGGTGGATCTTGCCTTCCCAATTCCTAACTTCCTGAAAATAGATATAGACCTTAAATTTATTCTTGATCCTAAATCACATAATACCTTACTAACATAATGATTTTCAATTGAATAAGGAATAGTAAAACTCCATGGGTCCTTCAACTTTGGAGGCAATTTGTTCATTAGCATTGTTGTGCACCCTTCTATGAGAGCAACAAATTCAAATTACCCTTATCTTCACTTCTTTAACAATATGTCTTCCGTGAATTTTATCTGTTGGGAATTTGCTCCAATGCTTCAACCAACAGTATGTTGATATGAAGTTACTTCAGGACATTTGAAAATTTTTTGAATTGAAAATCTTGATTAGATTTCTGAAATCATTGAGGAATAGGTGGCGGTGGCATTCCTTCAAACTAATGATATTCTTTTGTTATGAAATTTTTAATGGCACCACAATATGATTCTGTTACAACATTCTTTTGATTAGTCCACTTAGTTGTAAACCACTCCACAGATGGATCTGAATTCTTTCTTGTGCAAGATCTATGTTGTTCTCATCTGTAATGGCATCATTAACAACTCCAAGTAACTAAGTACCACTTTTGAGCATAATGGCCTTACAATGCTCCTTCCCTTAAGACATTGAATTTTCAGTGTCACTTGGCAATGCTCCTTGAGGTCTCAAGTTTAACGCATTGGTAATCTGTTGTACTTTATTTTCCAAAGCTCTTAGGGATGCAGCTTGACTCTGAATCACGACATCATTTTTGGCCATATATTCCTACAACTGAACTTCTATAGATGAAGAAGATGATGCTAAACTTTTTTTAACATTTTGGCATAGGTTGATTATAATCAAGTGGTGCATTTGTGGCATTCTATTAGACAACATTGTTGGAGTTCACCAATCTTTTATTATTCAAACTCAAGTTTGGACATTGCTTCCACCCTGGATTTTAGGTGTTGGAATATGAGTTAATGTTCCAGTTGAAATTACTTATGTAATACACAGAGGTTGATTTTGATGGGCATTCATCAAAAACATGATCTTCCCACAAAAAACATGTGATAGCTTGATTGTTGTCATCTCCTAAACTATAACTAGTCTCTTTTGTGGTTTGATAATATTAGCTAATGATGATACCTGAGTCGTTAATAAAGTGATTGTATCAAGCTCCGTTGTGCAAGTAACTCTTCTGCCAGTCCCCACTCTCGTAGTAGGATATTGATAATCATTGTTGGTGTAACACCCCTTGCCCGTGTTCAACACCGGAACAAGGTATGAGACATTCCCAGACTTAAACACAAACAAACATACATTTACAAGCCCTAAATTTGCGTCTGAATTAAAACTTTTGCATTTAATCATAAAGTCCCTTACACAAGCCTACGAGGCCCAAAACATGCTTTGGTATTGGTTCGAGACTAAACCAAGAACTTTAGGAAATTTTACAAAACTTAGAAAATTTTTCAAGTTACAGGGGTCACACGGCTATACTACAGACCATGTTCAAATTAGGGAGCTCTCTACATGTGCCACACGGACCGTGCCACATGCCCGTATGCTAGGCCGTGTGGTCAATTTAATTTTCATAAAATAGGTGCAAATTTCACAAGGCCGGGGCACATGCTTATGTTCAAGGCCGTGTAGCACAAATAGCCGAGACACACGCCCGTGTTTCTACCCGTGTGCTCAATTTAGGACATTCTGTTTTGCAACAATTAAGGTGCAAGGGACACACGGCTGAAACACATGCCCGTGGGGTAGACCATGTGTCACACACGGCTCAGACAGACGCCCGTATGGACAAAAATAAGGCTAATTAACAAGCCTTTTTGCCACCCTTTAATGTACACACCTACACAACAGAACATGGCACCAACCCAAGCATGTACATACAACCAAATCAATCACAACCATGACAACAACTCATCATTTACATGCTACCATCTATCATACACAAACATCACATACTTATCAACTCAAATCAAGTAGATTCCCACATCCATGAAAGGCATTATCATATGAATATACTTAACCAACAATAGCCAATTTCCAATGGCCTTATAAAAAATGAGCTTTCAACCAATATAAGCCAACACATTTGGCAAAATAAATTATGACACATAACAAAATAACCAAATCCCTTATACATGCCATAACTCAAAATGTTGAAATCATTGATGCCAAAAATATTTGTTGATAGGGTGAGTGGATCTCCGATGATCTTCGAACCTAAGCTAGCTTGGTGACACTAAAAGATAAGGGAAATAAAGGGGAGTAAGCTAAATAGCTTAGTAAGTTCATATGCAAATAATAAACAACATTAACCATGCATTTGCCATATGAATAACATAACATATATAAAACATAATGTCATTAAAACTACATGAACATAACATACTCAATCACATTCTTACCAATAGTTTGTCATATACCAAATTAATTTCCTTTGAGTTTGTCATACATACCTGTACCAACTTGTAAGCTAATCACATACTTTATCATCTTTGACATACCCATTGAATTTTTCATTGAACCATTTGGAATATTAAAGGATACATGTGAATCTCGTACAAACAAATTGTACCAATGCCATATCCCAGATATGGTCTTACATGTAATCTTGTATTGATGCCAATAGCTCAACTATGGTCTTACAAGAAGTCTCATATCGATGTCATATCCGGATATGATCTTGCACGAAGTCTCATATTGATGCCATATCCGAGATATGGTCTTACACATAATCTCAACAACCCTAATGTGATAACATTTGTATCCTATCTATTCCTAATGTTCAACCGGGATTTCTTTCTTTCCAGAACTTCATCGAATACGCTCATAGAATCAATCATACATTTCATGAAATATCAAAACATTAAAATAAAAATATAACATTGCATTATTTACATACAAACATACCTCGGTACAAAAAATAGTGAGAATGGACCTAATCGTCAAACACTTTGTTTTCCCCGATCCAGGTCTGAACTTCATTTTTCTTAATCTATAATAGCAAATTCAGTTCATTTAATACACACATTATCCAATTCAGTCCAAATATCACGTTATGGAAAAATTACATTTTTGCCTCTAACTTTTAAACTTTTTACATTTTGGTCCCTAGGCTCGTGAAATGAAACGTATTCAATTTCTTTAAAACCCAAGGTTATCTAAACTTAATTCATGCTCATAACAGCCCACCATTTCCATTAAATCACACTTTTACTAAAAATTTTATAACCTTTACAAATAGGTCATTTTTTTACATTTTTACTAAAAATCACTTAGTAAAAGTTGTTTATCCAACATCAAACTTGCATAATCTACCATTAAACATCAAAATACACAAATATCTAACACGGGTAAAACCCTAGACCTTGATTATTTCTTAAATTTGTGGTAGAAATAGATAGATCGGGTTACAACGATTTCAAAAATGTAATAAGCATTAAAAACGGGGCAAGAACGGACTTACAATTGAGCTTGAAAGTGGGCAAACCCTAGCTATGGCTTCCTCCTCTAAATTTTGGCTAGTATGAAGAAGATGGACAAGATTTTGGCTTGATTTTTGCTTTTTAATTTGTTTAATTACCAAATGACCAAAATACCCCTAACTTAAAACATAAAAATTCTCTTACTCCATGTCCATTTTTGTCCACTAACTTAACAAATGGTCTAATTACAATATAAGGACCTTCAATTTAAAATCTCATAGAAATTGGACACCTTAAACACATAGAACTCAAATTTTGCACTTTTTCCAATTTAGTCCCTTTAACTAAATTGAGTGCCCAAACATCAATTTTTGAACGAAATTTTCACAAAATCATTCCATAAAATTGTAGACCATTAAAATATAACAAAAATAAATTTTATTTCGTAAGATTTGTGGTCCCGAAATCACTGTTCCAACTAGACCCAAAATCTCGCTCTTATAACTCTCCCCTTAGGAATTTTCGTCCCCAAAATCTTACCATAAAATAGGGTTGGGTGCTATTTTCGTATAGCTTCCTTAGGTTCCCACGTAGCCTATTCGACCATATGTCGTTGACTTAAAACTTTCACTAGGGTTATACTCTTATTTCTCTACTATTTAACTTCCCGAGGTAAAATCTTGATCTGTTCTTCACCATAAGTCATATCAGGTCAAATCCCAATCTCTATCGGAGAAATCACATATGAAGGGTCTAATCGATAACACCGTAACATAGACACATGAAACACGTTGTGGATCCTTTCCAACTTCGTTGGTAAAGCTAACCGATATGCCACCGACCTTATTCTTTCAATAACCTCATACGGCCTAATGAAACTTGGACATAACTTGCCTTTACGGCCAAATCTCAGAATCTTCTTCCACAGAGATACTTTGAGGAATACTTTATCACCAATCTAAACTTCGATCTCTTTTCTTTTCAAATTTACGTATGACTTTTGTCGATATGAAGTGGCTTTCAAGCATTCACGGATTACCTTTACTTTTTCTTTAGTTTCTCTAACCAAGTCAACCCCGTGAATATGTTTCTCACTAATCTCTATCCAATACAATGGAGTTCAACACTTGCGTCCATATAGTGCCTCATACAGTGCCATCTTTATGCTGGATTGAAAACTGTTTTTATAAGAAAATTTGGCTAAAGGTAGATATTTTTCGCAACTACCTTAGAACTTTAATACACAACAACAAAGAATATCTTTGAGTATCTGAATCGTCCTCTCAGATTGACCATCGGTTTGCGAATGAAATGCGATGCTAAAATTCAACTTTGTACCTAAAGCTTTTGTAAATTTTTCAAAAAAGGTGAAGTAAACCTCGGATCTCTATCCAAAATAATAGAAATAGGTACTCCGTTCAATCTCACAATCTCAGCAATATACAATTTTGCTAATTTATCAAGTGAATAATCCGTACATACCGAAAAAAATGAGCCAATTTCATCAATCTATAAACAATGACCCAAATGGCATCTTTCTTTTTCGAAGTGAAAGGTAAACCCATTATGAAGTCCATCATAATTATATCCCATTTCCACTCGGGTACCATCACTGGCTAAAGTAAACCCGAAGGTACTTGTTTTCCGCTTTCACTTACTAACAAATCAAACATTTCGATACAAATTTAAAGATATCTCATTTCATACTTGACCACCAATACAGTTTCTTCAAAACATTATACATCTTCGTACTTCCTGGGTGAACAGATAAACAACCATTATGTGCTTCATAAAGAATCTTCTGAATAAACTCATCATTTCTCAGTACACGTAGTCTATCTCAGAACATTAAGCAATCATCAGAACCGATCCGAAAGCCTGAATCACTACTCGATTCACACAGAGCTCTTTTGGCTTGTAACTCACTATCACTTTTCTGAGCTTCATAAATTTGCTGAAGAAACATCGGTCTAGCTCTCAACTCAGCTAGAACCGAACCATCATCGGATAAAGTCAATCTCGTATTCATAGCTCTCAAGTCAAACAAGGACTTTCTGTTCAAAGCATTTGCAACTATGTTTGCCTTTCTGGGATGGTAGTCAATAACTCGAGCCATCTCCATTACCACAAGTTCAAATCCTTTTGAGTCATCAAATACTTCAAACTCTTGTGGTCGATATAGATGTGGCACATCTCACGGCAAAAATGATGATTTTCAAAGCAAAAACAATGGCGGTCAATTCAAAATCGTTCATAGGATAATTCTTCTCGTGCGGTTTCAACTGTCTCGAAGCATAAGCTATCACTTTGCCCTGTTGCATCAACACACATCCTAATCCATTCAGTGACGTGTCACCATAAATTACGAACTCTTTTCCCGGTTTAGGTTGCACTAAAACTGGCACCTCAGTCAATAATGTTTTCAACTTCTCAAAACTTTGCAGACATTTTTCTGACCATTCGAACTTAACATCTTTTTGCAACAATTTAGTCATAGGAGTAGCAATCATCGAAAAACCTTTAACAAAACGTCTATAATAGCAGGCTAAACCTAAAAAGCTTTGAACCTCTGATACATTTCTCGGTAGTTTCCAACCAACAATTGCTGAAATCTTACTCGGATCAACCAGAATGCCATCTCCAGAAACAATGTGCCCCAAAAATCTGACTTCTTAAAGCCAAAACTCACTTTTTCTGAACTTAACAAACAATTTCTTATCTCTCAAAGTCTGCAACACAATTCTCAAATGTTTGGCATGCTCAGACTCATCTAGAGAATAAATCAAAATGTCATCGATGAACACAACCACAAACTTATCTAAGTACGGTCGAAAAAATCGATCCATCAAGTCCATAAAATAGCAATGGCATTAGTTAATCCAAAAGTAGTTTTTGACATATCCGACTCTTTAACTCCCAACTGATAGTAGCCAGATCTCAAATCAATCTTCGCGAATACTGATCGTTGTTTTGTCGTGTTTTAAAATTTATAAAGAGAATGATCGAACCTGGAAACTAACTCTGGCAATGACTTAAGGCAAGTGCACCTATCGAACAGTAGTATAGCTTAGGCAAGACCGGATTGTCGAACCCAAATGAACTAAAAGTACTAATACTAACTTTCTTTTTATTATCTAGCCTAAAATAAGTGATGGGTTGTTTAATCTAAAATTAGCTGATTACTAAGCTAAGATTCAAAGACAAAAAGAATGAATTGAAGAAATAACTTTAGGAAAGCTCAGTTGACTAAGATGATACCCTTAGGAAGAATCCACCTAGACTTCACCTGTCATCTAACACTGAACCAGATGATTTATTCACTTGACTTGATCTATAGGATTCCTTAATTTATATTAAACCCTCTCTCGAGGCGAATAACGTCTAACCCTAGGTTGATTAATTAAAATCTCTTTCTAATTAAAACCTCTAGAATCACATTAACTTAAAATCTCTTTCTAATTAAAACCTCTAGAATCGCATTAACTTGATCTATGGACTCCCATATTAGGTTTCACCCTAATTTGATAAAATCTCGTCACCCTATCTCTAGGCGCGCAATCAACTCCACTTAATTATGCTAGATCTACTCTTAAGCAGGGACTTTTTCTCCACCACCTAAACACATTCAACTTGAATCAATATCCCGAAATATTAACACAAGAATTAAGCTCACATAATTAAGAACAAATCAAATATTTATCATATAGTTCAAAAACAATAACAAGATTCATCTTAGGTTTCATCCCCTTCAGGTATCTGAAGGGTTTAGTTCATAACAATAAAAGAAAACATTTGAGAAGAAAAGATAAAACAAAACATAAGAAATCCCTAAAACCCCTCAAGGGATTAAAGAAGAGATCTATCGTCTTGAGTATAATTTCGGCTTCTTGAGATGGATCAACCGGCTATCTTCGAGTGATTCCCATAAATCTTACCTTTTCAACGCGACTCATTGGCCTAGCTGAATGCCAATGCCTTGGTAGAAGGTTTCTGCCGAACTCCCCATTTTCAAGTTATACTTAAGGTGTTTATATAGGCTCTTGGAATGCTTTATTTGGCCCCTAAGTATCCTAATATGAGTGGAATTCCTAGTAGGGTGTTTGAATAGGCTTTCGAATATGTTTCTTTTCCTTCAAGTATCAAAATCCAAGTAAAACTCCTCTTGGCCACGGCAGGGACACGCCCATGGCACACGCCCGTGTGAATCGATTTCAGGCCATGATCGAGTCTGCTGAAGAGACACGCCCTTATGTTTCGGGGTCAAGCCGTGTTCTAGTAATTTAATGAGGCATGACCATGTGGTCTTGGGCCCAGGCCATGTCGATTACTTCTTTGACCTAATTTGGTCTGTTTTAGGCTCGTTTCTCGTTCTTTTTGTCCCTAGGTGCTTTCTTGAGTATAAAACATGAAAAGAAAGGATTAAGAGCACCTTTTTACACAATTTAGGGAATAAATCATCCAAAAGTATGTTAAATGTGGGATTAAAATATGTTACTTTTGCAGTTTATCAAATATCGTTGCTCCTTTCAACTGATCAAACAAGTCATCAATCCTCGGTAAAGGATACTTGTTCTTTATAGTCACTTTGTTGAGAAGATACAAAGTCTCAAGATCTCCTTCTTCTTTACAAATAACACTCGGTCTCACAAAACCCTTATCTGTCAACTATTGCAATTGAACTTTCAATTTTTTCAATTCATTAGAGCCATCCTATATAGAGAAATTGATATCGATGAAGTCTTTGGTACTAAATCAATACCAAAACAACCTCTCTTATCGGAGGTAACCTAGGTAACTCTTCTGGAAACACATCAGGATATTCACAAACTACCGGTACTGGTTTAATATTTATTTCAAACACTCTTGTATTCAACACATAAGCTAGATATGCTTCACAACCCTTTCTCACATATCTTTGGGCAATCATTGAAGAAATCACGATAGGTAACTCACCTGACTCATCTGAATTAATTCAAAGAATTTCACCATTCTCACACTTTAACTTGATAATTTTTCTTCTATAATTCACTACAACATCATGCAATGTCAACCAATACACACCCAAAATGACATCAAACTCATCAAATGGCAACAACATTAGATCAACCGAAAAAGCAGTCACCTCGAATCATCAATGGACAATTCTTGCAAACTTTATCAACTAGCACATATTTACCTAAGGGTTTGACACTTTAATCACAAATTTAGTAACTCAACAGGCAAGCTCTTATTAGCTACCAATTTCATGCAAACAAAAGAATGAGTTGATCCAGGATCAATTAATACAACTACAATAGTATTATAGAGAAAAAAGTACCAATGATAGCATCGGGAGATGTTGCTTCCTCGCGAGCACGAATAACATAGGCTCTAGCAGGTGCCCTTGCCTCAGATCTTATAGTTGTATCATTTGTCGCACCTTTACTACTAGCTCCATTTCCGTGTTCCTTGGTGGTCTCCCTCTAGAGGCAGCATTACCCGATCTTGTAGTCTAAAACATATCATTTTCAACCATCTCTGGGCAATCACGAATAAAGTGGTCTTGAGAGCCACACTTAAAACAGGCTCGGTCATTCATTCTACATTCACTGGGGTGTCGTCTGCCACAATACTGACATTCAAGCCTACCAGACTTAGTGTTACCAACGCTCGCTACTGATGTAGTTTGGGCTTTAAAACCCTAGAATTGTTTCCCACGATATCTGTTGGGATACCCAGCTGAAGTACTCGATTGAACATACAAATCTCTCGATTTCTTAGATTGAGATTGAAATGACTTATTCATTGGATTTTTTCTTGCATCTCTAGCCTCAAACTTTACTTTTCTCTTCTCCTTGCTAAATTCTTCAGCTTCACAAGCTTAGTTGAATAGCACCACAAATTCTTTTAGCTCAAGGACTCCAACTAACAATCAGATATCCTCATTCAACCCATATTCAAACTTTTTGTACATGATAGCCTTGGTGGAAACACATTCCTGAGCATACTTACTAAGCCTAAAAAACTCTAGTTCATACTTGGTTACGGACTGAAACACCCCAAACCCGACCCACGAGCCTTTACCGGATCTGGTATGTTCCTCGATGTAAACCGGTTCAAAATTCTTTTGTGACATTGGAAACAGAACGATGTGATTTAAAAGAAAGATTGTTTTTGGGTTGGGCTCAAGTTGGAAAACAAGTTAATTTTTATATTTGAAATCCTTTGATTTTAGGTGACAAAACATTTAGGGTTGAGTTCATGATAAATTCACTTAGTTTTTTTTTTATAAAATCTTTTATAGCAGGATAAGTAGAAGTAAAATAAAATAATTCAACTATGGCCTTATTACATCCAATAATTCCCAAAAATAAATTCAAAGTACTTAAAATAAAAAGAGTCCAAAACAAAGTAAAATATGAACTTCACATGGCCTCCACTAAGCTCCTGCCGACCCGGCCCATCATTGATCGTCACCTGAAAAGTGATCCCACAAGGGGTGAGTCAAACAGACTCAATGTGTAACCAATACTAAAATTTAACAATTTAGGCATATGTTCACATATTACATGCATATTCATATAACAGATAGGAAATAATGATGCAACCCGAACCCAAACCTATATGCCATCCGCTACACATCACCTGTACCATCCTACACACTGTGGGGACTACTAAGTCAACCCTCCATCCGCTATACACCATCGAAGGTAGTTGCTACAGTCGACGTGCTCATCGCCCTTATAAAATTCGTGGTCTTAGGTCACCACATTCAGATATCGTGGTCTTAGGTCACCACATTCACTTCCCCTTTTCATATAACCCATATGCCCTATATCATACATATCATAAATTAACATGCCAAATTCTTATTTCACATTCTTATAATGTCATTTGTGTGTCGTAACAGATATTTAACATAATCCTAGTAGGAGTAGGAAACATACCTGAGTACTTTGTACCATAGCATGGTACTTTAGCCATATTCACATTTTTATAAACATGCTCATATTAAATTTTAGCCATAATTTTATTAAAAGATAGTGTGGGTACACACCGACTCGCTTAAGGTTTCCAATCCAAATCCCAAAAGCTTGATCTAATGCCTTAGATCTTAAATCTCAACATTTAATCAATCATTTAATACTTAGTAAAGAGCCATTCTGCCATAAATCCAAATCCTAGTAGGATTAGTACACTAAAACTTACCTTGGTGCCAAATCCCGAAATCTTCACTATACTCTTCTTGTATTCGGCCAAGCTTTAAATCACTTTAACAAATTAGTTTCGGCCTTTTTAAACGAAAAATAGATCTTAATCAATAATTAAGGCCTTGGCCGAATGTACATATGGACTTACCTTGAAATTCTCAAATCCCGGAATGTTGTAGACTCCCTTCCTTGTAATCGGCTGGTATTAAATCCCTTCATAGATTAGTTTTCAGCTTTTAAATCATGTAAGAAAATAGATCTAGTGCTAAAATAAGCCTTGGCCGATAGGTATATGTACTTACCCTTTGCGAATCTAGACTCCCAAAATTTGCACTTATTTTCTGAAATTGTCGAGATCCCTACTAAACTTTTGTTAGAATTGATTTTATGAATAGATTTAGGAAACTGGCCTTTGGCCGAATACTATAGTTGCTTACCTTGAACACTTCAAATCCCGAAAGACTCCCTCTTGAAATCGACTGCAAGAGAAATCCCGGAAGACCCTTCAAAGTTTCGGCCAAAGATTTCTAATGGGATTAGTGCTTTAGATTTTGGCTTTAAAGAGAAGAATTAAAACGATAATAATAGATCCTTACCCTTACTTCTGAAGTCGACTGTTCTTTGTTGAACCTACAGAGATTCGGCTATGGGCTAAGCAGATATTCGATAGATTTTGGCTTTTGTCAATAATGAGAAAAGATTGGTATTGGGGTAGATGATGGTTCGAATAAACAGAAAAAGAAAAGAACAAGGCTATAAGGTTCGGCTAACCAAAAGAAAGAAAGGTGGTGGCTTTGATGAGAAAGAAAAGAAAATGAGAAAGAGGCTTAATTGCTTTGTAAAGGTTCGGCTAGAGAAAGAGATGAAAAGAAAACAAAGCAAAAAGATGGACACTTCTTGCTAAGAATTTCAGCACAAGTGAAAAAGATGAGAAGAGAATGAGTTTTCGGCTAACACTCAAACACTAGCCTTTCCTAGCTTTTCTCTTTATCTCTTCACTTAAAATTATTAAGAATAATCCATCACTTATCCATCTATTTGTCAAATTTTAACAAAAATAAAACACCTCCCTTTTAGTGCCTTAATGTCGTCCACTTCTACCTATCTTGTAGCAAAAAATAAAACTTCTTTTTTTTTTTGCTTTCCTTGTGGCTCGAACACAAGCCCAATTGCATATGTAGGTGGCGTCACATGCTAGGCCCTTAAGTGGCGCCTTATAGTCACTTTTCCAATCCCAATTGTGTGTCAAATTCCCTCTACTAATTTTCTTAAGGCCACCTTGTTTTAGTTTCCTCTTTAAACCTAACATTTCTAAAACATTTCCTTACATTTCCAAGTTTCCAAAAATATTCACTTTCCTCTTTTAAACTTAACATTTCCAAGTTTCCAAAAATGTCCAATTTCCTCTTTTAAACTTAACATTTCCAAGTTTCCAAAAATGTTCACCATACATTCATAACACATAAGACATGCCCTTTCGTATAATTAAATCAAAAAAATGCATAAGCCCATTTTCAGGGTGTTACACGGACAT